>OZ038393.1:47442823-47769709 GCA_964036045.1 Eutreptiella sp. 'Long Island Sound 2002'
CCCGGCCAGCGGGGCAGGGCGAAGGACCGGGGCCGCCCCCCCCCTTCATCCTCCGCCGGAGCGGGGGCCCCGGCACGACCCCCCCCCCCCCCCGCCGCCCTCCCCCCAGCAGAGCGACCCCACCGTCGCTCCCGGAACTTAGCAGCCGCGCTCTGCTGCGGCGGCGGTCCCCTACGCGGGCGCAACGATGACCCCAACCCACGGCCACCACGACGGTGGCGGACATGCTGCGGGCGTGCCCGCCCCCCCTGCGGGCCGCAGACGGCGCGGCAGGAGGGGCCTCCTCCTCCTCTGACCCAGTGGCGGACGCGCCCTCGGCATCGTCGCCATCCCAGTTCCACACCACCGCCGCGGCGGCAGCACGGCAGGGCCAGCACGGAAGAGACTTGGTCCCCTCCGGCTCGTCCCTCCTGGTCGCCGTGCAGACACAGGCGGGGGGGCTGTAGGGGAGGGCACGGGCGCATGAACTCTACTCGGCGCACCTCCCCACCCATTTGCCTCTGTACATAGACCAGTGGACGCTAATCAACGAATGCCGTATGTACGTGTTTTTCACCCTATTTGGGTATTAGGTCCGGGGGGGGAGGGTGTCCCAAGGGATGGGTACACAACCCGCTTATGTGTAAGTGCGAAGTAAAGGCCCAAAGTGTTTCTCAGGTAGAAACCAGGTAAAATGGGTAAAAAATCAATGACTTGCCTTGTGCGTGTTTGCTCGCCTTGGCCTCTCTTATGATGTGTAACGGACACATTTGCATGCAAATAGGCTGAAATATGGGCGAAAATGGAGGTGTTTTGCCACTTTTACGTCCCTCGTACCACAACACCACCATGTACACGCAATTATTGCTCTTTTACTGCCTTTTTGCGCGCGTAAAAGGGTGTATTTGTGTGGTTCCTATAAGTTTAGCTCGGACGCAAAAAGGGTCATTTACGCACGTAAAAGGGCTTATTTACTTGTCTCGTGACTACCGTTGCGGACGCAAATTAGGCCTTTTGCGCACGCAAAATCCATGTAATTGCCTCTTTCACTCTTAGGGGCTTCTCTTTTATGGGACATGCCTGGCAAGAAGACCAGAGGCAAGGCCGCTGTCCCAGCCCCCGGGGATCCGCAGCCACCGCCCAGGCCCGCACCTCCTCCCCGCACCACCCATGAGCCCACCCGGCACGTTGTTGATGAGTATGTGAAGGTGGTGGGTGTGGAAAATGTGGCGGGAGCTGGGATCCAGGTGTTGGATTGTGCACTCTCGGTGAACGAGATTAAGGGGTTGCCGGCTATCCCCGAGGATGTTTGCTCGGTGAGAGAGCGGCTGCAAAAATTGCAGCAAGAAAAAGGTGAACCCTAGAAATATTTGTTGAGGGTCAACCTGCAGGATGGTCCAGTTGCTTTGACCAAGGGAGTTTTTGAGCAATTTTGCTCTAGGCCTATACCATTGGCTGAGCCCTGCCCCAATGGGGATATTCCTGCAACTTAGCGCAGACACCTTAACGGCATTGTTTGCCATGATGCAACGTGTCCAAGGCCCCCAAAAGCAATATGTGTCAGTGTACAATGTGCCGGATGTGGACCGGGAAAAGGAGGCCGGTAACCAACGGATGTGGTCAGACCCCATCAAGGTGAAACATTGGGCAGAGCGCCTCGATACGGACACACACATTTTTTTCCGGGAGTCCAAATTTCAGGACTCGTCGGCCTACAGAGCGATTCAGTCCGTGGGTCGCCGTGAGGCCTTGAAAGGACCGGCCATCCTTGATTTTGACGCAGCCCACAAACCTGTAACGTAGAACGATTTTTTTGCGCTTGGCATTGGTTGCCCGTCGCCAGACATCGCAGTGAAATACCCTGTGTCTGGGCATCCGTTGCCGGATCCACCCTCTAGGACTTAGGCCACGCAAATTGCCCACCCCCGTGGCCCGCTTTTGCCCCGTTCTATACCCAAAAAGAGCAGTGTAAAAAACTCCCCTTTTTTGCACGTGTATTTTCCACGCCGATGAAGTTAGGGGTTCAAAACACCCTTTCTACACTACTACTTCATGATGATTGAAAATGCTGGTCTCAAAAGTATGTTTCCCATGATTGCAGCTGGGGCTAGCACCTTCCTTGACGAAAAGTACTTGTGGGATGTCCCGCAATTACATTTGTTGGTGATATTCAATCGTGCACATGTTGGTTACTATAGTCACCGCGTATTGGACATGTCTTGTTACTTTGTATCTTTGGTATCAAGTTTATCATTGAAGCAGCTGGGGCCAGCACCTTTGCAAGCAATTTCACCTTTCCTTGGTTCTCTTTGGCAGAAAGGTGCGGGTGCCAGCACCTGCTGACTCAAATGGTCTTCTCGAATCCCTTTTTGGCTCAAAGTAGATGGTGCCAGCACCTTTCAACGCAATCGAGTCTCTGAGATGATGTTCCGGACTATGAGTGCTGGCACCAGCACCAACTCCAGTGAGCAACCTGGTTAGTACCATTCCCATATCCATTCCACCGATGTTTATCTTCATAAGGTACGTGCATCTCATTGAAGGATAGGGAGTGTGCTGTGTTTTACCACCATGTTCATCGTGTATTTCACTTGCATCACCAAACTTTTGTAATGAAATTTTCCTACTCCGTTGTTCAGCATCTACTACGTACTGGACATTATTCAAATGGGTCTTCTTTATTACGTGATGCCCATGCTGGCGAGCCGGGGGTTCTGATGTTAGTGCACCTATTGGCACAGGTCCATTGCAACCGTCGTACTCGTAAGACTGTACCTCAAATTGTTGTTGCAAGTAAGCAAAATAGGAAGCCTCGTTGGCTGTCCGTTGTCACGAAACAGTTATATATGCTATGGTCTGTCCTGCACAAGGCTGCACGTCCAGTTAGTAAGGTATCACGGAAAGACACACTTACAGGTCAACCTTTGACGCAGGGTGTTCGCCGTGTTTTAGCAAACTATGGTGTTGTTACCAATCGCCTTGTACCAGTAACTGCCAAGGCTACCTCGGCTGCACAACAACTGTGGTCGTCCATGTCAAACCACCAAATGGCTATGTGGTTTGATAACTGGTGGTGGAAGAGGTCTACTACTGACCCAGAGCATCCCAATCCCAGCATGAACCTAACAGTGTTTGCAATGTTGCACACTACAGACCTATGTCCCCTCCCTGGGCATCCGTCTTTTGTAACCGTGTTGAGACAGCTGGACTCAGCTGTGCATTCCACTGCTACTGCATTTCGCTCTCTGAACGATGTTACACGGGTTTCGCTTGATGCGGAGGCTGAATTTATTCGTGTTCCCCTCGATATTAAACGGGACAACGTTAGGTCACTACAATTCCGGCCACTGTTGTTGACCGGTTTGACTACCGGTGGGATCCTTGATTTGCTACACATTCTACAAGAGATCCAGGACATACAACGGCACACCCGGCGCCCCATGCCCCTAATAATTGATATGAAAATACATTTTTATTTACTGCGTTTTTTGTACGGGGAGTCATATGTGCAGTACAATTTCCATGAGCATCTGTCCATGTTGCCTTGTATGTACGGTGCGTGGCACCCTTACAAACACATTGCCCTTGAGGTATACAAGGCCTTCTTTCCTATCTTTGCTGCGTTGGAAAACTGTAATTTGCAAGTGGGTGCCCTGGTGTACCACCACCGTAAGCTGCCCCACATTGAGAAAGTGGTAGCAGCACTACTACTTGTAGGTATTTCTGTACGTGTACGTATTCAACGCAATCGGAATGGTTGCAGCTGGCACCAGCATCTCTCTCATCAATTCAAGTGGATACAGCTACCCGTTGGTTGCAAGGCCTGCAGTCCTTACTGTTTAGTTATGTCCCCGCGCTTTTTGCGTTAGGCGTACAGGTACGCAACTGCAACTGGTCAGGGCGACAGCCAGGCACTGGTCAGGCAGCCCACACAGTTTTGGAATGGAGCCTGTTGCTACATCTGTTTCTTACTGGCGATTGGGACGCCAAAACAGAATACGTTCGCAGTTTGAGTGTCACACTTGCAGTGTGGCACGAGTGGATGAGTAATACCCTAGGTTGTCTCTTTGCTGAAGAGATTGGTGAGGCCCTGTTGTCCCGGCTCTCCGCCCGGGTCAAGCTCCAACCAACTGCATTATCGCAACCCGCTCTAATGGACTTGTTCCTCAGCATGCCACACCCGCGCATGGGCACCAAAACCCTTCGCGGCAAGCTACGCACTGGTCTGTGCGATCTTTTTCGAGCACGCCTCCGTCGCTTTATCGCCTGGTGTACCAGTCCCCAGCTTTTGTTTGCCCCATTTACTACAGCTACAACCACTGCTTTTGTTGGCCTTCTACCTGAAGGACACACGTTTCCCAAGCCCATCCCTGATTCTGTTAATGAGGCTGCTCTGCGAAAGGTTTTGCGCAGGAGTGTGCTGTTATTATTATCCAACCGGTCCCCTCCGGAAGGTGTTACTGAGTACTTGGATCAATGCAATTTTAGGAGAGACCCTGCAGAGGTTGCACAGCTCACTAGCCCAATGGAACGGTTCACACACGGAACAGGCGCGGGAAAGGGGGGGGGAAGGCCAAGGGTAAGGGTGCCCCTGATGCTGATGATGCTGATGCACCAGATCGGTTTGTGGGGGTAGAGGATGACCACATATCCGTGTCCCGTGCGGATTTCCTTGGCTCCCTGGGGCATGATGTGGATACCATGAGTGATGCCCCCCCCCCTTGGTTTTGCTTCAAGAGGAAGACGAATTCAGTTTGCCTCCCAGTGACGAGGAGGAGGGGGCAATGTTCCAAGAATAACCCCCCCCCCCTGCCCAAGTATAGGGTAGGGTTACGCTTGTCGGCATGAGTAGCTGGTGCCAGCATTCCCTCCTATTGTTCCTGCTTTCCTCGCTGCACATTGCACACGCACCGTTGTCTGTTGTCTGTCGCACTGTTTTCTGTTCGGTGTGTTTGGTCTGGATGCAATGGAATCAAAGTCTGGCACGTGTATTGACCAGTCACGGAAACATGATCATTTGAGACAGCCGTCTCTTTCCTTGGCTTTGGAACAAGTGCGCAATTTACCAGTGCCATGTCATTAGTAGCGAAGCGGATGCCGCTGTCGGGGATTAGTTGACTGCGATGTGCGCTGCCCTTCGTATGGACAGAGCGAGTGACACACCGCTCAATTTGCGCCATTTTCTGCTCAAACTGCTGTTCCATTACTGATTTCTGTCGATTTGCCACACCATTTCCTCTCAAATGAGACTCTTCATCATAATGGCAGATGCAACCCCTGCTGAGGGTGCTGGTGCAATGTCACCTCTACCAATGACACCGTCAACAAAAGGGGGATTCCTAAGCCAGTCTCAGGATGTGACAGCATCACAGCCAGTTCCAGCGCCAAGTGGTAAAGGAGGCAAGAGAGACAGTGCACTGAAGATCAAGCTCGCGGACCACTGTGAAAAAAAGGAGGTGGAAATACCCTTGGAGAAACTGCGATGGGACGAGAAGATGCAGTTTGGGCAGATACGAAAATGGTCTGAGGATGAGGTACTGAACAAGGTCAAGGACCTGAAGGAGCGACCGCCGACTACCCTTATCCGGATTGCAATATGGGGTGATGGAAGTATGCTGCCTTCTGTGCGCACAGTTTGCTGTTTCGTTACCAATAACGTTCGTCGGTGCTGGTGCCAGCATCGCTTGTCCAAAATTGCCGTTGACTTTGATCATTTGTGACTGGGTGCAATATCAGGTGGGATCTACTGGATACTGTCTGGCCAGCACATAGTGGAGGCTGCTCGGCGCGTGAAACTGGAGCTGGAGAAGCGAAACTTGCCCCCTCCCCGGTGGTGTTCCCATTTCTTGGCGACTGTTGTGCGGCCTGAGACCCCGTTGACCATTCGTGACTCCCTGGCAGGAATCAGTCAAGCCAACCAAACAGCACGAGCACCAATCTTGTGTGACAGAGTTCTGCGACTGGTGGTGGAATATGAAAGGGATACTAAGGGGACCTTGACTGCCAGAGAGCACCTGACGAATTTGTGGGTGAAAGGTGGATTCAGCGCTCAAGATGGCACACTGGTGTGTGCCTGCCCATCAGCACGTCCGTTTGTTTGTGGTTTCATCGCCGTGTCAACGTACTCCGCCATCTGTTGCCCGGTGTGAATCCTCTGGTACCCCTTGTAGGCCAATATGATAAAGCAGTGGTCTCCTGTGGCTCTGTTGGTGAGTACTTGTGGTCGTGAAGCAGCACATGCAGTGCAGATGCTGGAGGCCCGCGGTCATAGCATGACTGTGAATCAAATGCATTGCTTCGAAGGACAGGTGCCCCCCGATATCCGGACAATCTGCAAGTTTATGGCTCACACGGCCAATGGTGGAGTACAGCTCAAGAAGATGGGAAAGCGATTGAAACTGGATCGGTTATGGAGTTGGCATCTGTGTCATCCTGAGAACAATCTCATCCATGAATCTCGCCGTATGTTTGCCCTCCCATAAGGATGCATATGCGGTGGCTGTTCGATTGCAATTTGTTGTGAGAGGTGCTGGAGCCAGCACCCATCGTTCGGAAATGCTGTTTTGGTGCCTGCAAACACTGGGGTCTCAAAGTGTGTACTATGATTGCTAAGGTGGACTGGGTGAACGGGAGAAGTGTGAATCCCTCCTCGCAAGCGGAAGTGACTTGTATTTCAAGACATACACCTGGCGTTGGACAGAAGAGGACCCTTTTCCACCCTGGAAATACCTTGTCAGTGCGCGGATTTGGAAGGATGTCAGCTATGTTGGTCTGCGAGAATCCCTGTCGAAACCACTAGTGTTACCAACCGTCCAGGTGAATCAGGACAATTTCTTCACCGTCGACCTGCACATGGGTGCCACTGAGGAGAATTCACAGGTCTGTGTGCTACCCCAGTTGCAAAGCGATTCACTGACGTCTCTGCATGGCCTTCACTCGGAACTTCACTTGGAATACGAATGTGTTGCAGTTGGAAGGGGACTCGGACGGAAAACTACTGTTGCTGCCAGCTGCAATTGGCTCGGCCATCCCAGGAGCAGTGGCTGGTATCTCTTTTACACTGGTGTACATTGAGCCCCCCCGTGGCTTTACCCTGGGCATCCATGCATTGGTCAGTACAGTGGTGCAGCGTGGCGTTCTTGTTGTTGTTGCCGGTGAGCCTGGTGATTGTCGTGGCATTGTGGACAGTCTTCGTGACCAGCACCAAGATACGGGGTTTTGTGCTATTAAGCTGTCAATGTACCACCTCAACAAGAAGTCACCACAATTTACTATGGGGTGTACTGAAGTGAATGTTCTCTCGAAACATCCGCTGCCACAAAAGGTATCTAGACCACACTGCGACCCTGGTTGTTCGGACACGCGCTCAAAAATCACAACAAAATGGTCGTTTCACCTCGTTGCAGCTGGGGCCAGCTTCTTTCATTGAAGAATTGCTTCCCCCCCCCCCCTTTAAGGTGCCTCCATACATTACTGTGACGGATTTCCCAAGTGGGGGGTACCTGCGCGTGGAGATTGCTGGTTACTTGCTGACACTGGCTGGTGAAATGGTGGTGTACCAAGAAATATGGCTGCTGCTATTGTCCCCCTCCCACGCATTGCCCAGGGCCCTCACACTTCGATTTCATATTCCTGTCAATGTGGTGGTTGGTATCCTTGGGGATACGGCAATTCAGGACTTTGTCACATGCTGTTGCTGGATGCAAGGAAGCTGATGGCCTGCCGAATATTGACTGGACTTGGGTGACAAATCAGATGCTCCATGGGGTACCCATTGATTGCAGGGGAAAATTCCGCAAGCTTGAGAACGTAGAACTGGGGGACGAGGATGAGGAAAGAGAGAGAGTGGCCGAGCATGAAGCAGAGCCGTTGGCCCAAAAGCCGAAGCCCAAAAAAACCAGTGCCAAGCGGAAGCAGGATGAGGAGGGCAGTAGTTCGAAACATGCAACTCCAGGGAAGCCTACGAGCGATGGGGCATAGCAGTGTGCGACTGGCGGGGAGAAGTCCAACAGTGAAGGCGCCGCTGGTGATCATGCTGACACTGTGAAACCCAAACGACTTGGATTTACCAATTGGACTGCCCGGATTAACACGGCTGCTGCAGCAAAGAAGTAATCATGTTTCTTGATCCCATAAAGACTGGTCCAATGCTTTGCACTACAGCGCTGTCAGTGTTCGTCTTGCACAGTCATGCACTTGTCCGTTGGTTTTGTTGTTACACAGCACTCACAATACCTCTGCTTGGTTTGCACCTAATATTTCTTTGTTTTCCTCAGGAAGTGCTGGCACCAGCTACTCTGTGCCCAATTGCTTGTCTTCATTGCCATTTTTCCAGGTGTTGGTGCTGGCCCCAGCTGCTCAGCTGGATTTTCATGTAAACAGCCTTGTCTTTCAGGTACAAGAATTTACAGGTGAATTTTGCATATACTTCGCAGCGGTGACTCCTATGTATGGTTGTGTATGTGCATGTGATTGTACTACTGTATTACAAAGCATACGATTCCAAGTTCCCAATGTGGAAATAGAGACACTGTGTCAGCGTGCTTGTTTGTGTCCACAGTTGAGGGGGGGTCCAGAACAACGTGATTTTACAGCTTCCTGTTTACATGGTGCAATAAGCCCTACATGTGCTTTTCCTCCGATATCACACCTTCAATCCAGGAAATGGGTACTGGGTTCAACAGATGAAAATGAAAGAAACGTGTTTGAGACCCCCCAAAAAGGCCCTGTTTTTGTGCCTACAATAAGACACCATCAAAATGAGCCCACAGATCCCCCCATCTGGTGCTGGCACCAGCACCAGACGCAGATTTTGGTCTGCCACCTATGCTTCCATGAAGGTGGGCAGTTTGCGTGGCCTAAGTAGGACCCCCGAGGAATATGAGGCCACAGGCTACCGTTTGGTGGAGGACATTCTGCCAGGGGACTTGGTGGACCAGTTATGTGCGGTGCATTTGGAGGGAGAGGAGAATTGGGAAGACGTTCTCCTTCAGGGCCACAATCAAGGTGGTGGGCGCCGGCACACCGCCCCGGGAACGGTGAACAAGTGGCTTCCCTCGGAAATCAAGTGGCGTTTGCTGCGCATTTTGGCAGACCTTTTCGCGGTGCTTGATGACCTGGTGCATCGGATCGGAGCCCCGGTTGGTGGAACAGATGGACGCCCCCCCCTTGGTGAGGCTACCAATGGCCGCACCGTGATTTCCTGCTTACGTTGCAAGGTGCCGCGGACACGATGGTGCTTTTTGCATCCGTGCAGGATGATCCTCCAGAAAAATCCTTGCAAATTGCACCGGGGACGAGCCATGGCTACCACGCGTCCAACACGTGGAATGTAGTCCAGTAAAAGCGGGGCAGTGTTTTGTTGATGGATGGGACGTTGATCCATCGTGGAGCTGGTGGGCTGGGGAGGACGATTTTTTTCCCCTTTGTGCCGGAAAAATTCCGCACACCCGCAAATTCTGCGGGAACCGGAGAATGTCCCGGACCTGATGTTTGTTGAGCCGGAGGAACCGGAGGAGGAAGAGGCAGAGGAGGACCCCCTGGCAACCTCTTCGGGCAGTGATTTGCAGCCCCCTGCACCACCTGCCCCAAGGTTGAGTTGGTCGGCGCGCTTGAAAACACCCCCGGAGATGGAGAAGAAAGTCCCCTACATGGGTGATGTGTGGGTCATTGGGACTGGGGTTGGGACCGCTGCCATTAGCGTGTGCCCATTCACAACGGAGGGACTGGGGCCGGAGGACAAGAATGCCGAGGAGTGCCGGATGCCCTGGTACCACCGCTGGTGGATCCCCCCTCCCATGGCGGACAACATGGTGCGCGTCCCCGTCACCCCCAGCTGCGTCTACTTTGGGTTCTGTCCCAGTAGCCTCGTCCTCACCCGCGCACCCAGCGCCCGTGAGATGCAGTGGGCTTCAAGTGCGATGCACTATACTGCCTCAATGCCCAGCATGCAAGCCGAATCCGACGGCAAAGTGAAGTGGAACGTGAAAAAGAAGGAATACATGTGCCCATGTAATGAAAAGGTGTGTAATTACCCCGTTTTTGCGTGCGTAAAATGCATCGTTTGCGAATCGGCTATACGCATGACGAGGACGCAAAATGGGTCATTTACGCACGCAAAATAGGGTATTTACTTCGTTGCCTGATTTCAACGTGGGATGCAAAACGTGTCATTTGCGCACGCAAAATGCCAGTAAATTCATGTATTTCCTCCGTATTTTTTAGATTGTGGTGAACTCCTTGCCCTTCGCGTTGGTGGATCCCCGGCCCGCCGACAGCAGTGCTAGGTTCGTCGCCGGAGCTGCTGCTAGAGCCCAACCCGGGGACCCTGGCGTGGCTGGTGAAGGCGATTTGGGCGAGGTGACTTTTCCGGACGTCGATGATTTCGACGTCCGCAATGTGCATGGGTATGGCAAGGTTGCCAATGTGGAGGCAGGAATGGTTTTTTTGGAGGATCGGTCTGGGATCCTCCATTGGAAGATCTTCCGGGGAATTTCGGTGCGGCCCTTGGGTGCCAGGACCGCGGGTGGACAAGAGGCGGCCGGCGATGCGGTGACGTTGATTTGCCCGTTTTGGGTGAAACACAAGAAGGGGCAAGAGGAGAAAGTGTTCCTCGTTCCCTTCCTGTACATGCGGCCCCCTGGCTCCCACACGTGGGCCCTCCTGTGCACCCAGGACGAGCTGGGGCACATGCAAAAAGTGCGTGGGGTGCCACTCAGTGAGATCGGAGGTGTCGTGCCAAGGACACGTGAGGTTGGTGGTGTGGACCAGTCCACGGCACTTTTTGCGAGGGTGGAAGCCTTTTGGCTGAGGTGGGAGAAGGAAGCGCGCAGCGACATGTTGCGCAAGGTGCAGGCGGAGGCACGGAAGGTGGCCGAGGCCCAGGGCGAGGATGTCGCTTCGGAATCCTCTGCTGGAGGAAAATCCTCCGTGCTCCCGGCCAAGGGGGCCCGTGGCCGCCCCCCAAGGTGCCTGGGAAGGAGCCGGGGTCTCTCCGGCCGGGCAAACATCCGAGCTTGTGCGGGTGCGCTCGGAGAACAGGCTGCCGAAGGGCAAGGTGGCCCTGCTGTAGTACCAGGTGCGGGAGCGGGACACACAGCTAGCTGCTGTGCGTGGCGAGAGGCAGCGGGCCGATGCGCTGATGAAGGAGCGGGAAGCCCAGCGTGGCGGAGTGCAGTGCGACCACGAAGGCATGGGCGACGTGGCGAACTCGGGAGAAGAAGCTCTTGGACGAGCTGGAGGCTGCGCGTGGGCAGCGCAGGACGAAGCGCACTGCTCCCGAGGCTATGGCTGTGCCAGAAACTTTTCCGCGGAGGACAAGACCTGGCTCACGCAGTGTGCCGTTGAGTTGCGAACGGGACTACAGCAAGTAGCAACGGCCACGGCTCTGCTGGAGGACGGCCTCAAGCGAGTCAACAGGGAGGCTGCGCCCCCTCCGTCCTCTGCCGCGGCGTTGGACAAGCTGCTGCAAGACTACCCTGGCGGCGACATGCTGCAACCGCCGAAGAAGAAAGGGGCAACTGAGCCCGGGACCCCAACAGCGGGAGCGGGGTCGCCGCGGTCTTAGGGATTTGGGGCCCGTTGAGGTGCCCGCCGGAGATCGGGTGGTGATAGTGTTGGTGAGTGACGGTGATCGGATGGTGATATTGTTGGTGGGAGACGGTGATTGGATGGTGACGGTGTTGGCGGGACATGCCGATCGGATGGTGATGGTGTTGGTCGGAGGTGGTGATCGGATGGTGACGGTGTTGGTGGAAGGTGGTGATTGGTGACGTGGAGGTCACCCGGAGGCAACAGGTTTTCTGTTCCGTGTCCGCGTGTGTTTCATTTCAAAAGTGAGGGGGTAAGTGTGTTGTGGTCGTTCGTTTCTCTATTAACAAATTATCAACATCAATGGGTCGTTCATTTCAAAAGGGCCGGGGGGAATTGTGTTGTTGTTAGACAATTGTTTTCAACATCAGCCTGTCATTCTTTTCAAAAGAGTGGGTCACCGCTGGGTTTTGTGGTGTCCGCCTGTCTTGAGCGCCTGTTTGGGGGGTTATGGCTCTTCAGGTTGAATTTTTGAATGGATCATCAACCTCTTCAATTTCTTCCGTTCTCCAATGGCCTACACACATGTTTCAAGTTTTGAGTGCGTTGGGTTTGAACCAGGGGCGTTCCCTGTGCGAATGTAGCATGCATACCTCTGACCAGACCGGTGCCATGGCATTGCAAATGCCCCTTTTACCCCATTCTTGCGTATGCAAATGGCGCCTTTCGCGTGCCGGCACAACTTACACCTGGGACGCAAATACACCCTTTTGTGTGCGCAAATTGCACGTTTTTTGCGTCCACTATTTTTCGAGCAAGCACGCAAAAACAGCCTTTTGTGTGCGCAAAAGGCCCTTTTTGCGCCGGTAACGAAAGCAGGGTAGGTACGCAAATAGGCGCATTGTCGCACGCAAAAACGCGGTAATTGCGTCTCCTACCTGCACTGCAACGCGCTTGTGCCACATGCGTCCCAGCTGTTCTTTCATTATTATGCCGCTACATCCGTGGCAGTTCCACCACTTGGCCCTGGGCAATCGCAAAGGCCGTGGTGAGCGGATCAGCAGCTTGCAGCGTGCGGTGCGTGACATTATGGGTGAGGATTGGAATGTGCGCATCCGGAGTTGGGTTACAAATGTGGTGGACGTGTACATGGATGTCCCCACGGATCATCAACTCGATTTGGAGTTGAATGCCATGGCAGTGTTGTGGGAATTCAGGAAGGAGGGTCAAAGTGTGCGGCGATTGCAGCACAGCCGGTCCACATCCACGTGGTATTGCCCATGGGCGAAAATTGTCTCGCCGCGAAAGACCTTGGGTGCCCCCCACCCCATTGATTTCTCGTTACAAACTCCCGGCAACAATGATTGGAGCTCGCCACTTCCGGCATTACGCCGTACTCCTGGTTTGCTGGCCCAGTTGGCTCAGTGCCCAGCGCGACCACTTCGAGCTGATTGCGTTCCGGGTGGATCCATTGGCATTCCACATGGTGCTCCGGTGACGAAAGCCACGAGAGCTGGTCGTCCTGGTACAGGGTCATGGAGGCTTGAGCCGGGAGAACGCCGGAATCCGTCTCCATCATGAAGACGTACCCAACGATCATGTCCCAGTCCATCTCGGCCTCGTAGAAGCGACCTTGCAGGAGGATTTCCTTGCCGAGGTCCGGGCGGCTCAGCTCACGGTGGTTCACGAAATGCAGCCCAATGGCCCTGGGGACCCGGACCAGATCCAGGCAGACCCCACGCCCCCGGCGGAGCCCCCAGGAGTCGCCCCAGCGCCAGTGCCCCCTCTCTCAGCGCCCCCTCTCACCACAGCGCGGGCCGCCGCAACGAGCGCGTGCCGCCCGGCAGTGGCAGTGAGGAGTGGCGTGATGAGTGGCTCGGGGCGGAGTACCACAACCGCCGTGGTTGGGTCCAGGGTGATTTTGAGGGAGAAGCTGCAGCTTATGTGGCACCATAACCCCCGGGTAACACAAGGTAACCAAGTTTTGGTGGGTATTTCCACTGATGGAACTAAACTTTGGCAACGCTCTTTTGAGCACTTTGCGGTCGGCGAGTTGGGTAGGCGTCTACCATTGGGTTCATGGGTGCTACTCCAGGGCTCGGAGACCACCCAAATTCTTCGCTACTTGGCCCACCACGAAAATTTGAACCTTGATGTTTTGGATGTGAATGCGATGCAAGTTTTCAATGAGGGAGGGTATCCCACACCCGTTACGTGTGTGATTATCGCCGACACCAAGGCGCAAGTTGCCCTCTCCGGGTGTCGGAATTTCAAGTCTAATGATCCTTTGGCACCTGTTTGCCGGCTTTGCGGGGGGAACCGTCTTCATTGTTTGGGTGCGTTTAGGCAGGGAAATTCAAATTTGTCATCAGGGTTTGGCAAGGGGGGGGGGGGGTGACATTGCCAACAGTCCTCCCTTTCCAAAGACCCCCCCGACTTTTGACTCCATGGGGTGCAACGTTTGGTGCATTGTGCGGGCAGTGCGTTGGTTAAGGCTTTGATGCATCACTATGGGTGGACAAAGCGGAGGGCATTGGTTTGGGTGCAGTGGTTTTGGGATGACATCAGGGTTGAGAGCCGTACGGCCACGGCGGCCGATTGTGAGCAAGAGAAGGTGGGAATGAAGGCCCTGCGTTTTGAGCAAACTGCCGCGGCGGCATGGGTCAAAGGGCAAGGGTGGGATTGCATTGCCGACTACTTGGAGGGGGACAATCTTTTACAAGTCGCGGTGCAAGTGGGGGAGTTTACAATGACATGGACTGCTTGTTGGCGGTTGTGGGGAGAGAAATTTGCAGTGACTTATGACCTTCTGTGGAAAGAGGGGAGGTTGGACCTTTGCGATACGAATTTGTTGAGAAGTGCTTTGTCCGAGATGGGGAGTGCCCACAAAGCTTATGGGTTCAATGGTGACCCTGTGGGCCCACCTTTGGGTGGACCACATGTGGGGGATTGCGAGGGAATGGGGTACCCTGTCCACATTCAATGCTTTTAAGGGTGAGGGGAGGCATCAGTCATTGAAGAGTGAGATTAGGAAGAGGAGCTTCAAGGGGGGAAGTAAGAAACGGGGGTCTCGCCTAATGGGGGGCGAGCCGAGCATAGAGGATGGGGTGGGCCGAAGTGCTTCGGAACGACAACCTGCCAAGGGGTTCAACGTCTGGCAGCATTCTTCGACCCGCCAAGATGCATATTGGAATGCCAAGCAGTATTGGGAAAGGGTGATGCGTAAGGGGAAGTTCTAGGGTTTCTCGCATGTTTGTCGTACAATTTTACAATTCTATTGTGCATACTCCGGAGGTTTGGTGGTGGAATGCCACTTGGACATGTGTGACTAAATGATTGGTACAATGCAAAGAAAGATCCCAGCAATTGCCTCCATGTTTGCTTGCACGCATGGCATGCATTGGACCCGGGATGTGGGTTTGTGTTTGCGTGTAATTGGTGGGGGGGGGGGTCAAAAGCAGGCATTTACCCTGATTTTGCGTAGGTAAAAGGGGTGTTTTGCGTCTCGAGTGGAAAAAAACTAGTAAGTAAAAGGGGCAATTTACGCACGCAAAAGGGCCTTTTTGCGCACGCAAAAACCAAGTAACATCCCTGAAACATACTACCGGGCCTCAAAGGTATAAGAGAACACTGCGGGTAGGGGTAGGGGACCACTGTGCGTGTTTCCAACATGGACCATGGAGCATGGGGGTATTCTTAGCATGCCGGATTTTAATTTCATACTCATTTTTGACCAAAATGATGTTTTTGACCACTTCCTCATTTTTACCCCATTTTTGCGTCTTATTTTTGCTATTTACTCGGAAACATTCCTTCGTGGTTCAATGCAACTTTCCCCCCTCCGGAGCTCCAAAATGGAAGTTTTCGAAAGCTTATTTTTTTCATATTGTGATCACTTAAAATGACCATCCGCGCTACGTAAACCATGTTTTAGGCTGTATTTATGTGTTTTCCCCTGTGTTTGGGTATGGGGTGTGCGGGGGGGCTCCCAAGAGATTGTTACCTGCTTGTGCAATTTTTCAGCCCGGGCAGCTCAAAAAATTGAAGCCAGCCCGCAGCCTCCCTCTTGCGGCGCACCAGCGCAGCCGCCCCCCAGGTGCGGGAATCGGCACGCACGGCGCTCTCTGCTTGGAGCATGGGGCACCGTTGTGTGCCCGCTGCAGAAGCCTCGGGTGGGATATCAGCCGCTGCTGCCGAGCTGGCCACGAGGGCCACGCGGGCCCCTTGGGGCGCCCAGGGTCCCCCATGGCCCCGCCCCGGGTCGCGCCGGGCCGCCAGGTGCTCGTCCCCGAGGCCCTACGCGCGGGGGCGGCGGCGTTATCCTCCCGGCTGAGGCGAGTCCGCCCAGCATCCCAGGCCCTCCCTACCTCAGGCACACAAGCGTCCCGCCCAGGGTGCTGAGCACGCGCCCTTCACCAGCTCTGCGGCCGGATGCCTCCATGCCCGTGAAGCGACAGACGCCAAACGGGGCTAACCGGGGGGCACGGGTGGGCCGTCTCCTCGGTCCGCTGGTCCGGGTACGCGACTCCCCCCCCCCTTCCCCCCTCCGGGCCCTCCGGGCCCCCTTAGTTACCAAGGGTCAATGGCTACTAGCCATACATAGGGGGAACGTTAGCGCGCTAGGCGCACGCCGGGCATCATTCGGACCCGTGCCCCACCGGTGACCTTTTAGGGGGTGCGCTAAGGGGCGCACTTAGGACAATCTTTGAATCCACGCTTCGTTGCCTGGTGCATCGTGGTGACCCCCGGCATAGGTTTTGACTTCCGATTTTGTTCCCTTTGTTGGGGACCCCCGAGAATGCAGGGGTGATGTAGCATTTCCGCCCTCTTTTGGGCCCCAACCGTCCGGTGCTATTGACGAAACCGGGACAATCTTTGAATCCACGCTTGGTTCTGTGGTGCATCATGGTGACCCCCGGCTTAGGTTTTGAGTTTTGATTTTGTTCCCTTTGTTGGGGACCCCCGAGAATGCAAGGGTGATGTAGCATTTTTCGCCCTCTTTTGGGCCCCAACCGTCCGGTGCTATTGAGGAAACCGGGACAATCTTTGAATCCACGCTTTGTTGCTTGTGTTGTTTGTGTTGTTTGTTGTTTGTGTCCAATTCGCCGATACCGGCATCTGAAGATCCCTGCCTCGAGCTTTAATACCCGGGCTCGAGGAGGAGGCAATTAGGGGTCTGGAGATTGTTTGGTCCTCAGCAGCCTCTGCTGCACTTTGAAGGTGGTCCCAAGTCTAAGCAACACATTCCCAATGTGCTTGTGAATGATGCATTGCATGCATCACCAAGGGATCGTTTGCAGCGTGCGTTGCAACAGGCACGACCAGGCCTTGCCGCGGAGCCTAAGCTTAACTTGAGCGGGGGGGACGGTCCCATCGTCGGGGATACATTTGCTACTTTAGTGTTTTATGAGAAAAAGAAGCTCAGCCTGGCCCTGTTCTATTTGCGTGCTCTCACTTGCCGTGGGAAGAAAATGGCAGACGTGGCCACTGCTGAAATCGAGCACTCATCCGGCATTATGTGTCATGGCCAGTTGATGAGTGTAGAAGAATTTCCTGTTCCCCAATTGCATGTGTGGAATGGCATGTTGGTTCAGAAGGTATTGAAGTTTAGAGGTGAACAGTGCCGCTTCGTTAAGTTGAGGGCAAACGAGGACCACATGTGGTTTGAGTCTTCTGCACGATTGAGTGCGCTCACCTCTGAACTTCTTTTGAATCCTCCTGAGTTCGCTCCTACGATTGGTGTCCCTCCATACCCCAATCTGCCGATCTGTGCCATCAACGATGCATCTTGTACCGTTAAGGTGGGATCCGCCGCACCTACGTCAGGCACATGCGCAGTGTGTAACCATGTTGTCCCCTTACACAGCATGCGGACTCATGTGGGGAGGCACATCTTGAGGGACGAGTGTGTTGCAGATGCATGCGGCTTTTGTGGAAGCAAGGAATGCACCACACAATTGCTCCGCAATGGCCAGGGTTAGCTTGTTTCCGTCATCTTGACAAATTGTCCCTTGGAGCCCACTAACGTTCGATGGGGGGCGATGGCAAAGGCTTCTGCACGCAATCCGTGCACAAACCGGCCAATGCATTGCACCTTGTGTAAGTCCACCGTATGGTTGTACGGCATGCAAATGCACTTCGATGCAAAGCATCCCGATGTCGCTCCCCCGGGTAGCCTTTGTGCCCCACCTTCGGAGCAGGATGTTGTCCTTGCTTGGACCGCGCATGATGGATGTAAGAAGAAAAAAACGGGAGACAATGCGCAACAGAACGAGGAGGTGGATGTGGCAATGGGCCCCCCTTCGGCGACCCCCCCTGCCAATGTTCCCAACCCCTCTTCGTCTACTTCCTCCTCCTCCTCCTCCTCCTCCTCCACAGAGGCGTCATCAGGTGCACAGCGCACACGCCCTTTGGAGAGTGTAGGACAGCGCAGGAAAGTGGAGTTGTCATGGACACCGCCCCGAAAGCGGCGAAATATGAGTGTCTCTGATTCCAACTCATCGTCGGAGGGAGAGCTTTTTAAGTGAGCCGTGGGCGAAATGGAAAAAAAAGGGACGGAACGAGCTGTATTTGTGTATATGGCGAAGGGAAAAAAAACCTACTACTATAGAGCAGTACTTGTGTGTACGGCGAAGGAAAAAAAAACTGATTGCCATAGAGTAGTACTTGTGTGTATGGCGAAGGAAAAAAAACCCTATTCCCATAGAGCAATACTTGTGTGTACAGCGAACGGAAAAAAAAACTAATCGGGTGCCTCGTAGGCCTGGGCAACCTGCCAGGCATTCAGCTGCTCTCCGGTGTGACGGGCCGTGTCGGAGAGGACAGCATATATATACGGCCTTCCCCAGGCAGGGGGTGTGGGCGCCTACAACCACCTTTGCATTGGTGAGGAGGTAGAGTGGAGGCCTCCGTTGTTGTAGAGTAACCCCTTAGGCCACCGCGTCTCTGCCAAACCGAACTAGACCTTTGCTAACCCCCTCCCCTAGCCCCCCTCCCCCCCCACGGCAACTAGCAGCGACTAGCAAGTCCCTTAGAGAAGCCCTCCTCGGCGGCTAGCCCCCCCCCCCAAAAAAAAAGCCCCCCCCCCCCTAGGGGCCTTTGGCCCACTTCTACTGGGGGGGGAGTCGCGTCTAAAAGCGAGGGGACGGCCCACCCGTGCCGGGGGGTCCCAGGGGGGGTATCACACCGAACGGTGGGTGGGGGGGCAACGGACCCCCTTTCACCCCAGCCAGCGGGGGGAGGGGGGGACAACCCGACGCCGACCCCCCGGGCATCCTCCGCCCACGCGGAGGCCGTGCGGGCGCCACCGGGTGGGGGGGCAGCAGGCCTCTCTCGCCCCGGCCAGCGGGGCACGGCGAAGGACCGGGGCCGCCCCCCCCTTCACCCTCCGCCGGAGCGGGGCCCCGGTGGATCCGGCGATGCGGCAACCCCCCGCCCTCCCCCCAGCAGAGCGACCCCCACCGTCGCTCCCGGAACTTTTCAGCCGCATCTCAGCGGCCCTGAGCAGCCGCGCTCCGCTGCGGCGGCGGTCCCCTACGCGGGCGCAACGATGACCCCAACCCACTGCCACCACACGGTGGCGGACATGCTGCGGGCGTGCCCGCCCCCCCCGCGAGCCGCAAACGGTGCGGCAGGAGGGGCCTCCTCCTCCTCTGACCCAGTGGCGGACGCGCCCTCGGCATCGTCGCCATCCCAGTTCCACACTGCCGCGGCGGCGGCCGCACGGCAGGGCTAGCACGGAAGAGACTTAGTCCCCTCCGGCTCATCCCTCCTGGTCGCCGTGCAGACACAAGCGGAGGGGCTTTAGGGGAGGGTACGGGTGCCTGAACTCTACTCGGCCCACCTCCTCGCCCCTCTGCCTCTGTACATAGACCAGTGGACGCTAATCAACGAATGCCGTATGTCCGTGTTTTTCACCCTATTTGGGTATTAGGTCCGGGGGGGGAGGGTGTCCCAAGGGATGGGTACACAACCTGCTAATGCGGTTTTTCACCCTGGGGAGCTCCAAAATCGAAGTTTTCGAAACCTTATTTTTTTTTCATATTGTGATCACTTAAAATGACCAGCCGCGCTATGTAAACCATGTTTTAGGCCTTATTTATGTGTCTTCCCCTCAATTTGGGTATTGGGTGCGCGGGGCGGCTCCCAAGAGATTGTTACCTGCTTGTGCAATTTTTCACCCCGGGCAGCTCAGAAATCGAAGTTTTCGAATTTTTTTTTTCGGATGCGGTGATCACCTAAAAAGACCATCGAAGATATGTAAAGCATATTTCAGCCCGTATTTGTGCAGGTTTTCCTTATTTTGGGTGTGTGTTGGTTGGGGTAGGTTCTCTGCGAGGTGGATATGCCGAAGGCAATAGAATTTTCGAAACTTGCTTTTACGATATTGTGATCACCTAAAATGACCATCAAACATAAGTGAAGCATGTTTCAGGCCGTGTTTACGTGTTTTTCACCCTATTTGGGTATGGGCCGCACGGGGGGGGGGTCTCCCAAGGGATTGGTACACAACCTGTTGATGTAATTTTTCACCCTACGCAGCTCAAAAATGGAAGTTTTCGAAACCTGTTTTTATGATATTGTGCCCACCTAAAATGACTCTCCAAGGCATGTAAAGCATGTTTTAGGCCGTATTTACGTGTTTTTCACCCTATTCCAGTATCCATTCCGGGAGGGGGGGGGCGGGCTCCCAAGGGATTGGTGCACAACCTGCTAATGCAGTTTTTCACCCTACGCAGCTCACAAAACCGAAGTTTTCGAAACTTGTTTTTGTGATATTGTGACCTGCTAAAATCACCATCCAAGGTATGTAAAGCATGTTTTTGGCCGTATTTACATGTATTTCACCCTATTGGGGCATTGGCCACACGGGGGGGGGGGCTTTTTCACCCTACGCAGCTCAAAAATCGAAGTTTTCGCAAACTTGTTTTTGTGATGTTGTCATCACCTAAAATGACCATCAAACATATGTAAACCGTGGTTTAGGCTGTATTTATGTGTTTCTCACCCTATTTGGGTATTAGGTCCAGGGGGGGGGTCCTCCCAATGCGTTGGTACACAACTTGCTGACGTAGTTTTTCACCCTACGCAACTCAAAAATTTCAAGTTTTTGAAACTTGTTTTTATGATGTTGTCATCACCCAAAATGACAAAAAAACATATGTTAAGCATGGTTTAGGCCATTGTACGTGTTTTTCAGGCCTCTTATTGTGAACCTGTATGTGGTGAGGCTGCCTGGCTGATCCGCAATCTTCTTGTTCTCTCGTTTGGCGCTCCCGCGTCTTCCTCTTCTCTCGCCCTGGCGCCCTGCGCACGATGGGCGACGAAGCAAACGGCCACCTAGCTGGCCGCCCTCCTACAGCGCCCCGAGGTCCTTACGGTCCTTGGTGCGGCGCTAGCACCCTACCTCGCAGGCGTACCGCCCGCGGCTACCATGGAGGGGGCGGCGACGCGCAGCCGCTCCCGCTCTAAGGGAGGTAAGGGGGGCAGCCGCCCTACCCAACCGCCCCCCGCCCCCCCCAACGGCGGAGCAAGCTATGATCGCCTCGCTGCAACGACAAATCGCGTCTCTTGAGGGCGTAATCAACACCCTTCGCCGCGAGATGGCAGAGACACGAGGCAAACCGGCCCCGCGGCCTCCGCGCGGACCGACGCAGCCGCCGCGGCCCAAGCCGCGCCCGCGGCCACGACGACAAAGAAACCGAAGGCCGCATCGACGACCCCCCATGCGGCAGCGACGAACGGCAAGACGCCGGCCACGCCGCCCAAGACGTCCACTAGCTGGCCGCTCGCGGGCTCTAGCCACTGCCAGCGCTCCAAGGCACCCATGTACCCTTTGTGAACCGGGCGTTTGAATCCGAGATTCACGGTACCGTGAATTTCACCCAATTTTCTGGTGTTTTGCTCGTAACTTGGTGCTATCGTGTGCTTTTGTCGTGCTACCTTCGCCCAAAGTAAGATGCAACATATAGGTGCAATTTCGAGGTTTAAAGTCCCCGCATGGTTTAACACATTTGGTGAGATTCGTGTGAATGTGAAATTCACGCACCTAAATTCACGCAGAAATTCACGCTAGATTCACAGGTTCACGAGAATGTGAAATTCGCACGAATTTCGTACGAATTCGCACGAAATTTGTACGAATTTCGTACGAATTTACCCTCCTTTCCACTCTTTCGCTTTGTTACAGCTCTCAAAGCCCTCGCGTTCTTCTCTTTTAACCATGTCGCAGCAGACCATGTCTCAACTCGCAAGCCTCGCCTCGCGCCCCGACCCCTCAGCCGACACCCTCGCCCACTACCAAGCCCTCCCCGTTGCCCGCCATCAATTGGAGGAGGCAACGTACGAGTCGGAGGCACTGGGGGTGGATGACATCGTGGGCTGGGCAGCCTCCCTCGACCCCTTCCCCGATGTCATCCACATCGACATGCGCAGCCCCACCCGCAACAGCTACCTCGGGGGGAGGGGATGGGCCACAACCCTATGGAGGGAACTGCGCCGCCAACTCCCCGACCTCAAATTTCTCCATCTAACCCCTCTCCCCTCCAGTGTTGACGAGCTCCTCAACTCGATGAGGAATAACCCTGTGGGGAAGCCTAAGGACGCCCACGTCCAGGTGTACCCCACCACTAACCTCGTCCACACCCGCCCCCCCTGCGATATGGTGTGCCTGCAGGATCTTGCTGCAGGTGCACCAGCAGACCACTCTTTTTTCCCCTTTTCTTGGCATCTTGCCAACCCCCGGTGGTGGGATGATTTGGGCGTCGCCCCTTTCCATCCCACCATCCCCCCCCAGGTGCACGTCCCCGACGTCACCCACCCCACCTTCTATAGCACAACTTCTTTGCAATGGTACCGTGGTGCCTCATGCGCCCCCCCCTTCATTTCAAGTGAACCCCCCCTCCGCACCGAACCCCTTCCTGACCCCCCTCATGGGGTGACGGGCAGCCCTGACCCCGCCCCCGACAGGGTTGGCCCCTCTCAGCCGCCCCTCAACTTTGTTGATGGGAACGGCTACATTGTGCTTCGGGGGCTTGTGGAGGCACGGGATTGTGAGGTGGGGTGAAACAAGGTGATGAAGGCGTGGGGCAGCGGCGACGAAAAAGTCCTCGCAAAGAATTTTGAGCTCCTTTTCAACGCCGCGCGGAGTGAGGAGCAGGCCAAGGATCCTACGCTCCCCCGCCGGTGGCATAGCAAGAGCACTTTGGGGTCGGGGGTGGGGGGGCCTCTCTTCAAGAAGTTCCACCCCCACCTCACCGAAAGTGTCCCTGGGGTTGGGGACCTCCACCCAATGACGCCGGGTAGCGTCATTGTGGCCAGTGTGGGGAGTGGGCCGCAGCTCCCCCACACCGACGTGGCCACCCACCCCGAGGTCCTCCCCCCCCACGACAGGGAGGTGGGGGACTGCCACCTGAGTAGCTTCCTCTGGTTGTCAGAGGACTACCAGGTGGCGGTGCAGGCGGGGACGGCCCTGGGGGAGGCGGGGGAGGCGCGCTGGGACACCGTTGAGTTGCATCGGGGGGACATGCTGCTGATGGCGGCCACCAGCCGCCATCATGGATTGCCTGCCCTCCCCAACTACAAGGATGGGCTGTAGGGGGCTCTTTTTAACTTGTGGACCCCCGACCCCCGACACAAACACCACCAGCCCAACACCACACACTTGGACGCCATGCCCCCCAAGGAGGCCCTTGACGTTGCTGGGGATTTGTCCAGCTGGGACCTCCCCAGCGTGGACCAGGTGTTGTGGGTGGGGAAGGGGGCGGTTGGGAGGGTGGGGTTGTGGGAGGGGGAGGCTGCCCAGGCCCTCTTCGCCGACCCCCCCCGGGACGCTCCCGGCAGGCCCCCCCACCTGCCCCTTCCACCCCACCTTCATCTCCCGGTCGGCCCCGGCCTCCGACCTCGCCGTCATCGAGGTCGGCTGCCAGTGCATGCTGTTCTTCGTGGGCAGCGTGCACCAGCTGGAGGTCGCCAAGGGGGGCGATGTCGACGCGGAGTCGGAGATCCACTTCGCCTTGTCCGGCATTGCCCCCCGGGTCGGCCGACCACGCTGTGGCACCTGGTGAACACGGTCCCAGCGTGGCGGTCGCCCAAGTGCGCGAGGACCGGGGCATGGAGCATCACCTGCCCATGCGACTGCAAGGTGTGCTTGCTTGTGTGTTTGCTTTGTGTATTGGCAAATTGGACGAAATTCACGTGAATTTGGTACAAATTTCGTACAAATTTCACGTGAATAAGTTTGTGTGAATTTTCTCGAGATGTGAAATTCGTACGAAATTCGTACGAATTTCGTACGAATTTCTGTGAATTTCGTCCAATTTGCTCCTTTTGCTCTTGCATTGCCTCGTGTCCACTCCCCCTTTCTCAATTTGTGCCTTGCACACCTCCCCACATCTGCATGCAGGTCCCGTTCACCGCTTGGTTGCCGGATATTCGGCACCACACCAAGCGCCAGTACAAGCCCCGGCCCTGATTGCCCGAGGAGCACGCCGAGCCCGCCGAAGGCCCCGGTGGCGACCAGCCCGCAGGCACCGGCGGTGGACGGGCACCAAGCGAGGCCGGCAGTGTGCGCAGTGAGGGGTCGCAGCGCTCTCGACGTTCGGGAGGCAGCAAGGCCAGCACTGCCAGGGGGCATGTGGCGCGCGAGGTAGTGGTGCCCCAGCCGTCCCGCGACGAGTTGGGCGATGCCCACAACGCCCCCCCCCTCCTGGACCGGGTCACCCTGGCCGTCAGGTAGCCGGATCCGGCCTGGACCCAGCAGGTGCCGCCTGGGCCCGATGGGCGGCAGCGGCACCTCAGTGCCGTGTGGGACATGGAGTTGGAGTCGCGGGGGGTGCAGGGCACCCTCCGCATCTCCTTCCCCTGCCCCATTGTGCTCCGGGGGGGGTCCAACCTGCCTGCGGGGCAGGAGCTGGTGGGCATGTTTGCCTACCGGCTTGTGAGTGGGCACTGGCGGGTGTAGACGGGGGTGGCGCGCATCGGGGAGGCGGGGAATGTGACGACGACTTGGATTTTTGGGCTGAATGTGCTCACGGGTTGGGAGCAGCGGAGGCCGGAGTGGGTGGACGTGGCATGGCTTGCCATGCGCGTCCATGTGGGGAGGCAGCGGAGGATGGGGGTGGTGGTTGACGTCATTGACGTCGAGGAGGACGAACCCCCCCCCCCCACGCGCAAGCGGAAAGGGCGCCCCGAAGGGGACACGGGCCCCACCCGCCCCCCCAAAGCCCCGCGTACGGCCACCCCGGCGGAGCGGGCAGTGCGGGCGGAGCAGGCGGAGCCGGTGGGGGGGCGGGGGCAGAGTGGGGTGGTGCAGGAGTGGGTGGACCAGCAGCGGGCGGGGGCGTGGGAGGCACGCGCCATCAGCGCGGAGGCCGCCAACCGCGACCTCGAGGCCCGTGTGTCCAGGGTCCACGAGGACAGGCGGGACTGCGAGTCGCGGTTGGCGGACGTCACCAAGGAGCGTGACCGGCTGGCCACCAAGGTGAGGGCTCTTGAGTGCGAAGTGGCGACGTTGCGCAAGGCAAAGCCAGCGGCACAGCCAGCAGAGGCAGTGGAGAGGGCCGAGGGTGCCGAGGCTCCCGCCCCCCCGGGTAACAGGGGGGGGGCCAGTGCTGCCGGTGTCCGGTACCTCCTAGCCGGCGCACAGGCCATGCATGCCCAGGCCGAGGCATGCGCCGGCCTGATGTCCGCAGTTTCCACCGGCCTGCGGATGGCCATGATGGCCAGTGGCCAGTAGGCCGATGTGGACAGCGTGGCCCCCGACGCCCCCAAGGTGACTGCCGCAATGGAGGAAGTGCGCCGGCAGTACCCCCCCCACCGCCTCACGTCGGCGGCCATGGACCCCTCCTTTGTGGAGGCTGTGGGGGATCAGAGCTCCCAGGGCTCCGCTAGCCGGAGCTCTGCTCCCGGGGGGGGGGGGTGCGTAGGTACCCTCCGGACCACGTGTCCTTTCTAACCACGACGAATATTATCCTGCCCCCCCCCCCCCCCCCAAGCATGGGTAGTTTGACCGATATGTGGGGTACTCCCCCCCCACTGTGCGAAATTTTCTGCAGCACTGTTTGTACATTAATTGGGGTACGGTGTGCCCCCTGACCTGTTTGCGATTTTTTTCTGCGGAAGTGTTTGTATTCTATTTGGGGTATGCTATGCCCCCTGACGTGTTACACTGCTGGCTGAGTGACAGCCGGAATGACAGCCACTGGACTGGGTGTGTGATAGCCCATGAGCACCATCCTGAGCTTGCTTTGTGAGGGTCAATGAGGGCAGAAGGATGAGATTTTGGCAGAAATTCTGTGACAGTCATGTAAAATTCGCACGAAATTCGCACGAATTTGGTACGAAATTCGTACGAAATTCGTACGAATTTCGTACCAATTTCACATTTTCAGAATATTCACACATTTCTATTCATGTGAAATTCGCATGAAATTCGTACGAAATTCGTACGAAATTCGTACGAATTTCGTACAAATTTCGTGCGAATCTATGTGAATTTCTTTTAATTGCATGCGAATCACAGTAGAGAGAGTTGTCTGCGGGAGGGGGATGGTACAAACTTTGCGATGACTACTTGCCCATTCACCAGGTCCTGTATCTCACACCATGCCACGGCCCAAGGAGCCATTCCATCTGGTAGCGGATCGTACACGACGGCGGCGCCTACAAGAGCTCCAGGAGGTTGTTACCAAGGAGCTTACAGCACCCTACACCGTCAAGTACCTGCCCGACATGGGGCAAATAGTGCTTACCCCCGAAACAAGAATTGTAGCCACCGTCCAGCCCGAGCCCACCCAGGAGGAGAGGTTGATTATGGCCGTGTGGAGGATCCGGTCATTGCACCTCTCTAGGACAGAGTCCCGGTACCTAGTGGGGAGCATGACGTACGGTGTGGTATGGGACCAGGTGTACGGCATGCTTCGGCAGCTAGCGTTGCCGGAGTCCCGGGCATTCACTGCCTATACGGGTGACGACACGGCCATCAATGGTGCGGCCTGCTACCTACCTGACCGCATCGCCCACCTATTCAAGTGTCGACCACCCCCACCCTCGGCCATCATGCAGCCCGGGGACCGACGGCTGCATTGGTTGCCTATTGCGGTGGACGGTACATCGAGGCATGAGGCCTCATACGTCCATTGCACGCTTGGTGGCACCGCCAGCCCCAACCAACCATCTAGTTGGTGGCTACTAGGGGGCAGTGAAAAGTGGGAGACCCTCTACGCGGCCTCCCAGGAAATTAATTTTGATGATGAGTTGCGCAAGGCCGCAACCGTAAGTTTTAAGGATACGGCAGGGAACGATAGGCAGTCCCTTTTTTTTTCTGTGTGCAGATGGTAAGGCACAGGTGCTCATGGCGGGCTGCCAAAACTGGAAGGCAGAATCCCGTGGTGCCACTGTGTGTTGGGTCTGCATGCGTAACCGTGCTCTGTGCCTTGCTACCTTTGGCACAGCAAGTGCTATAGACGGCAACTGGGAACCAGCCGTTGCCATAAATGCTATATATAGGACCATTATGAGTGATAGGCGAGTGCCTGATTATGGCCTCCATGGGGTCCTTCGTGTCCTGTTGTGTGCAGTCAACGGGACACGGGACCTAGTTGTACAATTGACAGGGAAGGCACCGGCCACTGTGGCACGCACCATGCTGCAACCGGTTCTAGATGAGGCACGGCTTGCTGCACGAACTTGCACCCGTGCCTCATTAAATAATGACAAGGCAAACAGCAAGGGGAAGGTGAGGATGGAGTGTGCTGCTGCCATCCATTTCATGCGCAATAGGGGTTGGGAGAAGATAATAGATGCTTGGGTGGAGCAGCCTGGTGTCAGGCAGCATCAAGTAGGGGGAAAAAGTTGGGAGTCGGTGTGCAAAACGTGGTGGGAGAATTTTGCAAGCATGTGTGTATACGCGTGGCGTTCCGCATGGTTCTCCGGGGCCGACTTGGGGCAGCTCCGGAACCATAGCATAGCCATGGGCGCTGCCCACAATGAGCTCCAGTGGGGCAAACTTCTGTGGACGCATCTTTGGATGGACCACATGTATTATTTTGCAAAGAAGTGGAGAATCTTGTCAAAGTTCTCCTGCTTTGCCATGGAGGGAAGTCACCGGAGGCTGAAGCGCATGTTGCGGAACAGCGGGGGCCTAAGCCTCCTCCGGGGGAGACTAGGGGTGCAAGTGGTTGTGGACAACCACACCATTGACGATAGTATTTGGTTGCATGGGTGGGATGCGACCAAAAGGGCTCAACATGGGCAAGGGCCCATAAGTGTACAAACGTATGCAAGCCACACAAGAAGATGGCTTCTAACCGACATGCGGCACCTTCAGACTCTACAGCGGCGGTTCCGGTGCCGCAAGAGACGGACATGAGATGACCTTACAAACCCAGACCATTGTTGCCTGTGACCGGGGTGCATGCTGGGGGGCTTACTAGGGGTGTGAGGACAAATCAGGGGGTGCACACGGGTAACATTTGTGTAAAATCACGTGAATTCACGTGAAATTCGTACGAAATTCGTGCGAGTTTTGTACGAATTCACGTGAATTCACGGCTGTGAATCGGCTACAGGCTTGCCGGGTTCCGGCACCTCTCGGTTTGGGCACGGTGCGGTCATGATGCATGCTTTTGGGGCGGGACTTTCATTGGATGATGCGTAACAAAGCTAGGGGAGGAATTTTGGCCCCTCAAAGCCTTTGAAATGAACCAAGAATATGGCATTTTCCCCCAAAAACCTCAAAATTTGGGTAAATTCACGTGAAATTCACGCAATTATTCAAACGGCCACTTAACGGCCGTTCACGAAGGGTACACAGGAGGCACCGGGGGCAGCGCCCCCGACGCCCCCCCCCCCCCCCCAGTCCCCATGCGTGTGGACGGGCACCGGCTCGGGCTACCAGAGCCTGGAGCACCGCGACGGGTGCCTCTGCCGGTCAGGGCACGTGCCTGCCCACCCCTACGCCTCCTCGCAGCCCTACTGTGCGCAAGAGGACATCAAGACAGCCCGGAGCAACACCACGCTCCGGGGCATGGGCGGCGTCGCGGAGGGGTCAGCTCCCCCGCCCCCCCAGCAAGCTGGCCCGGATCGCTTGACCTACGCCTCGGCGACGCTGTCCGGGGCATGGGGCTCCCGGCCGGGTGCCGTGCGGGCGGTGGCGGCCGCCGCCCGCACCTCGGCGGCGCTCTCTGTGGTGATGCCCACGGCGGCGGCCCTGTGGGGGCCTTGCTGCCCTCGACGACGGCGCAGCCGCTCCGCCTCTTCCGGGGCAAGTCCCGGGACAAGATGCAGGAATGGGGCATCGCCCAGATCACGCCGGGGCGGCACCCGGCAGAGTGGAAGCAGCCCTCCCAAGAGGGGGCCCTGCGGTGCGTGGCGCTGGTAGGCTGCACGGTCCACGAGGCCCACCTCGCGGCTGCGGCGGCCATCGCGGCCCACGACGCCGTCCAGCGGGTTACCGCCCTGGTGCACGTCCAGGGCGGTAGCAACGCGGCAGCCCTACTGCAGACCCTCTGCCGCACGAGGGCCAGCCTGGCGGTGCCGCGCACGGCCGTGCAGGGCGTAGTGCACACTGAGCGTCAGCCCTGGGAGACGGCGGACCCGGCAACGTTGGACCACGCGCCGTCGGGGAGCGCCTCCCGGAGGACGACGACCGCGAGTCGGCTGACCTCCTGGACGTGGACCCGGCGCCGCTGGACCCTGCGCTAGCCACTATCCAGGTCGTCTGCGTCCTGGACCGGGCGGTCCTGGCGAATGCCGACGTTCTTGGCTCCACGTGGGAGCCTTTGGAAAGGACCACGCCTGGCGGCACCTGAGGCCGCTCATGGGGGCGGCCCTGCCCCACCCCCTGCCCATGGAGGCCGCGGTCCGGGGCTCGATGGTGGAGGTCTCCACCAACCTCCCCTCGTCCGTGGCCCCGCTGGTTATGCGCGCCAGCGGCAAGGCCCGGGGGGGTGCACTTCCGGCCCTGGATCGTCACGAGCGCGGCTTGCCAGCACCCTGCGTACGTGCTGTGGTTCAAGCAGCCACCGGAGCGCCGCGTGCCCTCCCCTGAGTTATGGAAGACCCTCGCCGAGGACGGGGAGCTCCGCTCCACGTTCGCGGGGCTGGTCGACGGGGGCGCCCCCGGCAACGTGGGGGTCCGCGTCTGGGGACGCAAACCGGCGGACCCCAAGGTGGTGGCGCACATCGCCAACCTGCTGGGTGCCCCGGCCCCGGCGCAGACCACATCCGTGCGAGTCCGGGGCTACCCCGAGCAATTTGGGACTGGCAGTGGACGAGTATGCGCAGCTCCAGTGCTACGCCCACGAGGCGTTTGGGCCGGAGGTGCCCATCCGCGTCCACCGCTGCACCCAACTGGCCCATAGCACCCTTGAGCGCCCGGTCTTCGACCTGGAGCTGGAGAGGGTGCCCGAGGAGGCAGGGAGCGCGGCTGGGTGCGCCCGACACCCGCCTCCCGGACCGGACCTGGGAGCGCACCATCCGCAGCTCCCGTCAGGGGCGCTTCCAGCCTGTGGGGCCCAGGGCCCCGATGACACGCCCGAAAGGACTTGACGAAGTGGAGCAGCAGCCTGCGGACGCCCAAGAGACGCACCAGACCACACGGGGGACCTCGCCATGGCCAATGCGGAGCCAGCCGTTGTCGATGTCGATGATGAAGACGAGGACATTCTTCAACGTTCTTGATCCTCCTCTTCGTGACCCTGCTCCTGCACGCGGTGGACTGCCCAGGGTGGCGGCCCAGAAAGGGGGCAATGACCCACGGGGGGTGGACCGCGCGACCCCAAGCCCCGGCTTCCTGCCGGACGCACCCGGTTTCAACATTGGTGGCGACAGCCGCGGTACCAGCCCCGGCGGCCCCTCCTTGGGGAGGCAACAGGGACCGGACACCCGAACCGGCCGGAGGGTGTCCATACGCCCATAGCCCACGAGGGCGCCCCGGCGCGAGGGACGGCCCTGGGTCCTCTTCGGGGGAGGGCTGCAGCCCGGGCAGTGGCGAGGGTCCCAACGCGGCAGTGGGGGGTTGGCGGTAAAGCAAGGGGTACAGCCGGCTCTCCCTCTCACCAGGTGCGGCCGGCGTGGCGGCCGGCAGACTCCCCCCCCCCCCCCCCGGGGACAGCTGGGACTTGGGGGGCAGCCCAGGGGCGAGCACAGCCTGTAGGGGGACCGACCCCCACGGGGGGCGCGCCAGCTCCCGACACCGAGGGGCCCTTGCCCCGACCTGCTGACCCCAAAGCCCACTGCGGCCGTGCGGCGAACAGAGGACCCTTGTCCGCAAGGGGCGGCCTACCCACCGCAACTAACCAGAGCCAGCGAACACGCCGGGGCGGGGGGGGGGGGCAGCAAACTACATCGCTCCGTTGCCGTGCCGGGCACGCCCGGCACTGGTGGTGGTGGAAACGGCGGCGGAACCAGCCCCCCTCCTTGAGTGGCCCCAGTGTCCAGACCCCCGACCTGGCTGGAGGGTGTCTATACGCCCGGAGCCCACGTGGGTGCCCCAGGGCGAGGCGATGGCATTGGGTCCCCCCCGGGGGCGGGGGCTGGCCCGGGTAGTGGTGCGGGGCCCCACGCTACAGTGGGGGGTTGGCGGTACAACAGGGGGCGCAACCGCCGCGGCACTGCGGATCCCCCAGGCGCCGGCTGTGGCCGGGATGTCGACCGGGAAGCCCCCCTCCCTCCCCCCCCCGGCGAGGGGCAGCGGGAACCAAAGGACCCGGCGGGCGACGCACGCTGCCTACCCAGGGAGCAAGGGTGGCGGGGGACGCAAGCCACCCTCCCCCCCCACCCGCACCCCGTGCCCCCAGCGGCTGGGCCTCGCCCTCTGCCGACCTGCAGCTCCACGGTTTTGCACATGGCACGTGGACCACGAGGTCGTGGACGTGGGCGCTGCCGCTGGCGAGGGCGCGGACATGCGGCCCCGCCCCCCCCCTGCCCCCCTCACGGGACACCAGCGGCGGCACCACGGCCTGGCCCTGGTTCGCTGGTGGTACCACCAGGCCGCCAAGGTGTCCCCGCACCGCCCCCAAGGTGGGGCTGGGCCCACACAGCCTGCGCTCTGAGGTCTTGCGGCTCCAGGACCTCTTGGCGGGGGCCTGGAAAGGATTGTGGCGCTGCGGTCACCGGCCGGAGGCCAAGGCGGTCTTGATCACCGCCGTCGATCTCCCGAGTGGCCCGGAGTTCGGTACCAAGGGGGCCATTGTGGGCCAAGCCCTGCAGTGGAGGTACCCCCGGGGGTTCTTCGCGCGCGCCCCCCGGCCGGATCTCCGCAGCGGCCGCCTCCCTTACACGTGGCGCAAGGACCTTGCCCCCATGTGGCGGGAGGAGACGGGCGAGCCGTTGCGGCGGCAGACCCTGCCCCGCCGCGTGGAGCAATGGGACGACCCCCCCCCCCTTTTGGTTCCTCCGCCCGCGCCGCCGCCTCACCCTCTTTGAGGGGACGACGGCGGCCGGCAGGGACCACGCAGTTGGGGTGGACTACAACAACCCCGCCCGCCAGCCGCCCCCCTACCCTGGGCCCGGGCTGACGTGGAGGGAGGTGGCCTACGCCGTCCACGCCCTCCTCCCCGTGGTCAGCGACATGTGGTGGGCCGTCCTGCCGGAGCCAAGGGAGGTCCACGCCACGGCGCTGTGGCCTGACGCCCTCCGCCGCGCCGGGCCAGGGGCGGTCCAGGACCGCATGTACGAGGTCGTCCGGGAGACCCTCCGCCTCGCGGGCGATGGGGAGCGCAGCGGCCCTGAGCGTGCGCCGCCTGCCTTTCCGCGTGCCCGCGGCGGCATGCCCCACCCCCGGCGCCGCCCCCTCCGCCGCCCAGCGCGTACGCCCTTGGATGGGGACCGGGGCCGACTGCCTGACCCTGGCGCTGCAGGACTTGGGCCGACGGTTAACCTGTAGGCATGCGTGGCTGCGCCACTGACCTCCCTCCCCGCAACCTGTGACCATCGATGGGCAGACCCATGCGGGGGGTGGGGGCGGACTCCCTCCCCCCCCAACGGCTCGGGCTCCCGGGAAGGGACATCCCCCCCCCCCCCGGTGCTGGGCCTTCCCCCCCCTTCTCTTGTTAAGGTGCGGGGACATCGAGCCCCACCCGGGCCCCATGCGCGTCGCGCTGGCAAGCGTCACATGCTTGCGCCTACATTGGCACACGGTCGCTGACTGGCGAGCGGACGTGGTGCTGATGGCGGAGATCCGCCTAACGGCGGTGGGGCAGCGGGTGATGCGCACACAGGCCGGGGCCTCGCGCTGGCAAGCTTTTTGGGGGGCGCCCTTGGAGTCCTGGGGGGGGGGGGGGCATCTAGGATGCGCTAGCAGGGGGGGTGGGGATCCTGGTGCGCCAGGGCATCCCAGCCAGACAAGTACTTCCCCCCAAAGGGGCACCCCGCACTGAGTCGGACGCCCTAGCCCAGACCCTCTGGCAATCCACACGCTGGTGCCACGTCCTCGTTGGCCTGGGCCGGGGGGCGGATACCCTGCACGCCCAGGTCACGGGGGGGACGCCGGCACCGGACCCTTTACGCCGACTCCCCCCCCCCCTCCCCCCCCCCCCCCCCTCCCTGGAACTTGGCTGGAAAGTGCCGGACCATGAGCGCCGAAGGCGCCCTAAGGAAATTTTGCTCCACTTAGTACGGGGTGAAAGAGTGAAAACATTTCCACCCCATGTGTCTATACTCAAAATGCTCAGTTTTTGGAGGAGAACCCAACAGTGGATGAAAACCAAAATGTGACAAAATATGAATACCACCCCTGTGCAGAGGTATGTCAGATTTGGGCCATACCCTAGTGGTAAAGCAGTTGGAGGTCCTGGGTTCAAACCCCAGTCGCGGTAATCTGCAGGGCTGTAGGTAGGATCACGGACACCATCGGACAGTTTTTGTTTTTGTTTTTTTTGCCTTTTTTTTGCTTTGACTTTGTCCCCTTCGTTGGGGATCCCCGAGAATGCAGGGGTGATGTAGCATTTCCGCCCACTTGTGGGCCTCCCAAAAGGCAGGGGTTAGGCATCCAATTCTGATTTTGTCCCCCTTCCTTTGGGAATCCCGAGAATGCAGGGGTGATGTAGCATTCCCGCCCACTTGTGGGCCTCCCAAAAGGCACGGGTTAGGCATCGAATTCTGATTTTCTCCCCCTTTGTTTGGGGATCCCCGAGAATGCAGGGGTGATGTAGCATTTCTGCCCACTTGTGGGCCCCTTTTGATTTTGTCCCCTTTGTTGGGGACCCCCGAGAATGCAGGGGTGATGTAGCATTTCCGCCCACTTGTGGGCCCCCTTTGATTTTGTCCCCTTTGTTGGGGACCCCCGAGAATGCAAGGGTGATGTACCATTTTGCTCACTTTTGGGCCCCGCCAATTCTGTTTTTGTCCCCCTTTCTTTGGGGACCCCCGAGAATGCAGGGGTGATGTAGCATTTCCGCCCACTCGGGGGTGCTATGCCCTTAAACACAAGTACCACCTACCATGCCCCCCTCCCCCTTGTGCAATTTTTTTTTTGCCAACATACATACCGCAAGAATGTCTACCGCGATGAGGGGGTCATTTTAAGCCATATATGTTGGGGTCTGGGTGGCCCCCTCCCCTTCAGCCGGCCCCAAAACCCCCCCAGACCCAGCCCCCCCCCCCCCCCCTCCCCCCCCCCACCCTAAGATTGTCTGGAAAGTGGGAGGGAGTCGGCGTATGGCCCGTTGCTACGTCCCCCCGGTGGCCCAGGTGGCGTACCGCATTTCGGCCTAGCCGGCCCTGGACCACACCTTCTGGGACCACGCCACACAGTATGTGGCGCGACACGGGACGGCCCCGCAGCTGGTGGGGGGGGACTTCAACTTTGACCTGAATTACCCACTACGCGCGCCGCCGTCTGTCTTGGCGTCCCTCGTGACACGCCGGCTGGCGGATGCCGACCTCGAGCTGACGACCGCCTTGGGGAGGGACCCCCTGCCTGTACCACGGCCCAGAGGGAACGAGACCCTCGCGCATTGACGGCCTGTTGGTTGACACGCGCTTGGCGGCGCTGCTCCATGCGGCGGAACGGGTGCCGCCAGGGGCGATCTCGGGGCACACCCCGGTATGTTTTGACATCCACCTGACGGGGGCGTCGCAGCGGGTGGTCAAGTTTGTTCACCCCAAGCCGCTTGTGGCGTCCAGCGGGGGGAGCATGAACGACTCCTTCTTGTACAACGCCTGCTCGACCGATGGAGGCGGGGTGGCAGGCGGCTCTGGCAACCAGGGAAGTGGGCCGCGCCTGGGCCTCGTGGACCACAACCGCGGAGGAGACTCTCCTCGCCCTGGCCTGCCCGGACATCACTCCGGACACCCTCCTGGACGGGGCCACCCTCCCGCTAGCCCCGCCACACCTCCCCCGCGGCAGCGGCACGGACCAGTTGCTCCGGGAGGTGCGCCTCTGCCCCAAGCGGCGGCGCGACACGGGGGGGCCCCTGACCATCCCGGTGGCACGCATCCAAGCGGCCCAGGGGCCCTTCCGGGAGGTCTGGCACTCGCTGGGGCGCCCAGCGCAAGGGCCAGGCGTCGTGCCGCAAGCGGTGCCGCAGGCGTGGACGGCCCTCTGACGCCGCCTGGACAGGCTCCGCGCGCCTCGGCCCGGAGTATGCGGGCTTTGAGCCGGGGGGCGCGCTTGACAGGCGGGCCCCGCTGGCCTCCCTCCGCCGCCTCAGCGGGCAAGGTCCGGGCGACGCTCGGGGCGGAGGACCAGGACCGCGTCCGGGCGTGGCGCGACTGGCTCGAGGAGTCCTGGTCCTCGAATCAGGGGGCCGTGTACCGCTGGCTCAAGGACGAGTCCTATGCCCCCCCGGTCACCTTCCTCACCAGGCCGGGTGGCATTGCCACGGCCGGCCCGGCGGAGATGGACGGCCTCCTGCAGGATGCCCGGCGCCCCATCAACTGCAAGTATGTGTCGGACCCAGTTCCGGACCCATCGGCCCACCTGCGCCGGTACGGCCACCACGTACGGCGGGTCCCTATGATTGCCTCGCTGCTCGATGGTCCCCGTGTGCACAAGGGGCTCTCCCGCATAAAGCCCTCAGCGTTGGGGCTGGACGGGTGGAGTCTGGCGGACCTCCGCTCCCTCCCTGACAGGCTGCTGGGCTGGTTGGCGGACCTCATGCGCAAGGTGCAGCGGCTGGGGAAATGGCCCACCCGCTTGGCCGAGGGCTACACCGCCCTCATCCCCAAGGAGGGGCCGCCGGGGCCCCTGAACACCCGCCCGCTCACCGTCCTGTTCTTAGGTCAGCCGTGCCCGAGCTGTGGCTTGGCTCGCCGGGTGGTGTGTGTGTGTGCGTGCGTGTGTGCCGTGAGCCTTTGTTTTTGTAGAGCATTTTTGCTTATTGCCAGCAGGCCATAGGTGGTCACACGTAGAGCTTTCTCCGTGACACTTTGGAACGACCCGGTTTGTGGATATGTCTGTTGACGACTTTGCCGTTTTCTCAAAGGGAACAATTTGTTCCCAGTTCATTGATAGCGTTCCCATGCTGGAGATAGCCAGAGTTGCTTCGCAGGTGGAGATGAAGCTGTCAGTGCTGCTGGAACGCAGGTCAGAGTGGGAGGCTAATTTCGTCGCCAAGTACGGTATCAAATTGGGGGAAGTGGGGCTTGTGAAGATGATTGACTCGTTCTGCGTCATGGCCCAGTGCGACCTGGATGTGGCATCGCTGGGCTGTGTTAAGATGGCACCACCGCCCCAACAACCACAGGCGATGTCGCCGGAACTTTTGGAGCTGAAGCAGTTGGTTGAGGGGCAAGCCATCGTGATGGAAGGGCTGCGCAAGCAGCTGGCGGCGGTCACTGCCAAGGCCGAGGCGGAGTCCAAGTGGAAGATGGCAAAGGTCCCGCCACTGTGTAAAGCGGAGGTCCTGAAGGTGAGGGAGTTGGATTCTAAACCCCAGTGGGTCTTCGCCAGCCTCCTCGCGCTGTCCCCTTTACTGTGGCGCCGGGAGGTACCCAAACACGAGTATGTCTCCAAGTACAAGGACAAGGAGAAGTTCACGGATGCCACCCTGGACGAGCTGGCGCCGGTGGTGGACGCGGACTCCGCGGACACCGAAGTATGGCAGCTGGAGTCCACGGATGATGATGAATTCACGCGCCTTCGGGGTTTTGTCCAAGCGGTCGGGACGTTCACGGTGACTAGCCTGTCGGCGTACAGGGGCAAGAAGGGCTTGGACCCCAGGCCAGTCGATGAGAGGTCGGACGCAGCCGAGGATGCATCCGACGTGCCTGTGCTATCCGCTGGTTGTACCGGGGCGGCGGATAAGGAGGTGGTGGGACGACGGCAGCAAGCCATGAAGGGTAAGTTCCGCATAGAGGCGGGCCGCCGAATGTACACCGCCAAGCCGGGAGCCGAGCCGATGGGCGTTACCAATGTTCCGGTGACAGCGTGTAGGGCATGCAAGAATGCCGGGAGGGGAGTGAAACGACATTGGTTTCACGAGTGCCCTGGCTTTGGCTGATGGGGGAGCTGCCCTATCCGGCCCATCCCTCCAGAGCCCCGGGGGGCCTTGGTGGTCCTCGGACCGTCGGACTTCCGGGATGGCGAGGACGTGGTCTGGCGCTTGGTGTGGGCAGCGTGGAGCAGAATATGGAAGGAGGATGAAATCACCTCCGTGGACGCGCTACAGGCATCCTCCTGGGCGAAAAGCATAATGGGTACGTACCGTACCCATTTCCACAAAATGGCCCTATGGGTGGGCTACACGATCACATCCGAACTCGAACAAGCCGCGTGCCGCTACTCTTTCCAGTTGTGGGCACTGGGGTACTCGGGGAGCTCCCTCCAGATCGCAGTATCAGCATTCCGAGCACTGGAGGAAATGGGATGGCTACCTGCGTTCTTCAGTCGCCGGATGTGGCGCTGTGCCAAATGGGCGCCCACGGAACCCGCCCTACGGCCCTACGGTGGCTTGGACGACCTCCGCAACTTCGCGATGGCTTGCACGGAGCGACCGCAGTGGACCATCTATGGGATGGCGGCCTTGGCGTTCACCTGCCTACTGCGGGTGGGTGAGGCCGCGCCCCTCCGTCAAGGGGGCTCCTGGTGTCGGGGCTTGGCATTCCGCACGGTAAAGGTGGCACCACGCATGGTACGCAGGCGGCTGGGGAAGTATGCCCAAGCATGGCTGGGCTGGCTGGATGCCAAAGGGGCCACGTCCGCTGTCGTTGGAGCGCAGTTATGACTGCAAGGCGCAGCGTACATGCAATCGGTCATGGCTGTGTACCCTTCGTGAACCGGCGGTTTGAATCCGAGATTCACGGTACCATGAATTTCACGCAATTTTGCTGTGTTTTGCTCGTAACTTGGTGCTATCGTGTGCTTTTGTCGTGCTACCTTCGCCCAAAGTAAGATGCAACAAATAGGTGCAATTTAGAGGTTTAAAGTCCCCGCATGGTTTAACACATTTGATGAGATTCGTGTGAATGTGAAATTCACGCACCTAAATTCACGCAAAAATTCACGCTAGATTCACAGATTCACGAGAATGTGAAATTCGCACGAATTTCGTACGAATTTCGTACGAATTTACCCTCCTTTCCACTCTTTCGCTTTGTTACTGCTCTCAAAGCCCTCGCGTTCTTCTCTTTTAACAATGTCGCAGCAGACCATGTCTCAACTCGCTAGCCTGGCCTCGCGCCCCGACCTCGCAGCCGACACCCTCGCCCACTACCAAGCCCTCCCCGTTGCCCGCCATCAATTGGAGGAGGCAACGTACGAGTCGGAGGCACTGGGGGTGGATGACATCGTGGGCTGGGCAGCCTCCCTCGACCCCTCCCCCGATGTCATCCACATCAACATGCGCAGCCCCACCCGCAACAGCTACCTCGGGGGGAGGGGATGGGCCACAACCCTATGGAGGGAACTGCGCCGCCAACTCCCCGACCTCAAATTTCTCCATCTAACCCCTCTCCCCTCCAGTGTTGACCAGCTCCTCAACTCGATGAGGAATAACCCTGTGGGGAAGCCTAAGGACGCCCACGTCCAAGTGTACCCCACCACTAACCTCGTCCACACCCGCCCCCACTGCGATATGGTGTGCCTGCAGGATCTTGCTGCAGGTGCACCAGCAGACCACTCTTTTTTCCCCTTTTCTTGGCATCTTGCCAACCCCCGGTGGTGGGATGATTTGGGCAGCGCCCCTTTCCATCCCACCATCCCCCCCAGTTGCACGTCCCCGACGTCACCCACCCCAGCTTCTATAGCACAACTTCTTTGCAATGGTACCGTGGTGCCTCATGCGCCCCCCCCTTCATTTCAAGTGAACCCCCCCTCCGCACCGAACCCCTTCCTGACCCCCCTCATGGGGTGACGGGCAGCCCTGACCCCGCCCCCGACAGGGTTGGCCCCTCTTAGCCCCCCTCAACTTTGTTGATGGGAACGGCTGCATTGTGCTTCGGGGGCTTGTGGAGGCACGGGATTGTGAGGTGGGGTGAAACAAGGTGATGAAGGCGTGGGGCAGCGGCGACGAAAAAGTCCTAGCAAAGAATTTTGAGCTCCTTTTCAACGCCGCGCGGACTGAGGAGCAGGCCAAGGATCCTACGCTCCCCCGCCGGTGGCATAGCAAGAGCACTTTGGGGTCGGGGGTGGGGGGGCCTCTCTTCAAGAAGTTCCACCCCCACCTCACTGAAAGTGTCCCTGGGGTTGGGGACCTCCACCCAATGACGCCGGGTAGCGTCATTGTGGCCAGTGTGGGGAGTGGGCCGCAGCTCCCCCACACCGACGTGGCCACCCACCCCGAGGTCCTCCCCCCCCACGACAGGGAGGTGGGGGACTGCCACCTGAGTAGCTTCCTCTGCTTGTCAGAGGACTACCAGGTGGCGGTGCAGGCGGGGACGGCCCTGGGGGAGGCGGGGGAGGCGCGCTGGGACACCGTTGAGCTGCATCGGGGGGACATGCTGCCGATGGTGGCCACCAGCCGCCATCATGGATTGCCTGCCCTCCCCGACGCCAAGGATGGGCTATAGGGGGCTCTTTTTAACTTGTGGACTTCCGACCCCCGACACAAACACCACCAGCCCAACACCACACACTTGGACGCCCCCCCCCCCCAAGGAGGCCCCGGACGTTGCTGGGGATTTGTCCAGCTGGGACCTCCCCAGCGTGGACCAGGTGTTGTGGGTGGGGAAGGGGGCGGTTGGGAGGGTGGGGTTGTGGGGGGGGGAGGCTGCCTAGGCCCTCTTCGCCGACCCCCCCCAGACGCTCCCGGCAGGCCCCGCCACCTGCCCCTTCCACCCCACCTTCATCTCCCGGTCGGCCCCGGCCTCCGACCTCGCCGTCATCGAGGTCGGCCACCAGTGCATGTTGTTCTTCGTGGGCAGCGTGCATCAGCTGGAGGTGTGCAAGGGGGGCGATGTCGTCGCGGAGTCGGAGATCCACTTCGCCTTGTCCGGCATTGCCCCCCCGGGTCGGCCGACCACGCTGTGGCACTTGGTGAACACGGTCCCAGCGTGGCGGTCGCCCAAGTGCGCGAGGACCGGGGCATGGAGCGTCACCTGCCCATGCGACTGCAAGGTGTGCTTGCTTGTGTGTTTGCTTTGTGTATTGGCAAATTGGACGAAATTCAACTGAAATTCGTACGAAATTCGTACCAATTTCGTACGAATTTCGTACGAATTTCACGTGAATAAGTTTGTTACAATTTTCTCGAAATGTGAAATTCGCAGGAAATTCGTACGAAATTCGTACGAATTTCTGTGAATTTCGTCCAATTTGCTCCTTTTGCTCTTGCATTGCCTCGTGTCCACTCCCCCTTTCTCAATTTGTGCCTTGCACACCTCCCCACATCTGCATGCAGGGCCCGTTCACCGCTTGGTTGCCGGATATTGGGCACCACACCAAGCGCCAGTACAAGCCCCGGCCCCGATTGCCCGAGGAGCACGCCGAGCCTGCCGAAGGCCCCGGTGGCGACCAGCCCGCAGGCACCGGCGGTGGACGGGCACCAAGCGAGGCCGGCAGTGTGCGCAGTGAGGGGTCGCAGCGCTCTCGACGTTCGGGAGGCAGCAAGGCCAGCACCGCCAGGGGGCATGTGGCGCGCGAGGTGGTGGTGCCCCAGCCGTCCCGCGACGAGTTGGGCGACGCCCACAACAACCCCCCCCTGGACCGGGTCACCCTGGCCGCCAGGTAGCCGGATCAAGCCTGGACCCAGCAAGTGCCGCCGGGGGTCGGATGGGCGGCAGCGGCACCTGAGTGCCGTTTGGGACCTGGTGTTGGAGTCGCGGGGGGTGCAGGGCACCCTCCGCATCTCCTTCCCCTGCCCCATTGTGGTCCGGCGGGGGGCCAACCTGCCTGCGGGGCAGGAGCTGGTGGGCATGTTTGCCTACCGGCTTGTGAGTGGGCACTGGCGGGTGCAGATGGGGTTGGCGCGGATCGGGGAGGCGGGGACGGTGACGACGGCTGGGATTTTTGGGCTGAATGTGCTCACGGGTTGGGAGCAGCGGAGGCCAGAGTGGGTGGACGTGGCATGGCTTGCCATGCGCGTCCATGTGGGGAGGCAGCGGAAGATGGGGGTGGGGGTTGACGTCATTGACGTCGAGGAGGACGAACCCCCCCCCACGCGCAAGCGCAAAGGGCGCCCCGAAGGGGACACGGGCCCCACCCCCCCCCCCCCCCCCCAAAGCCCCGCGTACGGCCACCCCGGCGGAGCGGGCAGTGCGGGCGGAGCATGCGGAGCCGGAGGGGGGGCGGGGGCAGAGGGGGTGGTGCAGGAGTGGGTGGACCAGCAGCGGGCGGGGGCGTGGGAGGCACGCGCCATGTACCTGCGGCTCACTTGGAAATGTGAAGTTGGGGCTCATTTGGGGCTAAAACGGCTCATTTGGGGCTAAGTGGTGTTTTTCAAGGGGTTTAATGTGAAAAGTTGTGGCTTTCGGGGGTGCGTTGGGGTTTTGGAATGTCCCCAAAGGGATCCCAATCCCTAGGCCAAGAGGATTTCACCGGGGGGGTTTCTTTTTTTCGACGGCTCAGTTGACTGAGCATCCCCACTGAGCAGTCACTGAGCCGTCACTGAGCCGGCTCACTGAGCGCTCAGTGAGGGCTCACTGAGCGCTCAGTGAGCGCGCCAAATGGCTCAGTGAGCGCTCAGTGAGACCTAATTGGGGGCTCACTCAGGGCTCACTTAACATGCACGGGCACAAATCATCCATCATAAGCACTTACTTGGTCCTTTGTCGCAATGCACGTTCCACAATCCTCCTCACCATGTTCTCCCTCCCCTTCCTCTCCCGCCGGGCACGTGACCAAGTCATGCACCGTCGTTGGAACCCCCTTTGCTTGGTCACGGCCCTACTCTCCACCTCCCAACCTTCCTTGCGGAGGTGATCATCTAGCGTGTGGTTATCCACCACACACTGCAAGCCGGACCTATCGTTCAGCAAGCTAACCCCCCCACTATTCCTAAGCAACCGTTTCAGTCGCACGTGGCTGCCCTCCAATGCAAAGCAACTAAACCTTGCAATGGTCCCCCACCGTGCAACATACGCATACATGTGGTCAACCCACATGTGCGTCCACAACGTCTTCCCCCATCCCAGGTCAAGGTGCCTTGCCCCCATGGTCCGTTGCCGTTGCAGCAAGGCACGTTGCTCTGCACCACTCAGAAAGTCGGCCTTCCAGGCCACCTCGGCCATGGCCGCAAACGCCTCCCACCACTCCGTGCACACATCAACCCATGGCCTGCCCCCCACTTGATGGTTCCCAATCACCGGTGCAACTAGCTGCAACAGTGGGCCCCACAGCCGGGCCTTGGCAAAGTGCGCAGCAGCCCCCAACTCCCTGCGCACCTGTCCTTTGGCATTTGCCTTGGCCGCCCCCTACTTTCCAGGCCGCACCGTGCGGGCCACTTTCCGTGCCCCGTTTATAACCCCCTGCACCATGGTGGCCGCACTCTTCCTCGATACCCCGCCATGGGTTACCAGCCCCCGCACAATTCCATTGACCCCCGCAATGGCAACACGCATGACTCCATGCGCACCGAAGTCAGGAATGCGGCGGTCCGCCGGGATGTCACGAAACACCCCGGTCAGCCGTACATGTCCCTTGATTCCTTCCAGGGCAACCTCTTGTCCCCCGAACTTGCGCAAGACCGTTTCACTGTTTGCCCCGCAGCAGTGGCACACCATGGCCCCGGGGCTCTTCTTGGTGAAGCCGTCCCCGCCGGCCAGCATGATGTGGGCCTTGCCATCGGCCCGGACGAAGAATAGGGGGCTGCGTGCCACCCCATCCGCATGCGGCAGTTGCAGGGCCGTAGCAGCGCGGAGCTGCGTATCGAAGTCACACTCCGATTGCATGCCGTACACCGTGGCCCACATCTCGCTACCCTCGAACAGCCACCAGCTAGCAAGCTGTGTGGGCCCACAACCCGGTGCAGCCACTGCACAGTGCACGTAGGCCCGATTCCACCGGTTGGTGCCGTCAACGCCGATGGTCACCCAGGTGTTGCGCTGCGCGCCCGGTTGCAAGGCTTCCGGTGTGCGTACGGCACGCGCTTCATAGAGCAGGGCTAGCCGCTCAGCAATATTGCAGTACGCCCCTTGCATCTCATACTCCCCCTCAAGGATACAAACCCGCCGGCTAGCAGGTTGGCTGAGGTGCTTCAGCCACGGGGCCACGTCGGCCCAGCTAACGGTGCTGTCCAGGTCGGGCAGCAGGTAGGCCATGTCGCGGCGCGACATCTGTGAACTACGCATCCGCCACAGCACGCGCAAGGCCTCCGACTTGATGTCGGGGGTGGTGTCCGTGGGCCGGCTATAGTCCTCAGGGACTAGCAGTATGCTACCATCGGGTTGCAGCTCGGCCCGATATTCCTCACATAGGGAGGCCGCCACCGCGGCCTCCAGATGCTCAATCCGGGTTGCGCGCTGGCGCTGTGTTCCCAACAAGGAAAAGGGCCGCTTGGGTGGCATTTTGTGTAGGACCTGTGGTAGAGATGTATTGCCACATGCAGTCCCCGTGCTTGCGTCACACTTACCTCTTTTCACATCTCTTTGCTATCCCCCCCACCTGTTTCCCCTTGATTGTTGTCCCTAGCCTTCCCCCCCCTTGCCCCTGCAGGATTCACACTCTTCGTCGGGTTTGGGTAGTGGGGTTGCACCAGGGTGTTTGTCCCCCCCCCCCCCCCGGGGGGATGCCGCCATGGTGTTTGCCCCCCCCTCCCCCCCGGGGATGCCGCCAGCGTGTTTGTCCCGTCGTACCTCCCCCCCCCCCCCCCCGAGGATGCCGCCAGGGTGTTTGTCCCATCCTCCCCCCCCCCCCACCCCCCGCAGCGTCTCCCATTGCCCCCTTTGATGCCCCCCTCCGCCCGGTTGATGCCGTAATATGCGCTGCAGCCCCCCCCCCCCCCCCCCCCGCCCTGGCACACACCTGTTTTCAGTCCCTGGTGGTAGGTGGCACATCCCCCTTGCACCCCCTGCCCATAACCACCTGTTTGTGGCGGCCAACAATTCCATCCACCCGACTGAGAGCCCACTGAGCCGTTTGGCGCGCTCACTGAGCGCTCACTAAGCCATTTGGCGCGCTCAGTGAGCGCTCAGTGAGCGCTCACTGAGCGCGCCAAATGGCTCAGTGAGCGCTCAGTGAGCTCAGTGAGCGCTCAGTTAGCTCTCACTGAGCTCTCAGTTACCTCTCAGTCACTGCACACCAAAAGACAGGCAGTACACAGGCACCACACAAGAGGCCAATACTGTTTTCAAATACTGTTTGCGGTCTGTGTGGCCTGTGTGAACAAAGGCAGCACACCCCTGCTCTGGTTCCTGCCCGTAACAGGGCTGAAAGACGTGGCCTCTGGCCTGCATACAAAATTGAAAGAAAAAAAAGAGGGTCGCAAATAACATACCACAGGGGGCCAGAGTCGGCCCTGGTCTTGAACACAGGCCCACAAAAGGGCTGAAAGTTGTGGCCACTGGCCTGTGTGAAAAAAGGCAGCACAGCCCTGCTCTTGTTCCTGCCCATATTAGGGCTGAAAGTTGTGGCCACTGGCTTGTGTGAAAAGAAGCAGCACATCAGAGCTGAAAGTGGTGGCCCCTGGCCGCCTTGGAAAATTTTCAGCTCCGTCAATATTTTTGGAATAACATACAATTGCAATCGGTACACGGCCACAATCACGGCACGTTTACCTGTGAAACAAAGGCACACAGCAGGGCAGAAAGTGGTGCAGCAAGTGCACAGCACGCTGCAATCTGTGGCCCCAGCCCCCCCAAAAGAAATTTCAGCACCATGAAGTGCTCAACAACAATATATACCATACATATATACGAACCACGTAGTGGGGGTCCAGCGGCTACCACAGAGCCGCAGTTCCAGGGAGAGAACCCGGACTGCCAATCACGGGGTCTGGCTCCCAGCCAGGCTGCTGAGCAGCCGCCACCACATCCGACCGGTACCGGCGGTTGGCGTTCTGCAGGCGGGTTGACACTTCCGCCTCAACCTTCGGCAGGCTGTCCACGCTCAGGTCCGGCATCGTGGTTGTTCGAGCCAGCCCAGCAATGGTCTGCAGCTGCTGGCACGACGACTTGGCGTCGGCCATCAGCCGCGTGGCCAAGTGGGCGTACTCCAACAGTCCCGATGCCAGGAATTGCATGGAATGCGCGCTGTAGGTGGCGGAGGGTGCAACCGGAACCCCTGACTGGGAGGGGGATGCAGCCCCCGGCCCAGATTAAATGTGCTTCCAGCCCTTGGACCACTGCAGCACCTCCAGGGGTGCCTCAGTGGCAGCCCCTTGGCGATCAGCGTCCACGAGCTTCGCCTGCAGGTCGTCCCGCTGCCGCTTGACCGTGTCCAGCTCCTCCTTGAGACGGGTGGCTGCTTCCGCTGCCAGACAGGCAGCATCCCGCTCTTGGCGAAACCGGTCACGGTCACGGCATGCCTCCCGGTACACGATCATGGGCACAGTGCCCGGTGACCCAGGCTCCCGAAGGGGGCTCCCCAGGGCCGCCTTCTGAGGTGCGGCTGCATTTCCCTTGCCCGCCAGCTTTTTGGGGGGGGCGGGGGGGTTGCTGTCCTTGGCGGCCCGTTTTTTTCCTTTTGCGGTCCCACTGCGGGCACTCCGATCACTGCGGCCGCCATCACTCTTCCCCCCCTCCGTCACCTCCCCATCACTGACCACCTGTGGGTCAATGACGTCCCCCCCCAGAGCGCTGGCACGGAAGGTTGAGACGTGGCCACGCATGGCGTGCCAAGCCTCCGAGAAAAACCCCTCCCCCTGCACGTCCCATGACAGCACCTGCTTAAAAGCAATTGAGCCAGCGCGCGCCAGCAACCCCCCCTCCTCCGACCCCACGGCTAGGTCCAAGCACCAGTGTTTGGACCCCAGCCGGTAGGCAAAACGGGCTACAAAAAATCCCCCCTCCCCTGCCACAAGCCCACAATCCTCAGACAGGGTCACCCTGCACGGCAGGTGCATCTGGGTGGCCGTCGTTTGCTGCGCGGCAGTGACCGCGTTGAGGGTGACGCTCCAATACCACCTCTCGGTGGAGTGCCGCGGTACCCCCTTCACGTTCACCGTCCTGTTCAGGAGGTACGCCGGTGCGGGCTGCTTGTTGACCGGGGCAATGTACAGCCCCAAGAAGCCCGCGAGTACATCACTGGCCCGGGGTGGCTGCACCACGGGAAAAGGGACCGGGGACCCGATGGCCAGGTCAGCGAGTGATGGGCCCTCCGGCCCCCGAGCCTTGTCAACCGCCGCTGCCATCGCGGGCTCCGCTCCCGATGCCCCATCCTTCATCGCTGACACCAGTTGCAGTTGCCGTCGCGTTGCCAGCGGTGGTCGTGAGGAGCTGCCTTCGGTGGGCGGCGCGAACGTTACCGGGCGCAAAAGTTGACTCTGTGTTTTGCTGCCGTTTGCATCAACCAAAGGCTCGTGCAGGGGGAATTGAGCCTGCAAACGTAGGGGGGGGGGGGTCCAAAAAAAAAGATGGAAACAGCAGCAAAGCACAGAGTCAACGTTCGCGCCCGGTAACGTCCGCGCCGCCCACCGAAGGTGCCAGGTAACGTTCGCGCCTCCCCCACTGAGAGCTCACTGAGCCGTCAGTGAGAGCTAATTGGGCTCACTGAGCGCTCACTGAGCCATTTGGCGCGCTCAGTGAGCGCTCACTGAGCGCTCAGTGAGCGCGCCAAATGGCGCAGTGAGCGCTCAGTGAGCGCTCAGTGAGCGCTCAGTGAGCGCGCCAAATGGCTCAGTGAGCGCTCACTGAGCGCACCAGACGGCTCAGTCAGGTCTCAGTTGCACCTCCAAACTGGCAACTGCAACTGGCGGCAGGGTGCTGGAGCCGCCTGAGCACAGCCCCATGCAGGCCACACACAGGGCCCGTACAGGCCCCCATACAGGCCCCGTAAAGGCCAGCAGCAGACTGGCACGGGCTGTGCAGTAGGCCCACGCGTTGGCCAGCCTTTGCACATGTTAGACCCACTCGTGGGGCACCCTGTGCACATGTTAAACCCACTCGTGGGGCACCCTGTGCACATGTTAAGCCCGCTCGTGGGGCACACAGAGAACCCTGTGCTAGCCCACAGCCCCACAGTCCCACAGCCCCAGACCCACCTTTCCAAACACCCTGGTGCACCCCACCACCACCCTGTCGCGCCCCCTACCAATATTCCCCCCAACACCCCGGTGTGAATCCTGCAGGGCAGGGGGAGAAGGGAGTAACACCTTGCCGCTGCAGATGCAGCGCATCAAAAGCGGGACCTCGGCGCCCGCATCGCTCCTTGTACACCGCTTCTCCGGCCCGCGATGCCACGAGAAGCCGAGCAGCAAAGCCTGCTGTGCGGAGATGGGGCGGGAGCAGGGGGCCCAATACTGCTACAGCATGGCGGCCTCCCCGGGTCCACTGTTACCCAGGTCGAGCCATGATGGCCCGCTTGTCCACAGAACGTCGCCTTCCTCCACGTACACGTGGCACATAGGGTCGGCGGCGTCCAGGGCAGGCCTGGCCAGCAGCAGCGGGTGGTATGGGCAGCCGGGGCCTGACGCGCCCACGGGGGCCAACCAGTCGTCCAGCTGCTCAAACCGCGGCAGACCGACCGCGCCCTGCAGTCCCTCGCCGAAGGCGAAGTACTGCCCCCAGTGGCTGATAGCCCTGGGGTTGGGCAGCGGCCCGTCTCCCCGTGGCCGTGAAGCCAGCTCATCCTTGGCCCCTGGCAGAGGGTCAAGGATGAACCGCTCCACGTCCACCCACTTGTGACGCTCGTCGGGGGTGAGGAAGCGGAAGAGAACGACCTGCTTCCCCACCCCCGGCAGCGCGGCGAGACCCCGATGTCTCAGCGTGGAGGCAAAGAGAACCATGTCCCCACGCTGAAACTCGAAGGTCTCGACCCGCAGAGCGTCATGGTCACCCAGGTGGCTGCCCAGGTGCACCTCTAAATGATACTTGTCCGAGAGGACAAGCATCATTGAGAGATGGTCGGGCAGCTCACCCATGATAGGGAGCGTACCTGGCAACTTATCAATGTCAGTGTGCCAGGTCTGCTCCCTAGCATCTTCCCCGGCGGCAATTGCCGACCACTGCGTTGGGAAGAGACCCCTCATCTCGGGCCAGCGAGCACTGCAGCTGACTAGCCCGTTGCAAGGGGTCCCTTCCCAACACAGAGATAAGCTTGCCGGGCCGAGTACCCCAGCGCCGTGGCAGTTTGGGATCAGCCAAGCACTCCTCGCGAGAGTGTGCATTGGACAGCAGATCCCAAATTGCATCCGGCTGGGTGCCGCAGGAGTCGACGAGAATGCGGTACCAGTTCTCGCACTCCTTGGCCTCTACCGCCCCCCTAACCATCCGGAGCCCCAAGTCGCACAAGGACTCATCCGACTCAAGGTCATGAGCCGGGAGTTCATGTGAGAACACCGGGGCAGCCAGGGAAATGTAGGGGGGAGGGGAGGCGGCACCGCGAAGGAACACGGGCTCCTTGGTCCTGTACAAGGCTGGGGTGGTGTAGTCGGGCACCACATGGCACCACTCAGGAATGATGGGACAAGCCGAAAGGCTTTCCCACCATTCCCCTGACACCACCCCGACCCCGAAAGGCAGGGGCTCAAGGAGTCCCTTCTTGGGTGCCACGTGGCTGACACCAAGATCTGAAGTCCAACCGTGTTGGAGATCTTTGGTGTCATGAACCCGTGTCCCGAACTCGTGGGGGGTATCGATCAGCTTTCCTGAGGACTGCTGCACCAAATCTTGGACAGCAGCCACAGGAAAGCGGAAGCGTACGGCACGAAGAGCTGGATGCACCTGGCGCAACATTTGGTTGCACCGGTGCATCCAGCTCTTTCCAAGAAGGGTCACATCGGTCACGTTGATGTGGACCACTTCTGGGGAAGGGGCAGGGAGCTGCTGGCCCCACAGCTTCAAGGGCTCTAGGTCCGTCGAAGGCACCCCCGGGTACGCTGCCTCTGTGAAAGCGGTAGGTACCCGGGGGCGACTAAGGAAAGACGCGAGAGCCTTTGAAGCTGCCGGTTCCAGGCCTGGGACAACAATAGACATGGTGTGAAAGAGAGGACCTATGGGAGCGAGAAGGAATGGATGGGTAGGCGGATAGGGGGGCGGAGGAGAGGCGGGAAGGGGGGGGAACCCTCTGAGTGAGCCCCCAATTAGCTCTCACTGAGCGCTCACTGAGCGCTCACTGAGCCATTTGGCGCGCTCAGTGAGCGCTCACTGAGCGCTCACTGAGCGCTCAGTGAGCCGGCTCAGTGACGGCTCAGTGACGGCTCAGTCGGGCGCTCAGTCAACTGAGCCGTCGCCAAAAAAAGTACCCCCCCCCTTGAACCTTGACCAAGTGAGTATCTAAAACTTCTAAAAACATTAAATGCACATTACCTAGCATGCAAAACGCACAACAAACAAGCACAAAGACATCGCAATGCACAACTGAGCCCCAAATGAGCCCCAACTTCACATTTCCACTTAGCCACCAGTGAGCCGCAGGTACACATCAGCGCGGAGGCCGCCAACCGCGACCTCGAGGCCCGTGTGTCGGGGGCCAACGAGGACAGGCGGGACGTCGAGTCGCGGTTGGCGGACGTCACCAAGGAGCGTGACCGGCTGGCCTCCAAGGTGAAGACTCTTGAGTGCGATGTGGCGACGTTGCGCAAGGCAAAGCCAGCGGCACAGCCAACAGAGGCAGTGGAGAGGGCTGAGGGTGCCGAGGCCCTCACCCGGGGGGGGGGCCAGTGCTGCCGGTGTCCGGTACCTCCTGCCCGGCACATAGGCGTGGCACGCCCAGGCCGTGGCATGCGCCGGCCAGATGTCCGCAGTGTCCACCGGCCTGCGGATGGCCATGATGGGCAGTGGCCAGCAGGCCGATGTGGACAGCGGGGCCCCCGACGCCCCGAAGGTGACTGCCGCAATGGAGGACGTGCGCCGGCAGTACCCCCCCCACCGCCTCACGTCGGCGGCCATGGACCCCTTCTTTGTGGAGGCGATTGGGGAGCAGAGCTCCCAGGGCTCCGCTAGCCGGAGCTCTGCTCCAGGGGGGGGGGGTGCTTAGCTGACCCTTTACCCTCCAGACCACGTGTCCTTTCTAACCACGACGAATGTTATCGTGCCCCCCCCCCCCCCCAAAGCATGGGCAATTTGACAAATATGTGGGGTACTCCCCCCCCACTGTGCGAAATTTTCTGCAGCACTGTTTGTACATTAATTGGGGTACGGTGTGCCCCCTGACCTGTTTGCGATTTTTTCCGCGGCACTGTTTGTATTTTATTTGGGGTATGCTATGCCCCCTGACGTGTTACACTGCTGGCTGAGTGACAGCCGGAATGACAGCCACTGGACTGGGTGTGTGATAACCCATGAGCACCATCCTGAGCTTGCTTTGTGAGGGTCAACGAGGGCAGAAGGATGAGGCTTTGGCAGAAATTTTGTGACAGTCATGTGAAATTCGTACGAAATTCGTATGAATTCGATACGAATTTCGTACGAATTTCACATTTTCAGAATATTCACACATTTCTATTCACGTGAACTTCACACGAAATTCGTACGAATTTCCTACGAATTTCGTGCGAATTTATGTAAATTTCTTCAAATTGCATGCGAATCACAGTTGAGAGAGTTGTCTGCGGGAGGGGGATGGTAGAAACCTTGCGATGACTGCCTGCCCATTCAACAGGTCTAGTGAAGGAGCAAGCATCAGTGTTGGTTTTGTGTACTGTGTATGTGTGAGCTGTACCTGTCAGGAGGTTAGGGGGGAATCATGGCCGTCTAGAGGATCCGGTCATTGCACCTCTCTAGGACGGAGTCCCGGTACCTAGTGGGGAGCATGACATACGATGTGGTATGGGACCAGGTGTACGGCATGCTTCGGCAGCTAGCGTTGCCGGAGTCCCGGGCATTCACTGCCTATACGGCTGATGACACGGCCATCAATGGTGCGGCCTGCTACCTACCTGACCGCATCGCCCACCTATTCAAATGTCGACCACCCCCACCCTCGGCCATCATGCAGCCCGGGGACCGACGGCTGCATTGGTTGCCTATTGCGGTGGACTGTACATCGAGGCATGAGGCCTCATATGTCCATTGCACGCTTGGTGGCACCGCCAGCCCCAACCAACCATCTAGTTGGTGGCTACTAGGGGGCAGTGAAAAGTGGGAGACCCTCTACGCGGCCTCCCAGGAAATTAATTTTGATGATGAGTTGCGCAAGGCCGCAACCGTAAGTTTTAAGGATACGGCAGGGAACGATAGGCAGTCCCTTTTTTTTTCTGTGTGCAGATGGTAAGGCACAGGTGCTCATGGCGGGCTGCCAAAACTCGAAGGCAGAATCCCCTGGTGCCACTGTGTGTTGGGTCTGCATGCGTAACCGTGCTCTGTGCCTTGCTACCTTTGTCACAGCAAGTGCCATAGACGGCAGCTGGGAACCAGCCGTTGCCATAAATGCTATATATAGGACCATTATGAGTGATAGGCGACTGCCTGATTATGGCCTCCATGGGGTCCTTCGTGTCCTGTTGTGTGCAGTCAACGGGACACGGGACCTAGTTGTACAATTGACAGGGAAGGCACCGGCCACTGTGGCACGCACCATGCTGCAACCGGTTCTAGATGAGGCACGGCTTGCTGCACGAACTTGCACCCGTGCCTCATTAAATAATGACAAGGCAAACAGCAAGGGGAAGGTGAGGATGGAGCGTGCTGCTGCCATCCATTTCATGCGCAATAGGGGTTGGGAGAAGATAATAGATGCTTGCCTAGAGCAGCCTAGTGTGAGGCAGCATCAAGTCGGGGGAAAAAGTTGGGAGTCGGTGCAAAACGTGGTGGGAGAATTTTGCAAGCATGTGTGTATACGCGTGGCGTTCCGCATGGTTCTCCGGGGCCGACTTGGGGCGGCTCCGGAACCATAGCATAGCCATGGGCGCTACCCACAATGAGCTCCAGTGGGGCAAACTTCTGTGGACGCATCTTTGGATCGACCACATGTATTATTTTGCAAAGAAGTGGAGAATCTTGTCAAAGTTCTCCTGCTTTGCCATGGAGGGAAGTCACCGGAGGCTGAAGAGCATGTTGCGCAACAGCGGGGGCCTAAGCCTCCTCCGGGGGAGACTAGGGGTACAAGTGGTTGTGGACAACCACACCATTGACGATAGCCTTTGGTTGCATGGGTGGGATGAGAGTACAAGGGCTCAACATGGGCAAGGGCCCATAAGTGTACAAACGTCGAACGTATGCAAGCCGCACAAGAAGACGGCTTCTAACCGACATGCAGCACCTTCAGACTCTACAGCGGCGGTTCCGGTGCCGCAAGAGACGGACATGAGATCACCTTACAAACCCAGACCATTGTTGCCTGTGACCGGGGTGCATGCTGGGGGGCTTACTAGGGGTGTGAGGACAAATCAGGGGGTGCACACGGGTAACATTTGTGAAAAAATAACGTGAATTCACGTGAAATTCCTACGAAATTCGTGCGAAATTTGTGCGAATTTCGTACGAATTCACGTGAATTCACGGCTGTGAATCTGCTACAAGCTTGCCGGGTTCCGGCACCTCTCGTTTTCGTCACGTTGCGGTCATGATGCATGCTTTTGGGGCGGGACTTTCATTGGATGATGCGTAACAAAGCTAGGGGAGGAATTTTGGCCCCTCAAAGCCCTCGGAATGAACCAAGAATATGGCATTTTCCCCCAAAAACCTCAAAATTTGGGTAAATTCACGTGAAATTCACGCAATTATTCAAACGGCCACTTAACGGCCGTTCACGAAGGGTACATGCCGCGTCGGGGGGCTGCGACAACCCCCACGACAGGTGGCACGCATGGAGGCGGGGGGGCTCCGCGGCCCTGCGATGGATGGGGCTACCCATCAAGTGGCTGGCTTGGTGGGGGCGGTGGTTGTCGGAGACGGTGGCACTCCACTACGCCGACGCACCCGACGACTTCGTCGTCACGTCCGAGGCTGTCCTCCCCTGGCCCACTGACAACCCGACAGAAGAGTACGTATGGCGCACCGTATCCCTCCGGGTCGTTTTTTTCGCGGGAACTCCTCGAACTTTGTGTCCCTGACGCCGATGAGCCCCCCAAGTGGGGAGATGATGGGGATGGGTCGGCGGGGGTCGGGGTGGATCGTGCCCAGGGGAGTCCGCGGGCTCTGCCACCGAGGGGACTACTGGGGGGGAGGACCTGGCCGGCGCACGAGACCCGGGGGCCCCTCCGGCCCTTGCGGCTATTGAGGGGTCCTAAGGTCGCGGGCGCCGGCCGCGGGGAGACGGGGGGGGGGAAGTCATTGACGTGGATGCGGACCCCCCGCCTGCCTCTGCAGCCGGCTCCTCCATCAAGCGGCTGCGCATCGCGGCCCGCAAAACGGGTGAGGTCGCGTCCGTCTTGGGCAAGCTGAGAGCCGTAGGCCCGGCCAGGGTTGTGGGTGTGGCTGCCCGAGCGGCGATTTCCCGCCGCGTCGGAGCTGGGTCAGTGGGTGCGGGCGCGCCTTCGGACCGATGAGTGGGACGACTGGTTGTGTTCCCTGCGGGCTTGTCTGCCGCGCGGGCCGATTAATTGTTGGAGCGTCGCCTCCTATGGTTTCTTGAGTGGGGCCGTGAGGCTGCCTGGGATCTCAGGCAACAGGATTTTCTGCGAGTCTTAGCTGTGGCTTTGTCCTCATTTAGCTCTGACGTTTGGGATTCTCTCTTCCATGATTCTACGTCGCCAAAATTGCTTATGCAGCGTAACAGGGAGGAGGTCTTGGAGCGGGGCCTGGGGGTGGTGGGGCGCGTGGATATCCCCCGTGAGATCTGGGATAGTTTTGTGCCGGACTGCTTTGCGGACTTGGCGGGCAGGCAGTTTTCTGGGATAGCACCCCCGTCGGACGAGGCAGGGGTCATGATGCGGGCGTTGCGGGGCCAGGGTTTGCTTTTCCCCCTGCTGCCGGGGTCACCCGGGCCCAATGGGGGAGTTTTTGTTAGTCCCAAGACGGAGGAAAAATGCAGTTTGATTGTCAATCTTGTGCCCCTTAATGAAGAGATGCGGTCTCGGCCGGAGAAGTTCTCCCTCCCCTCTGTGGAGGTGTTGGCCCTTTTGGCGCAGGTGGCGCAGCAAGGGTCCTCTTTCTTCCTCCCCTCTTTTTATGCCCGGGCAAGTTGCTTGAGGCCGGTGTGGGACGTTCTGTCCCTGCCGGGCGGGGAGGGGGAAGATGAACTTTGTATGTGCCACATTGACGTGAGTAATGGTTTTTGGTCTCTTCAGCTGCCACGCGAGTTCTGAGGGGCCTTTCGCGTCTCGGATGGACAGGGGGGGGTGTTGGCTTTCCGGTGTTTGCCCTTCGGCTGGAGGTACAGCCCCCTCTTGTGCCAGCGCGTGTTGGAGAGACTGGTGACCGACGCGGGGCTATCGGGGGTAGTAGTTTTAATTTACTTGGATGATGTACTGGTTGTGGGGCGCGGCCGAGCGCGTGTGCGCAAACAGATGGCGAGGGCGACGGAGGCACTGCGCCGCGCGAGAGCTGTGGTCAGCCCGAAGAGTACGTTAGAGCCTGTGCAGCGGCTGGTGTGGCTGGGGAAGGACATTGATTTAGGGGGGGGGGAGGTGCGGACTGCTGGCAACTCATGGGAGGCTCTGTTTGCGCATTGGTTGAGGTTGTCTGTGGGGCCCTGTAGGGTTAAGCGACTGCAGCAGTTCTTGGGGCGGGCGCAGTGGATCTGTCGCCTGGGTGTTGGGCACCGTCCACATCTGTCTGGGTGTGGGCTCATGTGCTCTGGGCGCCCCCCCGGCTGCCATTTACCCTTGTGCATTTGCTTAAGTCTATGTGCGTGGCGTGCATGATGGCTAGGCGGCAATGGTCGGTGGTGTCCCTGCCCAGAGTGGTAAAGCGGTCGCCGTTGGTTATTTACGTCGACGCGGCGATGGACGCAGGTAAGTACCGGTTGGGCCTGTTTTCCATGGATGTGGGTTCTCGGTCGGTTGTGCCCGCGGAGCGGCCGCCCAACCAGCAGTGTGCGGAGGCCGCGGCGCTGCTCTGGGGCTTGAAGCTCATACTCAATGTACGCGTCCGTGAGGCCCATTTGTTTGGGGATAATGCGGCAGCGCTGGTGCAGTTCCTTAGGTGTAAAGCTAAGGTGGGGCGTAAGTTCCAACAGTCGGTTTTGAAGCGTTTCCGCTACCTGTGGGCTTCGTGTCGGGCTTCACGGTTTACATGCACTGGGTACGTGGTTCCCATAATCCCGCTGATCCTATTAGTAGATTGTGTGACAACTTCAATGGGGATCTGGGTTTGGCGCGCGAGATGGTGACGCGCAGGGTGGGGGATCTCTGGGCCTTCCCCGATAGGCGAACAGTTTTTTTGTGGACCCTGGGAGTGCCTATGGGACCCTTTGTGCTGCTGCAGTCGTGGAGAGCGGGCTTGTGGTCCCCGGGGGGTGGTGAGGGGGGGGCAGAGTTCCACGAGGTCTTTTTGCGGTACCGCTTGGAGCAGTCGGTGGGTGCGATGACGTGATGTTGTATGGTGTCGGCGCCTGCTTGTAGGACTCGTTTTCTTGGTCCATGTGATCATGACCCGGCGCCGCCGTAATCGCCATGCGCGCAGCGGCAAGAGGTGGCGAGGCAAGAGCCGCTCGCGCAAGCGGTTGGAGGAGGCCGTTCAGCGGCGCAAGGCGCGACAACGAGCCACGCTGCGGGAGAAGTTGGCTGGCTTAGTGGGTTGCCGGGACTGTCACCGGGTGCTCCTCCGGAACGGGGTGCGGCTGTACGTCGAGTATGGCGTGCCTGAGGATCCCGGGGAGAGGGAAGATTTTCTGGGTGCCGCGGCCATGGATCTCGCCAAGAGGGTTCGGGGGCGGGCGAAAAGGCGAACCCCCACGGTCGGGGACCCCAGGGTGAAGCCCGGGGGCAGACACACTTGCGGGGGGATGTGGGACGTAGTGGCCGGGAAAGGGGGGGGGGGCAGAGGGTGGTGGTGTCTTTGACGGACTAGAACGGGGGTCGTCGCACCCCCGTGCCGTATCTGTGGCTACAGGGGTCTTACCCCTTGGTGGTGAGAATAGCAGGCCACTTCAGACCGTCGATGTAGTTTTTTTGGGGATAAGCCTAGCATCGGAAGCTGGTGTGGTGGTGAGCGTTGGCCCATTGATTTTGGGTCTGTTGCGGGTCACTGAGTGCTGCCCTGGGGTGGCCGGGCTGCTTTGCGCCCGGGCGGTGCTTTCGCTTTTGCCGGCAATTTTGGTTCCATGGCCGCGCCGGTGTTGTAATTGTCGTGCGTGGGACGTTTTCTCTCTGCGATGGCAGATCCAGTATGAGCAGGGCCCTCCGGGCAATTGTCTGTAGAGGTGGCTCTGCCCTGCGCTGATGTTGGAGGCCGTCTGTGTGGCTGTGCGCCAAGCAATGGTCTTTTGGCCTACGCCACTTCCTCATTGCTGTGGGCCCGGGGTCCATGCTTTCTTAGGCTTGGTGTTGTGGTGAGCGCTGGCCCACTGGTTTTGGGTCTGGTGCGGGACTCTGGGGACTGCCGTGGGCTGACCGGGCTGCTTTGCGCCCGGGCGGTGGTTCCCGACCTTCGCTGTGCGTTCGCCGCTCCCTCGTTGGCAGTGGCATGGGGTCCGGGTCCACGCTCTCTTAGGCTTGGTCTGCGGGCGTATGCTGCCTGACGTCTCACGCCTGACGAGACGTGCCGTTGTGTACAGGGCGCCACTGGCACTTTGTGTCTTGGGCGACCATTGCTTGGTGGGCGTGACGTGCGTTGAGCACTGGCTCAACACGGTCTCAGGGCTGCACCGGTTGTTGAGCAGGGGGGGGGGGGGGGTTGTGCAGTAGTTTGGCATGAACGAGACCCACGAGGAGGCGGCACACTGACGAGATGTACTGCAAGAGACGTGCATGTTTTGCCTCCTGTTTGCGTGTTTGCTTCCGGTTTTACCTAAATCTTAGCTGAGCTGTGCCTGAGCTGTGATTTATCTCGTCGGGTGGTGTGTGTGTGTGCGTGTGTGTGTGCCGTGAGCTTTTGTACTTGTAGAGCATTTTTGGTTGTTGCCAGCAGCCCGCCCGTCCCACCCAATGACGCTATTTGCGACTTCTATTGCACAAACCGGGTATTTTTGCCTCCTGTTTGCGTGTTTGCTTCTTGTTTTAGCTAAACCATGGTCTACTGGCTGTGGGCGGGGGTACGCCTGGTGGATGCCATTGTGTGGCAAGAGGCATGGGCCCACCCGGCGGCCTTTGGCTTCTGCCCGGCCAGGAGCGCCCCGGACGGGGCGGCGGTAACGCAGGTCCTCTTGGAGCTGTGTCGCCTCCGGCGTGGGCCGTCCCGGGGATGAGCATCGATTACGTCAAGTGTTTCAATCTCATCCCCCAGGCGGTCGTGCTGGCTCTGGCGTTGCAACTGGGCATGGACCCGGGCACGTGTCGTGCCTTGGGGGCCATGTACAAGCAGCTCCGTTGGGCTTTCAAGGTTGCAGGGGCCTTCGGCCTTTGGTGGCAGGCCACCAACGGCATCCTCCTCGGGTGCCCAGTGTCGGTGATCCTAGTGAATGTACTCACCACGAACTGCAAGTGGGAGGTGGACTCCCTTCGCCGTCAAGTGTGCGCACAAACGGCCGCCCTCCCTCCGACCCTGGACGAGGACGCGGCGGACAACCTGGATCCGGGGGCCCTGCCCCCCCTCAAGGATGCCGGTCCCGGCTACGCCGCTGTGGGGTCGTCGGGCTACGCGGACGACACCTAGGCGGTGGCCCTGGGCGCGGCCGCGCTCCAGGACACGGTTCCCGCAACGGAGGAATGGCTGCGGGTCACGGGGCAAGATGTCCGCGTGGACAAACCCTCCTCATGGGTCCAGGGGGAGCAAGGCGCCCCGGCGGTGCTGCTCCAAGGGGTCCCCATCCCGCTGGCGACCACTTTCCGCCAGCTAGGCGTCGAAGTCGCCATTGGGGGCTCCAAGGCCACGGGACCGGTGCTGTCCCGGCAACTGGAGGCGGGGCGGAGCCCCCTGCGTCGCCTGCCGCATTTCTCGACGTATGACCGAGAGCGGGCCATCAGCACCCTGGTCACCCCGCTGGCCCTCCATGTGGTGGTGGTTGCGTCGGTGACGGATCCCAACCGGCGGGGTCTGGAGACCGCGGTGGTGCGATCCCCGTGGGGGCCGGCGCGCCTGTCCGGGGCCAAGGAGGTCATATTCACCGTGCTGTCCAAGAGGCACCGCGTGTCCCCAATCATGCACACACAGTATGAGCGCCTCCTCTGGCTGGCCCGCCTGGCCCGCCGGCCGGGGGTCACGCAGGTCTTTGCCTAGGCTATTTGGGAGTCATGGGGCCGCCCCCCCGGGACAGACCCGGTGGGGCGCGCGCTCCGCACGGCGGCCTCCCTAGGATGGACCCCGCACGAGGGCTGGTGGTGCTGGGACGTCCTGGGGCAGAAGCACCCCCTGCACTTCGTACAGGAGCCGCTCCGCCAGCTGCAGCACCGGGTCCGGGACAGCCTACACTGCCACTCCGCGCGCCAATTGCTTAGACGGCCCAAGTTGCCCACCCCAGTAAATCGGCCCAAAACACCCAAAAAGGGCCATTTTGGCCGGTGGGAGTTTTCATAGCCTGTTTTTTAGGCATTCAGACCCGTACCTCAATTTGACTGCTTGACAGCCTCTTCTTTTCGTTCTCATATCCACGCACACAAAGCAAGGTGACTGCGCATGGTCAATTTTTACGCTTCAGTGAACACATCCTCCAGACTCACAACCCCATACTCCTCCATTTCTTGCAGTAGGACAACAGGTGGTGGTTCACCATCCTGTGTGTCCACGTCCACTATCAAATCCCCCACAGACCGGTGTGAACTTGAATCCGAGACAATTGCAGCTTCCGGGGGCCTCAATGTCATCATCTGCTGCCGCAATTGCTGCGTCCCGCAACCGCTGAGCCTCTGCATCTCGGCCTGCATGCTCGCGGGGGTCTCTGCCTGGAACAATGGTTCTCAACAACCGTGAGACCTCATCGGTGGGCGAACGCGCTGCGCATGTCAATGTGGAGAGTGATCTAGTCAACAGTCTCTGGTACGGGGCCACACCGGGGTTGTCCAGTGGTTGCCCTGGGAATTTGAAATCCTCAGGGACAACGGTGAATGCTGCCTTCTTTCCACTGTTCCATTCAACATGGACCATGCAGTTCGTTGTAATGGCCAACAGGAACCTGCGTAGCCGTGACGACATGATCGCAACCAGTCCGCTGCGGATCTGCCCCCGCGTTTTCTTCTCCCCGCGCTTTGGTGGTGCCATGCTCAAAAACAGGTCCAATGTCTGGTCAACAGTCTTCATCTGGAGGTATGCGCGGCACCAAGATCCGAGACGACTCAACATGGCCTCCAGGGGCTCTTAAGCATAACAACACCCCGGGACGGCATCATTCCGGGGTAACCACAACAGAAGGGCGACACAAAGGGTGCGTACGTAGGGGACGTTGCAGTCAGTGTCCATTGTCAAGGCTACAATCAATACCAAACTCAACCCCAATACTTTGCGGGCCGTACGGCCTGTCCCTGCTGATCGACCATCCCAGTTGCAGTCATGAACCAAGTTTCCAAGGAGGAACGCAGCCGGAATGTAGAAGTGCACGAGGTTCTTCAGTCCAGTCAACCATACGAGTGGCAGCTTGCGGGATGCCTCTGTAAACTGCGGAATTGAAGTCTCCTTTTGTCCAATGCGGTCCTCAACGTTGGTTGTGGCTAACAGTAGGGCACCAAATTGCTTCTCAATGTGCTCAGCTTCGGGTGGCACATGATCTCTTCATCTACCGCGGGCACTTGCTGCCCAAGGTAGCCCAATATGGGGAAGAACTTACAGTGCATCATGGTACACACATACTTATAAGGGTGCCAGCAGCCATACAGCATTGGGAGAGTGGCATAGTGCTCAGACAACTTAAAGGGGTTGTACGTGCGACTGTAGATAAACTTGGCGAGTCTGTAGAATACATTTTCATCCATCAGAAGGGGCATGACGTGGCGTGTGTGAACCTTAATGGCTAGGCATTGTTCCATGATGTGGAGCAAGTCCTCATTGGAGCTCGAGACCACGTCGGCTAGCGTCGAGGGGTTCCATTAGAGTGAACGAATGTTGTCCCGGTGCACATCTAGTGGAACCCGTACGTATTGGGCCTCTGGTGGATCTCGCCTCAAAGCGTCCACTGCTCGTGGGAACTCCCGGAAATTGGCTGCTATGGTCTGTTCTGTTTGCGGGATGCGTTGGAGAAGATCATCAAGTGTAGGGAAACCGGGGTACATAGGAATCGCAGTTGTATGCAACACTGACATGGCAGTGACGTTCAGATAACAATCGGTCGGACTGGGTCACTGCAGTACCGTCTGCGATACCAGTTGTCAAACTGCACCACCACTTGCTTACCTGCCATTGATCTCCAGATGGCGTTTGTTCTGGCATGTGCTTGTTGCCCCAAAGGCGGTAACCGGTGCGCGGCAAGACCTGCATGTGACAATTGTCTCCGCATCCCCCTGGATGCGCTTATCATTGAGCCAACAGCCTTTTCCTGTGGCAGAGCCATCTTCCGACACAGTTGCATCATTGTGTACACCTGAAACACTCCATACCACCTTGGCCACGGTGTTTGCCCATGAGCTTTGATCAACGTTGCCATACTGAGTCTAGTTCGCCGGTTGACCCTCATCTGTGCGTAGAACTCCACAAGCAGGGCTGCACCTGGTTCCTCACCGCGTAAAGCGGCATCCATAAGCTCCAGCGGTGTACCATACTTCGCTCCACGTAAGAAGTCACGCAGGAGACCAAAGGGATCTGTCGCAGCACTGGTCACCTGGCTCATCAACAGTGGAAAAGAACCAGACTAAACAAAACAGTGAACAACAACAAAACGGACCTGCTCAGTGACCAGACAATTGGTGGAGAGTGTCTGAAACCAGACACTGTTCACTCAAATGAGGATCTTAATCACAGAATTTGAGCAAAATGTCTGGAACCAGACACATTCTCCATGTTATGGGGGTGTACATAGGACGTATGACACTGCGATCAGACACCTGGTGACCCCCCCCCCCCCCTGAAAGGTTGAAAATTGTTTAGTTTCCTCTGGAACCAGACAATGCAACCTCAAAAACTCGTTGTGACAAGGGTGGAATTTCAAAGAGTGTCTGGTTCTAGACACTTTTCGAAATTCCAACAGAAAGGTACATAGGTGGACAAAGATAACACAGCACTTGACCTCAGCAGATGACATGACTGAAAAATCATTAATTGTCTGGTACCGGACGGCTACGGTACTTCTTTGGGCACTAGAGGGGGTACAAACAGTTGGTGTCTGGTTCCAGACACACATGCATGGTGGCTTCCTAGGCCGGATATTTGGTTGGTCAGGGTCACATGCTGTGGTTTTCCGGTGAAATAGGGATGTACAGCAATGCAACAGTGCACCTACGCGCGCATCTCATCAGTCCAGCACTGCGTTGGTTGACATTAGTGGCCCTTGCGGGAGTACCCCGATGCTACTGTGGTAACCAACAGTAGCCGTGTGTCTTGTTCCAGGCACACACTTTTGACGTGCCCAGGCCACTTCGGCGAGGTGTCAGCAGTCCATTGAGTCAACCGGTGCGAAACAATTTGCTGCCTGGTTCCAGACAACTATGTACTGTTTTGGCAATTGACAAGGCATAAAGAGTCACTGTCTGTTTCTAGACACATTTGCACTCCAATTCCGAGTTAGCTTGCTACCCCATGTGATACTAGCATTTCCCAGAACAGAGCACATGACCTTGCAGGCAATGGAGGGCACAACACACAATCTGTGTGGTTGCACACTTCAAAAGCAGATTGTTGTGTCTGGAACCAGACAGACTGTGTTTTTAACACCCGTGTGTGTTGCACATGACGTGTCCTGGGTGTGAAAATGGTATGCTCACGTTGGGAAGCCTAGAAAGTTAGAATCACATTGCTAAAAGGCCCGCCTTTGTGTCATTTTGCGTCTTGCGCCTAGTTGGTTCCAACATGTGTGGTTTTCACAAGGTAGCATTGAACCCTCTGCAGACCCCTCAATTGATCTGGCATCCTAATTCAGTGCCGTGGACGATGCCCCCTCCAAGCACAAGCGGAAACGTGGCGACACAGCAAAGGGGATAGATGCTCAAGTGAAACTTGGTGACCGTACTGAAGAACAGGAGGTCCTGCTGCCCCTCAGCAGACTGCAATGTGACAAAAAAAGGGAGCATGGCCAAATTAGAGTGCTGGATGAAGATCTTGTCCAAGACAAGTTGACAGAACTACGCAGGAATCCACCAGGTGCAGCCAAAATCCGAATCATAGTGTGGCGTGACGCAGTGGGGCAGTACTGGATCTTATCGGGGCAGCATATCGCCGAGGCCTGTCGACGAATCTCACGGGAGTACGTGAATGCCCATCTGGAACCGCCAACATGGTCAGTGCAATTTCTTGCTCAAGTGGTTCGTACGGATGTCTCTCTGCACATACGGGAGTCAATCGCTGGCACGTCACACGTATATCGACTGTGACAGTGCACTGCGACACTGCATGCCCACACCAGTGAAATACCGTGCGCCTGTGACGTCCATCTCGACCTGCCCGTTCTCCTGCGTGACTGGCCGCTTCGTCCGGCGGGGGGGGACTGCTGTGACCATCCATCACATCACAGGCTGTGCAGTCTGCCACGACCCTACTGAAGCTTTCTACACGGATGGAACTCCTGTGTGTTGAGCTGGACCGCGATGAACTGGAGGAGAAATCCATACGAGAACACCTGGGAATGTTGTACGTGAAGGGTGGCTATACACCTGAAGTAGTGCTCTAAGGGAGAGGACACTGGTATGCCTGGTGTTGTACAGGGTGGCAGTACAGGAACTATGTGCACATGCGTCCCTGGCCAGGACAGTTGTCGCATGCAACAACAAAGACTGTCACAGTTGTCTGGAACCAGACAGTTGATATATTTTTATCCTTGTCAAAGCCTCTGCCAGGACCTCCATGTGTGGAACTAGACAACAACTCACTGATGCGGCCTGTCAAAGCATAATTCTCCCTGTGTGTGTCTCGAACCAGACGCAACCTTTTTTTATCCCTGTCAAAGCTTGTACCTCGACCTCCATGTCTGGAACCAGACAACATTTCACTGATGCGGCCTGTCAAAGCAGAATTCCTCCTGATTGTGTCTCGAACCAGACACAACTTTTTTATCCCTGTCAAAGCCTTTACCTCGACCACGATGTCTGAAACCAGACAACATTTCACTGATGCGGCCTGTCAAAGCAGAATTCCTCCTGTTGTGTGTGCTATTACCCTTGTCTGCTTTGCAGGACACTGTCAGAAAAGCCTGGTTTCCGATTGCGGCCTGGGTGCAAGTGATGGGGGATAAGGCTGTGGCTGCCGTCGATGGATTGGAGAGGCGTGGACTGCCAATAAGTTTGCACTGCCAATGATTACAAAAAAGGCAAAGCAACTGAAGGCTGCACGTCTGTGGGAACATCATCTCCGCCACCCGGACAACGACCTGGTTGACCCCAGTCACAAAACGCTTGCGGAACGGGCCCGTTGTGAACAGAGTCTCTTGTCGAAGACCCATGTCACCTTCAAGAGGTACAATTGGAAGTGGTCCGAGAAGAACCGCTGGCCCCCCTGGAAGTATGTCGTCACTGCTGCAATCTGGAGTGCCCCCACGTATGCTCCCCTCCTTGAAGCCTTGCAACGTCCCTTGGTGAACCCTGAGGTCAAGATCGCTGCTGATGTCAACTACATCACCGTGAACATCGGGTCTGAGGCACCAGAGGCGGGGGTGACTGACAGCACGTTCCTGGATGGGGTCATGCATATCCACTGTTACCCCAGTAACAGGAGTTGTACTCATATTTTGTTTTGTGGCTGCAATGTACTGCTCTCCCATCACACAACTTTTAAATTATAACGGGGCCTTCATACTCAAGGTTCTGTTCTTTTGCTGCATAGGCCGAGTAGCGGTCCTCCCTCGAACTTTTTGAAGCTGCTCTTTCCTGACTTGAAGTTTGCCCAGCTGGCCACGGAGCAATCACCGTGGCGGAGAACACCTTGTCCTTTGACGACTACTCGGGAGGAGACGTCCACTGTGAGTTCAAGCAGGGCTCGGATGCGCGGACGTGGGCCCGCAAGCAGCTAGCCCTGACAAAGGAGATCAAGGGTCTGGACCATGGCGGTGAGGCCTCGATACGTGATTTTGCAGCCTCTGTCTCGTTCACGGGCGCCCAAGACGATTTCGTTGACAGGATCGTGGGCTACATGCTTCTGGAGGACGTCACGCTGGTTATGGGGACCAGGGCATTTCGCAGGGCCGCGCCGCCGACCCCAGCCCCGCAGCAGCCGCCCCACGTCGACCCTTCCATCCTGAAACTGCTGGAGGATCAGGGGAAGCTTATCGAGTCGCTGGCGAGTAAAGTACAGAGCATCACCGAGGCGCCGGCTAAGGAGCAACTGCAGATCCCGGGCTTGTCGCTGAAAGCTCTCCACGAGATCAATGCTGCCACGGACCACCCGCAATGGATCAATCGGGCCCTTTTTCTCTTAGCGAGTTTTCTCCGGTTTGAGACACCCCCACCGGCGGCTTTGGTCATGATCCCGAAAATGATGGACGAGGCCATGAAGGCTTTCCACCTCGGCCTTTCCGACGCCGACAAGCAGGACGACACGACTTGGCAACACCGCAAACGAGCCGGAGAAGACGTAGATATGGAGGCTTCGGACCCGGGTCACCTGCAGTGTCGGCTTCAATGTCTGGTGGAGGGGCTGTGGTCCCTAGTTTACTCGTCCGCCAACATGTACAAGCAGCGATACGAGGGGAAATCCGGAACGTCTTCCTCTTCAGGGCCGCAGTCGGGAGATGATGTCCGCCTTGAGCCTGGGCTGAGCGAGGCGGGGATGTGGCTGAAGAAGGTCATGCGGCGGCGCTTTAAGTACATTGATGGAGCCGAGTTCTTCAAGATCCAGAAGGGGGAGTGGGTTAACATGACGGAAGACCCTGTGGCCCCCTGCAAGACGTGCCGCGCCAAGGGGGAGGTGGTCCGCCACTGGATCTGGCGCTGCCTGTTTTTGGAGTGACGGGATTCCCTGGGGTCTGCTGCGCCTGCTTCAGCGGAGGCAGTGCTGGTCGTTCCGACGCCGTCGTTATCCACATGGGCCGGGAAGTTCGTCGACTGGGGTTCCATCGCCACGATCCGGCGGGACTTGGGATTTGCTGACCCCGCCGATAGTGTGCAGGCCTGCCTGGTCAGCACGTGGAAGCTCGGGACCAGGTCCACCTACGGGTCTCACCTCCGGAGGTTTGCCTTCTTCCACAACAAGACGCGTGCCGGGGACACGCAACGACTGGCCGAGGAAGTCCTTCTGCTCTTATTCCGCTCGGGTTACAGGCCAGCGAGGCTGAGGGGCTTCGTCTCCGCCCTGCACGCTGCCTGGCTCCTAGACTGGTTACCACCTCTCCGCTGGGAACGCCTCTGGCGCTTGGCCAAGTCGCCGGTGGCTACCCCGGGGGACAGACCCTCTGCAGGCCCGCACGTCCTCCAAGTCATGGCCGAAGCCTGCAAGTCCCCAGAGGATTGGGGAGTCTTTGCCGCCGCCGTCATGTCCTTTAGCAGCCTCACGCGGGTTAGCGAAGTCGCATCGGTCCGGAGGTCGGGCCTTCGATCCAAGTCCGTGGCTTTCTGGGGTCTTAAGCGAGACTCTCGATGGGTCTCCCGAGATCTAGGGAAGTTCGCAGACGAGTAGGCCCACTGGCTTCGGAAAAAGTTCCCTGGACGAGAGGTTCTGGTCCCATCCTCGGCGATCCCGGAGGAGGGCATGGCCGCCTGCTCCACGGTAGCCCCTAAGCCGCCTACCGTTGGCATTCCTGGTGCAGGGCAGGGGCCTCCTTCCTTCGCTTCCTCGGCCTGCCCTGGCGGTACCTCTGCTGCTGGGGCAAGTGGGCGGGGGTGCGGATGGCACACTTCTACGCGACGGCACCGGACGACTTCGTCTTCCACCACCACCTCCGACTCCCTTGGCCCAGCAACTCGGGCGTCCGGTGGCTGGACACCTCCGTCCGCGAGTTCTGGCCTGAGTCGCTGCTGGCCCTTTGCTCTGACGACGAGAAGCCGGCCCGCCTACCGGCCGGCGGAGCCAAGAGAACGCGGGGGGAGGAGTTCCGAGAAGAGGCGGACGACTCCGGGGACGCAGTACAGCCTCCATCAAAGTCCGACAAGCCATCGTCCTCAGCTAAGCCCTCCCGGCTGCGGGCACGCAACCCCCCAAAACCCAAGCCCCCGCGCCACCCTTCCCAGGGGCACTCCCCCCCGTTGGCATCACCGCCCTCCCGTTTGCGGGCCCCCGGCTCCCCGAAACCCCCAGCTCAGAGCAGCACCTCTTCGGGGCGCTCCCGCCTCTCGGAACCGCCCCCTTCCCCCCCCCCCCCCAGCCCCGCCCCTACCCCGCTGCCCCCCAGGACAATCGTCATGGGAGTTTCTGCCGCATCCAAATTCCGCGGTTGAACCAGGCAGCCCCCCCCCCCCCCCCAAGCCGCCATCGTGCGTGGGAACGGGGGGAGGTCCAAGCCACTCCGCCCTCGACGTCTCGGAAGACACGGTCAACTCGCTGCTGAACTTTCCCCGAGGCCAGCTCTGGCTGGATCACGTTGGCGCAGGCTTGCACGTGGCCCCAAGGGACAGGGGTCTCGTGAGGGCGCGGATTCGGCTATTGTTGTTGAGGGGTGACTCTGTCGCAGCGGACCTTGGGGTGCTTGATTTCGTTCCAGCAGTTCTCTTGGCTCTAGACGCATTAATTCTTGAGGTGTGGGCGGTTGTTTTCCGTAAGTCTACCTCCCCGAAACCGATTTTGGTGGGTCTTTCACTGGAGGTTTTGGACAGGGGGATCGGCGATATAGGTCATATAAATATAGCGAGTTTCATCTGGCATGCCGTGGCCTCGACTGACACAATCGAGATTGTTGGCCAGCATCTGCGCAACGTTAGAAGTATTTCTTCTGAGGGCCTGGTGATGGCACGGGCTCTGGTTCGAGACGGGGTGCTGGCTCCCTGCCACACCGACCTCCCCTCCAATGGCTGGCTGTTCCCCGTCCCGGGGAATTCTGAAAAAGCCTCTATGATAGTTCATTTAGTTGAGTTTAACAAGCAGCACTCCAGCAAGCCCGCGTCCTTTTCTCTGCTTGTGGTTGAAGATCTTGCGTCCCTGATCCAATTGCATTTCATGCACGAGTCGCGGGGTTTTTTCGACCTGCCCCCTAGTGCGGACGCGTACCTGAACGATCCCTTTTTGCGCGCCTTGCGCAGCCTTAAGCTGTCGGCATCGCCCGGTGATTAACTGCTGGCATGCCATGTCGACTTGAAAAATGCGTTTTGGTCCCTGCGCTTGCCTGTGGAGTTCCGGCAGACTTTCCGCGTGTCAATAGATGGTCAGTCTTACGCCTTCAACTGCCTTCCCTTCGGTTGGCAATTTTCACTTGTGCTGTGCCAGACGGTGCTGGGATACCTCCTGCACAAGTTACATTTTGTCTCTGTTTTGCTTCTTCATTACCTTGACGATTTTCTGGTGATAGGTTTTGGTGCGGGCAATGTTCGCTCTGCGGCGCGTCGTCTGGTGGATCTGCTGAGTGAGGAGGGGGCCATCATCAGCCCCAAGAGCATTTTAGACCCGGTCTCGTCCATAACTTGGCTGGGGAAGAGACTGGTGCTTTCGGGGCCTAACAGTGGAGTTTTCGTCCTTCAGGATCAGTGGGTGGTTCTGGTGGGCCTGTGGCTTAGAATCGCTTTGTTCCCCTTGTCCCAGAAGTTCGCGCGTAGGGTAATTGGGCGCCTTTCCTGGGCCCTTCGCCCCAAGGTGGGTGTTTGCCCCTTACTGGCTGGATGGTGGTCACACGTGGCATGGGGGCTTACTTTCCTGCCCTCGACCCCCCTCAAGTTGGTCTTCAGCGCTCTCCACTGCTTGGTTATGGCGCGATGCGGGTGGTCCCCCCGCCCCATTCTTCCTCCGTCGCAATCGGGCAGGGGCCTGCTTTTTGTGGATGCCGCCTTCGACCAAGACCGATTTAAAGTAGGAGTGTGGGGTCCAGGGCTGGGAGGGAGGGTTTTTCACTGTCCCCCGGATATCGCCACGCAGCAGGAGGCACAGCTGCACTCTGGCCTAGGGCCTGAGACTTATTGTCAACGTGAGCTGGCTATTTTTCCTCTCTTCGGCGACAATGAATCTGCGGTAGGACAAATGTCAAGCATGCGCGCCAAATCAGGGCTCTATAGACATAATCGGAATTTACGCCGGGCTTTTTATCTTTTGCAGAGGGCGCCATCATCTGTTTTTCTTGAGGGGGTGCCCGGGGATTTAAATCCTGCTGATTGCTTCTCCCGTGTTGACAGCGACTTTGCGGGTCATTTGCCTGCTGCGGAGGCCGCAACTTGGGATCGTTTCAAGGCACTTCAGGCTTTCCCTTCCCTGCCCCGCCCTGTGTGGTTGCTCAACTTCCCTGAGGGTCGCGGGGCTGCTGCCTCTCAGATCGCGTCCTGCCCAGTCGGGGCCGCATCGTAATCTTCTGGGTCGACTGTCTTCACGGCAGACCACAGTCGTGCCTTGCGCTGCAGGATCCAGCATGAACAAAAGAGCGCGCACCAGGAGTCATATGGCTTGAATTTGTTTTGTTTTGCTTGTACAACCACTGTTACCCCAGTAACAGGAGTTGTACTCATATTTTGTTTTGTGGCTGCAATGTACTGCTCTCCCATCACAGAACTGTTAAATTGTAACGGGGCCCACCCTCCCACCCAATGGGGGCGCCCCGCCCACCCACCAAGAACTGCTGCTCGAGTTTCTATGGAGGCACTTGCCTCTTATGTCACTGCGGTGCTGGCGCACTAGGAGTCATATGGCTTGAATTTGTTTTGTTTTGCTTGTACAACACTGGGATGGCTCTCCCATCACAGAACTGTTAAATTATAACGGCGCCCACCCTCCCACCCAATGGGGGCGCCCCGCGCACCCACCAAGAATTGCTGCTCGAGTTTCTATGGAGGCACTTGCCTCTTATGTCACTGCGGTGCTGGCGCACCAGGAGTCATATGGCTTGAATTTGTTTTGTTTTGCTTGTACAACACTGGGATGGCATTTGGTACGCCGCTGCACTCTACGGTGGCAAACATGCCATACTGCATGATCATTGTTGAAGTTCCAAAGGGACATACGGAAGGCATTCATTCCGTTGTGAGCCGCAATTTGGTGTCTAGGACGCTTGTTCTCATTGTTGGCTCCCCTTGTGACGTTGTGGGAGTGCTGTATGGTCTCCGAAAGTTGCAGGACAACGAGGGGTTGACAACAACCCTTGCATTTGCGTGGCCTGCTTTTTTCTGGGATCTCTCACACAGCAGTACTCGATGGGATTCGCTGAGCTATGGATTGTTTCCAAAGATGCGCTACCCAAGAAGGTATTGCTGTTTGCTGTTGCTACCTTGCTACCTGCTGCCTGCTACCATAGTCACGTTGGGTGCAACGTTGAATCCTAAAGTGTTTGTGGAACCAGACACGTATGAGGCAGAATGCGTCCTGAGAAAGGTAAATTGTGGGAAACTGTCTGGAACCAAACAACATCGGCCAATCCAGCTGCAGCAGTAGGGGTCTCAGACTCACTGTTCCCTTATACAGTTGCCTCGCTACTTTGCGTTTTCTCGTGGTCCAATGGTGAACCAGCTGTGTACGGAGGATGTTGGGTTTATCATGCACCACGTGGCGGATGCAGTCCCCTCAGAAGCAAGTACCCTGTGGTTCCTGGTGATCAAGAGTTTTGTACAGCTGGCCTGCAGTCTGGCAGTGCGCATGCCGGTACCCATGAGTGTGGTTTTGGGTTTGCCCACGGAGCAGGAGTCTATTGCAGACGTTGGTGCCCTCGTATGCAGCAATTTACGCATCGCTGATGGGCCGAGCCCTATTCCCTGGAATGCAGTGTTTGAAAATTTTGCAGACGGGTGCCCTATGGACTGCAGCTGTGTGTCTGAGAAGGCAGAGGCAGAGCAGAAGTCTGAGGAGGAAGTGGAAGAGGTGGGCTGCCACCCCAGAGAATGGGGCCCTGGCAAAAAAGGTGGTCGCACACGCAAAGGAGACTAGAACAGAGCCTCCGGATCACAGTCAAAAGGCAAAGGCAACAAATAAGCCCAGGCATCACCTCCTGACGAGTCTGCAGCTACGGGAACTAATTCTCAGTCGTCTGCTTCCGAGAAGGCCAAGATTGGGGTTCAGGCATGGAAGGACGGGTTCAATGGCTCCAAAAAGAATTAAATGTGCTCTGTTGTAGTTGCTGGTGTTTGCACACTGTTGTTGTAACCCTGCTCAGTGACCACGATATCTATTCATAATATATAAACACTGTGGCACCCTGTTGGCGTGCCAGTCTTACCTCTGGGTCCCAGTGGCCTGTTTCCGCTTTTTTCCCTTCCCGAACATGAGACTGACTGTCCCTTGTCACTTTTTTATGTCATTTGGGTGTGGCCACAACTCTTTTTGTGGAATGCAACAATTTTTCACTAGGTTACGCGTCGTGTGTCTGGAACTAGACAACTTTTTGCGATTATTGTCGCTGTGCAGCTGGTTTTGGTGAGATCTGTTTGTTTCCAGACAAACTTCAATATTTCACTGTCTGCAGAACAAATTTGGATGAAAATGGTATGCGTCGACGAGTAGTGCCTCCGCTAGTGTAGTGAGATTGAACCGTGCAGATACACACATGCATTCCGTGGGGTTCCTCCTCGGAATTCGACTGTTTTCCCCATATTTCACAGGGCCCAGCCTCAAGTTGGTGTTGTGCGTAAAGTGCCCAAAACGTATATGGGGGTAGTCAAAAACGAGCGGAAACAAACGTGCGCTGCTTGTTGCTAAAATTTCACCCCTCTAGGACGCTTTTTTGATGACCATCATCTGCGACATTTTTTTCGGGGGCGCGTTTCGGGGGGGGGCAACTTAGGCCGTCTAAGAATTGGAGGCGCGGCACTGCGGGGAGCCTCCACGGAGTTCGAGAACTTGCTGCTGCGCGGGCTCCTGGCCGGAGCCATGCGGACGGCGGCCCGGGTGTCGGGCCACGGCATGCGCGCCAATGCCGCGTGCCCACACTGCGGCGCGGGACACGAGCAAGAGGCCCACGTCCTATGGGACTGCCCAGAGTGGAGCGACGCCGGAGGCACATGGCTCCACTGGCTGCACGACGCGGCGGGGGCCATCCCTGGCCTGGGCCCGCCAGACCGGTGGCCCTCGTGCCTGCGAAAGGCATGACTTTTCCCCCTCCGGCTGGCGCAGGGGGTGGACTGGGACCTCCTTGACAAATTTCTGTACCGCCCGTACTGCATGTACTTGGTGGTCCTCGCGGCCCGAATGGCGGCCAACGCGGGGGATCAGCCAGGCCACGGCGACTCCCTCTTCCCGGAGAATCCGCGTGCGCGGCCCCCAATCCCTACCCCTGGGATGCCTTCGTTGGCCCCATACCGGGGGACGCCGTCCGCCACCAGCCGCGGCTGCAGCCGGGGCTGCCACCTTACTGGAGGTGGCCCTAGGATTTCATCCACGACCTGGTCAGGTGGCCGGGCGCTAGCCCGGGCTCCGGGGCCGGCGGAGGTCTCCGGGCCCTGGACTATGAGGCCTTCGAGGGGGGGGCGCTCCCGGCCTCTCCGGACCACCGCTAGGAGAACGAGCCCAAGCTCTGCGCAAGGCGGTGGGGCTGGCGGAGCGCCACTTGGCGGCGGGCGCACTGCTAAGCGGGGCCCCGCTGGGGCGCTGTCGCTCGCTTCTTCGCCTTGGGGGGCGAGTGTGCGCGGGGCTCTTAGCGTAGTCGTACATCGCGGCGTGCCACGAGGTCATGTTGCAGCTGATGCGCCTGGCACTGCCGCGACTCATGGGCCCGGCGCCTGCGGGCGCCGGCGCGCATGCAGCCACAGCACAGTGACCGCTTCCTCATGGATTATTTCCCCCGCCCCCCTGACGGGGGGTCTCGCCTGCTACGTTATGCCCGACGACCCCCGCGGGCCCCGGCCTGCAGCGTCCCTCTCGCGGCGCCGCAGCGCAACCGCCACCCAGGTGCGGGCAGCGGCACGCAGGGCGCGCTCTGCTTGGCGCATGGGGCGCTGTCGTGTGCCCGTTGCAGTAGCTTGGGTTGGGGTATCAGCCGCTGTTGCCGGTCTGGCCACGTAGGCCACAGGGGCTCCTTGGGGGGCTTGAGCTGCCCTGTGGCCCCACCCCGGGTCGCACCGGGCCGGCAGGTGCTCGTACCCGAGGCCCAACGGGCGGGGGCGGCGGCGTTATCCTCCCGGCTGGGGCGGGCCTCCCCAGCATCACATGCCCTCCCCGATTTAGGCCCCCCGCCTAGGGTGCTGGGCATGCGCCCTTCCCTAGCCCGGGGACCGGACGCCCCCAGGCCTGCAAACCATCAGGCGCCTAACCGGGCTAATCGGGGTGTCCCTGGGGGGCTGTCGCACCAAGCAGTGGGTGGGGGGGCAACAGACCCCCTGTTACCCCAGCCAACGGGGAGGGGCAACAGCCCGAGACCGACCCCCCGGCTCTCTCCGCCCGCGCGGAGGCCATGGGGGCGCTGCCGGGCGGGGGGGCAGCGGGCCCCCCCCAATCCCGCCCACCAAAGGGGGGCGCAGTTGCGGGTCTGCCCCCCCCCCCCTCACCCTCCGCCGGAGCGGGGGGCTCAGTGAAGCCCACGATGCGGTAGGACCCCCCCAGCCCCCCCCCCCCCCCCCCGGCAAAGTGATCCGGCGCCGCTCCCAGAAGTTTTCAGCCGCATCTCAGCGGCCCTGAGGAGCCGCGCACCGCCGCGGAGGCGGTCCCCTCCGCGGGAGCGCCGGCACCCCCAACCCAGGACCACCAGGACGGTGGTCGACATGCTGCGCGCGCCGCCGCCTCCCCCACAGGCCGCGGACGGCGCGGCAGAAGCCCCCCCCCCCCCCTGTTCTGCCCCGGTGGCGGACGTGCCCTCGGCGGCGTCACCATCCCCGTCCACATTGTCGCCGCGGCGGCAGCACGGCAGGGCCAGCACCAAGAGACCTAGTCCCCTCCGGCTCGTCCCTCCTAGCCGCCGTGCAGGCTCAGGCGAGGGGCGTGTAGGGGAGGACAGGGGCGCCTGAACTCGGCTCGGCCCACCTCCCCGCCCCTCTGCCTTTGTACATAGACCAACGGACGTTAATCGACGAATGCTGTATGTACGTGTTTTTCACCATATTTGGGCATTAGGTCCAAGGGGGGGGGGGGTCCTCCCAATCGGTTGGTATACAATTCCTTATGTAGTTTTTCACCCTACGCAGCTCAAAAACCGAAGTTTTTTGATATCGTGATCACTGAACCTAATCATCCAAGCTATGTAAAGCATGTCTTAGGCCGTATTTACGTTTTTTTCCTCTATTTTGTGTGTGCGTTGCTTGGGGTAGATTCTCTGCGAGGAGGACTCTCCGAAGGCAATACAATTTTTATATTTCTGAAAACACCAATTTTCAACCAACACTGTTTTGGGGATTCCTTTTGTGCCACCCCAACCTGCACAGGGTTTCATTGTCAACAGTGAAACCCTGAGGTCAAGACTTTACTATACTACACTCTGGGCTACATGCAACCCCTTACGCCTGTCTACAAACCCCCTTTGGGATGGTGGGATGGATTCATTTTGGCTGGGATGGATTATATGAGCACCAAAGTGTGCTTAATAGTGCAGGGTAGTTTAACTGTCAACAGTGACACTCTGCGTTGCTCCGGAGGATATGACATAGTATCAACGACTGGAGCACATAGCTGCAGGAACTCGATGACCGGAAATAGTTTCAATGTTGACAGTGAAACTAGCTATGATATTGTGGCGTGTGTGTGTGTGTGTGCCGAGAAAATGGTAACAAGCATCAAGCAGTTTCACCGTTGACAGTGAAACTATTTCCCACACTGTGGTGTCCAGGGGTAAACAGGCAAAGCGGGTAAAGTGAATTTTATTTTTTGAAAGGGGCCTATAAAAAACGGAACCGGAAATATCACCGGACCGTCGTCTGGTCCAACGGTTGTAACCCTCGTCTCGTAGTACTGGGGGGTGGGTTTGATTCCCACTTGATCCTTCATCCCAGCCGCCGTGTGGCATACCACACCGGTACATGGTCACCCACCAGGCATGGTAAGTGCCCCGTTGCAGAGGGGGTACACTACTAGTACTACCAAACCGGTAATTTTTAGACATGTTTTGTAGTATATAGTTGACCATATAGTGGGACACCAGACTTCTAGCCCTCGTTGTAGGAAAAGTACCCCACCAGGACTTGGAGGCATTGATAGAGTTGTACCAGACCCGTTACGTCCTTGTGGCTTCCCTATGGTTGTGGTGCATGGGGGGACAATGGGATGGCACGTGAGGATCTCTTTGACTTCATGCCCCCCCCCCCCCCCCAATGCACTTGCATTCACTCTATTGCCCACCTGCTATCAAGTGCGAGGCACGCACAACATCGGATCACAAGTATTTTCAGTGTCAACACTCAAACCACTTGCAGCCACTTCCTGTTGGGTCCACACGTTGTCTTTCCTCCTCTGCACACGTTCTGTTATTGTACCTGCTGACACCTTCTCACCACTAACTTTCACTCTCAATTGTGAAACCACTGGTTGTTGTCTGCTTGTTCTGTCTGTACATGATCTGCCCTTGACGCCTCAGAGGGCAATATGACTGACAGCTGTGCCTCCCCATTCAATCTACGAGACTTGTGCTCGGGGTTGTTTGACGTCCTGGACCGGGATGACATGTACCAAGACGGGGACTCGTTGGTGGAGTGCGCTTTTGGGGAGGACTAGCTTTGACTCTTGTGGAGATGGCCCTGGAGTTGCGTCTGAATCCTCGAACAAGACGAAGTATTGCGGACCTGAAGTAGGACTAGCCAAGTCGTGGGTCTAAGCAATGGCTACCGCGCTTTGTGCCTGCTGCGTTCAAGCTCTTCCGCTGGCTGGTGCTGGCAAAGCCGATGAAAGTGGCAGAAACAGTCCCCGCAGGGGTTATGACAACATTGACCAAGGAACAGCGGCTTGAGTTGCAGGGAAGAGGGCTTATACTCCATGAGGATTTACCATTGGCCCACCGGGTTGCCCTTGCACAAGAGCGGATCCACCAAGAAATGACACAAGGATGCTATGTGACATGGGCACACCAGTTTTGCGAGAGCCGGTATAGCAGAAATCCTGATAGAAAATAGGACATCTCCTTGTCATGCACTGATGTCGCTGTCCTCATAGGCCTGTCGGTGAGATTGTCGTACGTTGGGTTGCCTTCCGCAGAGAAATTGACAACACGGGTCAAGGATGTGGCAGTGCATTTGCGGGAGTCGGTCACTGATTTTTTGACTGTTGGCAGGACCTGGGATCGGATCGACTACCCCTTGGTCTGCTTCCCTGTCCGTTGGATATTCGCCGGGGCACCCCTAGGAAATCTTCATGGCACCCATACGGGTTATGGGACATCAATGTCACCAAGACGGCGGGATTGGGGGGCGTGTTGGTCCAGTTATTGCAAGGCAATCCTGGGAACCGGAACCTAGTGACGGTATTACTTTGTGACATGAACATTTAGTGGAGGGTTGACATATGCCTTGTCTATGGGATTTGGCACGCTTACAAGGCGTGTGTCACTGCTTTATACAAGGTCTTTTCACCTTTTTTTATTTGCCTGGAGTATGATTGCTTCTTAATGGATCCAACTGCCTCACAGGTATACCGGTGCCCCGCTCTCATTGTCCTAGAGGGGCTCAATCTTTCGTGCTACCTTGCACACTGCAATCTTAATGCACTGTGGCTTCTGGAGTTTCACTCTTGACAATGAAACTTCCCTACAGAAAGAGCGCTCTGAGGCCCTGCGGGAATTATTGCACGCTTATGTTCCTGCTATCTTGCAGTTAGGTATAATGGTGTGTGACTGCTGCTGGAGACATCGTGCCTCTGGCACCGGTGTTGCAGCACGCAAGGTTTTACAATGCAGCCTGTTTCTGCTGCGGAAGATCCAGCCGACACGTAATGAAGGCAACTACTATCCGCATTGCTCTCCTTCTCTGGAGTTCTTTCCATGATGTGTTGCCATGTGCTGCGCATGTTGAAGAGAAAGGCGAATCTATGTTGTCTCGTCTTGTGAAAGCATCAAAGCATGATCTCAGTGATACCACAGTGCAGCAACATAAGTCCCTGTTTTTGACCATTAGAAAGGCTCGACAAGGAACCACGTGCCAGCAGAAGCCCCATATAACATTGAGATGCGTCCAAACCGTGCACGATAGGTTGCAATACTTGTTGGACTATTTGACCTTAGGCAGAGCCCCCTTTGTAGATATCCGAACAGGTGAGAAGGAGCATAATCCTAAGGCCGCCTGCCTAACAGGTAGCAACATTTGGCCACACAGTTTCAAATTTCCACGTGCCCTCATCGACCCAACAAGCCTGGTTGAGTCAGAGTATATCCTACTGCACCAAAGCCTTCACACTCTTTTTTACCTCTCTTGCAAACCGTTTGAAAAGGCAGACCGCCGGGCTGCAGCCGATCAGATGATCCAGCACCAGCAACTGCCCCGTGGTCGTGTCTATAGTTCCTTTTTTGATGACTATGCAGGAACAGCTGCACACCTACGTGGAATGTTACCGCATGATGCTATGGCGTTGGGACTGCCCATTTGGGAAAAGGTACCCACAAAACGCAAAAGAGCAGATGATGTTGGTGACCAAAACAGTTCTCAGGTAGACTCCGATGATGATGCGGACCTTGATGCCGTGGCATTGGGTGACAATGAGTTGTGCTATGTTGATTGTGAAAGCGATGACGAGGACTGTATCTTAGTTAGTTGGGTAGGGCTCGCAATGCTGCGGAACACGGATGTATAGTGTGGCTAATGGACCTGTCATACTACCAATGGTTGCGGTCCCACACTGTGTCCATGTACCCCGCATTTGCTGATGCCTGTGTGTCCAGTGCAATTGCCATCAAGACGGGGGACAATGACTGTGTTTACTGGCAACTGTGAATCACCATGTTAAGGAGGTTGGAATGTATTACACAATAATTATGCGATGGTGAGTTCATAATGACACAAATGGCATACAATCACAAATCACTTTCAGTGTTGACAGTGAAACCCTTGGGAAAAGGGTCCAAAATGGGGGCCGGTTGAGACGCTGATCGACATCTAGTGCAACGTTCTCCGCGGGTGGCACATGATGCTTGTGGTTTCCCTCTTCCCCGCTTGTTGGGGTCTGTGGCCAGCACGATGTCGCTCATGGTATTTAATTTGCGCCGTCATTGGAGGGAATTTGGAGTGCATTTGGCAAAAAGCGGTTGCTGCTTGTGTGGTTTTGAGGCCTTGAAAGGGCTTTGATCACGTTCCCTATCATTGGTGAAACAAACAACCAAGCAAGGGTGAGACAATCGAATATTTGGTCTTTCCACAAAAAAAGGTGAACCGAGTATCTGGCATGATAGTGACACTTAGGCGTCACAAGTTGCCCACCCTCTAGGACCCCGTATACGCGTGATTTGACAATATTCTACATTTCTACTTTGAGTATGTTATTTGACATATGTGACCAAAGTTGTTGGCAGAGCTGTGTGACACTCGTTGAAATACGTGTTGATGTGTTAGCCTTGTGTATCCCCGTCTTCTAGTGTGTTGTATTTGACGGTTTTCTGAAGCTGGCCGAAATTTCGGCCAGGTTTTCCGGTAACATTGCAAACAACTATGTGTATATGCAGTTTTTGACCCTTCTGGCCGAAATTTCGGCCAGCTTTTTGCTTTCCTGGTGAATAGGCATAGTTATTTTCATTTTTCTTAGGGCTGGCCGAAATTTCGGCCACCTTTTTGGTCTGTTCACTATTCAAGCACTTATATTCTGGTTTTTGGGCGGGCTGGCCGAAATTTCGGCCAGCTTTTCCTATTTTTGAACATTTAAGCAATTATTTCCCCTTTGAACACACCTGGCCGAAATTTCGGCCAGCTTGCAATTGTCGTTGTTCATGAGTATTACACCATACACTGTTTTCTTGTCTCAGCATTAATGTCTTCTGCTATTACTGTCAATGTTGTACATGCTGCAGTTACTGGTGCTTTTGCTACTACAGCCAAAGGGCTGTTGCGAAATGCATTACGTGGTGGGACTCCGCAAAAGCTTTTGCAATTCTGCCTCTTGTTGCGGAAGAATCGCTGGAGCCGGCACTCCCTGACACAGTTGAAGGCCGCCGCCACTGAGAAAAAGCCCCCACGATGGTACATGACATTTTTGTCACAGTTCCATGCCCTATACTGCCTGCTGCGCCGTATGGCCCTCCCATACTCTAACTGTGGGTCTGGTTACAACTGGGGTATTATGTCCTGCCGCCAACGCCGTAAGGTAGGAGTCCTTGGTCAGTGTAACACTAAGCAGGAGTCCATTCACCATCGTGCTGGACTAGCAGCACACAACTTGTGGAACACCATGCACCGTAGGCAAGTTTGTATATGGTTTGATAACCTGAGGCGTTACAGGTCGGGAGGTGATCCCCATTCACCCGACTTAACCCTAAACTGTACAGCTGTTACCAGGGTACCAAAGGTTGCTGATGACATCTTTCGCTCACATAGAGCATTGTTTGATCGTATTGATGTTGCCAAGCAAGGTATTCAGAGAGTTTGGGTTCATGCTCCTTTGGATATTGCCAGAAAAAATGTTCGTTCCCTCAACTGGAGACCCTTTTTCCTGTCTGAGCTCCGCTCCGGCACACACAAAGAGCTTTTGCAACTCGTGGTTGATTTGTCATGTGTGGAACACCGCACCAGACACTGTGTTCCGCTGCTTGTGGACATGAAAATACACTTTGCCCTACTTAAGCTGTGTTATGGTGCTGCTTATGTTCCCGGGAATGTACCACAATTACTGTTGGGTTTTCCTTTGGTGTACGGAATATGGCATAGCTATAAGTATTGCGTTGAATTGATCTACAGGGCGTTCCTGCCGTTCATTAAGTTTTTGGAGCAGGGGAACAGCCTTCAGGTTGGGTCTATCCTCCCTCGCAAGGTCAAGGTCATCCATATGGAGAAGACGTTGCTTGGACTCATGCTAGCCACATCGTCCAATAGAGGCAAACTAGATGAGCGCTTCACTTCCCTGCTCAATAGCCAGCGGGACTTGACACCCATTCAGCGCAAGGGTTTGCGTATGTTATTAGCCCTTAAGGCTTTGCTGTACACATACTGTCTAGCTGCTTTCAGCATTGGGACTTTGGTTCGTGAGTGCAACTGGGAGGGACGGGGGGCAGGTTCCGGTGTTGTAGCTAAGCAGGCACTTGAGATGTCCCTACTGCTCATGCTGAACATCCTAAAGCCCGAGGAACAGTTAACCACGGAGTATGTGAAAACCACCGCTGTTGCTCTTTTGTTTTGGAGTCAGTGGCATTCCGCCTCCCTAGGGTGTATCCACTCTGAGGAGCTGGGTGAGGCACTTCTGAGTCGGTTCTCAGCCCACTGTCGCCGCAACAGTGCCTGTACTAGTGTCCAACAGTCGTCTGATTTATTTCTGACACTTCCCCCTGTCCAACCGGGAGAGAAAGTTTTGCGTGGTGTGCTGACTGAGAGATCCGTGGCAATGTTCTCTGCCAATCTTAATCAATTCATCTTGAGAGCCCATACACAGAGCCTGCCCATTTGTGTTCCCGTTCCGGACTATAAAGTTGAGGTGAGAAGACTGGATGCAGTTGAGGACTTGACGTTCCCCGGTACCATGTCTAGGACACGAATCACCACAGACCGTTTAAAAGTGGTTCTGTTGCATGCAATGCAAAATCTGGTTGCGCGTACCAGGGTTGCTGAGGCTGTTGAGGATTTTCTACAGACAAATGCACCTGCCCGCACTGCTGCCGAGCAAGGGGTGTTGCGTACTGCACATGCTTCTATCCGCGCTGCCAACCGTGCACCGCCTACTGCTGCTGCTGCTGCTCCTGGTGGAATTGCCTTGCTCCCAAAGCCAGGCCCGAAGCCCCGAGCCAGAGGCCCCCCAGTACCCCCCCCCCGCCCCCCCCCCGCCCAGTACCCCCCCCCCCCGCCCTTGATGATTCCATCGCTGTCGACTCTTGTGATAGTGACCAGGATATTGATTGTGATGCAGACAGCGTTGCCTCCTTTGAAGCCCTAGATGAGGCGGAACACATCGGTGTGGATACCCAGGATTGGGACTGATTTCTGTTTGCAGCTGTGTTTGTCACTGTGGTATGGGTTCTGCCACGCATTGCCAGTGATTTTGGTGTGTCTATTTGCTGTTTCATGTTTTTGTGGCCGAAATTTCGGCCAGACTTGTTGTTTTGTCATATGGCTACCCCCAAAACACAAATGACTTAAGGTTTTGGCCGAAATTTCGGCCAGCCTCTCAGAATGGTATTTGTACACAGTGGTTTGACATGCAGAGCAGTGCTGGCCGAAATTTCGGCCAGGTTATCCGAATTTCCTGTCAGGCAGTCCGTTTTGGTCCTTTTTTGGTTGATTTGTGCTTGTCATTTGTTATCTGGGAACTCTCCCCTTCATGAAATGTTGCCCTGTAGCCCTTTATTTTATGACTGAGCCTGGAGGGGTATCGCAGGACATGGCTGTTTCGCCAGATGGTGAGCCTGCAGCAGACAATGGGCAATCTCAAGTGCAATCCCAGTTTCAAGAGGACCATACGAGCACAGAGGGACTTCAAAAGAAGCCTAAGGGCGCACCAAAGAAACATTCATCATCCTCCATCAAGTGATCCGACTGGGTTACGTCAACGACGAAAATAAAGGTTCGGTGGGATCAGATTATTATCGACCACGACCGAAAATTTGGGCAGGTCCGTAGGATTTCGGATGATCGCGTGCAACGCCGCTACGACGATCTGAAGGCAGCCCCCCCTGTGGATTACATCCAGGATCTTCTTTTTTATAAAGTCACTCGTATGTGTGTTGTGGTATTCTTCTCGATAGTACCGTTTTCGCGTCTGAATTTTCGACCCTGCTGTTACGAATATTCGTGTTGCACAGCCACTCGCTGGGTTCTGTTGGGGGGTCAGCATGTTTACATTGCTGCCCAAAAACACAAGACCGAATTTGAGATGAAAAATATGGAGACTCCGGATTGGACCCTGGTATTTGGTGGTTATGAAGTCAAACAGGACTGCCCCCTGCGGACTAGGCGCCGGCTTGCAGGCTTACATCAAATCCAGACCACTGTGTACCCTTCGTGAACCGGCCGTTTGAATCTGAGATTAACGGTACCGTGAATTTCACCTATTTTTGCTATGTTTTGCTTGTAACTTGGTGCCATCGTGTCCTTTTGTCGTGCTATCTTCGCCCAAAGTGAGATCCAACAAATGTGTGCAAATTAGAGGTTTGAAGTAGCCACATGGTTCAACACATTTGGTGAGATTCGCCTGAATGTTAAATTCACGCACCCAAATTCACGCATAAATTCACGGGTTTTGGCACCTCTCGTTTTGGGCGCGGTTTGGGCATGGTGGATGCTTTTGGGGCGGGACCTTCATTGGATGATGCGCAATGAAGCTAGGGAAAGAATTTTACCCTGTCAAATCCCTCACAAGCATCCAATAATATGGCGTTTCCCCCCGGAAACCTCGGAATTTGGATAAATTCACGTGAAATTCACGCATTTATTCAAACGGCCACTTATCCCCTGTTCACGAAGGGTGCATGCTGGCTCAGCAGCCACCACATCGGAGCGAATGTCCCCACTCCTGGATAGGCTTGAGGATGAGGATGCCAATGAGTACACCCTGTACCATCACATTACTGTTATGCTTGAAGAGTGTGGTGTTACTGCCGAGGAAGGCACTGTGGTGTGTTTCATTTATTCATTCGGTTTTGTCGATCGACCTGGCCGAAATTTCGGCCAACTTCTGTGTTCCACATGTTCTCCTTTGCAGAGTGCTGTTGCCAAACGGTGGGGTGGCGTTGGGCGTTTGGTGAAATTTGTGGGTCTTCCTTCAGTAGACGCCATGGCAGCCATGGAAAAGCGTGGACTACATCCCGCACTGGGTACGTTCAAGGAAGTGGAAGGCATCACGCCTGACCGACTTCGCGAGATCGTAGGTTACATGGATGGGACAAAAAGTACCCTACCTGGTCTCAAAAAAATTATAAAAGATGTTAAAAAGGCCCAGATGTGGTCCTGGCACATTCTTCATCCCGAGGCGGTTACCGATGGGCTTGTGAACAACACCAGAGGTATGTTTTGGTCAAACAGGGGTTTGTATTCAAATAAATCGACCGACCTGGCCGAAATTTCGGCCAGCTTGTGTGTCGTTCAATTAATGCACAATAGGAGTCCACCCTATGCTACCACCTGTCTGCAGCTACACTTGGTATTATCGAGATGGCCAAAAGGCAGTGCGCTATTGCATCACACCTGAAGGTAGCCTATGGCAGTTGGACCTGGACTGAAGAAAACCCCTGGCCCCCGTGGTCAGCAGTAATTAAGGCCCCTCTTTGGAAGGAATCCAAATATGAGGGGTTGCGGGGATTGTTGCAGAAGCCTGTTGCTAAGCTTGTTTGTGAAAAATCTGATACTGGTCTGGTCAGTATCCAGTGTGCTAGGGAGTCCCTCGTTGAGTCAAGCACAGGCAAACTCATTGCAGAGTCAGGCCGTGTGGAACTGATGGCAATGCGTTGTGGAGTCCCTGTTCCCAGTATCATTAGTTCACTGCCCTTTGCTGCTTGTGTCATTGAGGTGCCCCGCCTCTATACAGCTAGTTTGCATAACCTGGTTGCGCAGCTGCTTTTGTCCGGTGTGCCTCTTGTTCATTGCGGGTGAGTCTGCTGATGTGAAAGCCACTGTTGCTGCTTTGAAGGCCACTGTGGCTGAGGATATGTATCAGTGTGATGTTGCACTTCACAATTTGTCAAGCAAGACCCCGCTGTACACTTCTACGTCCCATCTGGTTTCCATTTGTTCTGCCACTGCCTTTGATAACAGGCTTCCCCGTTACGTGGCTTTTACTGAAGGACCCATGTCGTCTGTGATGCCTGTTGAAATATTCTCATTTCTTTTGAGCTTGGTTCCGGTCCCAGAACGGGCAGGCAACTGGTTTTTGCTGGGGACTCTGTCTGTGTATTTTGCAGGCATGATGTCTACCAGGTTTTCCAAGGACTGTAATGTTGTGTGTGCCCTTTTGGGTGAGGAGACCGTTGTGCCCGATGACTTTGTTCAGCTCATCAGAGCAGGTATCACCAACGCCGACACGTGCCCCCCCAAGTCATGGGAGGATGTGTACCACGACTTGGGGGCAGGTTTTCCTGTGGATTGTTCTGGGGTTAGGTATGTAGATGAGGATCCTGAGGAGCAAGATGGGGAGGCAGAGTCGCAACCAGAGACACAGACTCCAAAGAAGAAACCCAAAACTGCCCCTGCCCCCTCACCCAGTGGCACGCAGTGCGCTCAGGCCACCCCAGCTTCCTCCTCAGCCACTGTTGCCCCTACTGGCAAAGGTATGAATACTTTTGTGAATCATTTTTCACCCTCCCAAGGTGGAAACACACAGTCACAGAACTCTGCCAGTGCCAAGTCTGGTGCTGCAACCCCTGCCAAGCAGCCTGCTAACACAGTTGCTAAGAAGCCCCGTGCATCTGGTCTGCGCAAGCGCTAATGCCAGTCTTGCTGCTTATATTGCCTGTCAGCATGAAATCTGGCCGAAATTTGGGCCAGCATGCAGTCCTCAGCCTCTTGAGCCTTTTATTATTGTGTTTCCCCATAGGCACTGCAAAAGTCTGCTTTGATTCGTCAGGTGGCAAGTATTTGCTTGTAATTGAGTATATTATGTTGCACACCCTGTTCAAATGTCACTGCTCCTGTGTTCCTTGCTCATGTCTACTGTCTTAGGTACCCATTTCAGTGATCATATTCGGAGTTTCGATGGACCTGGCCGAAATTTCGGCCAGCTTAGGCCTGTCTAATAGGACCATGTGTTTGGACATTTTTCGAAGAGCTGGCCGAAATTTCGGCCAGGTTGGTTAAAATAGGAAATACAAGTACATGCTTTGGGATAGTTTTCTGTGTGCTTCCATGAAAGGTATGTTTGGGGTTCCTTTCTCTGTGGTGTATAGGGGGGTTCTGTGATCAACCTCGAACAAAGGGGAGAGAAAAATTGGCAGCCCCCCCCCCCCCCCCACACACAATGGAATGCAGTGGTCTAAATGTAAAACAACACTATATTTTGGTGATTGAATGTCTTTATTTTGAAAATCTGTGTGTTTCCAGAAATGCAACTAATGGCATATATTTGAAATACATACCTTGTTTTTGCATGTTGCCACCAGGGGGGTTTGGGTACCCAAAAAATAACACCCCTTTTCACACACTTTCCCCCTCATTACAACATGGACTTCCGTGGGCCATAGCGCCAGGTGGGGGGTGGGCAACTTGTGACGCCTAAGTGACAAACGAAAACTCGTGCCCTATTGATAACTAAAGACACATAATGCTTTGAACCAAATGGCCTAGTTCACTGTTGACAATGAAACACCGTTCTAAAAGGTGCCTCGGACAGCTAATTTCATGGTGTTTTGGGTTGTTTTTCTCCTACTTGTGGCTCCACCTTGTTCTCTGCAAGATCCACTAAAGTGGAGGACCCCCTGTGGAGCCTGAGCACCATGACTAGGCGGAATCTGGTGAAGTGCCTACAGATCAGAAACAAGAAGATTGCAAACCGGAGCGCAATTCTGGCGGTTAAGCAGTTGCTGGTGGTGAGGAAAGTGGTTTGGGTGAGGAGGAGGACGAGAATTCTTAGTGTGAAGAGGAGGAAGAGAAGGAACCTGAGGCGGAGCGGGGTGACGAGACCAAAATACAATCGCGACCGTGCATCCTGGAGCGTGGAGACGCAAAGGCTCAGCAGGTCAAAAAATACACCATCGCAAGGAAGTATGTTCATGTTAGCAAGTTGATTTGGAATGACGAGCTGGAATGAAGTACGGTCACTCACGACGTGTACAGCGCCCCCGCCTCGCAAGACTACGTCGCAGGGTCGCCCACCAAGGACTGATCCAGGAGGTCCGCAGTTATCTACGAGACAGAGGAGGTATGTGCCCCAACCAGTGCGGGCTTTTGAATCAATCGTTTCACTGTTGACAATGAAAGTCTCCTAACGTGAACCGATTGTTTCACTGTTGACAGTGAAAGTCTCCTGTCTTGTGGCCCCTGTCTACAAAAGACATCCAGCTAGTGCTCGGCGGACCACACATGTGCGCCATCGTCAAAGAATTGTGGCTCGCATTGACATCACCTATTCAGGAGGGGGGTCAATGTGTAGCTGAAAGTGATGTACCCACAGAAACGCGAGTCATCTATGGCGTTATACTTGGTGAATACACACCACTGGAAATGTCCCGCCGTGGCGCCGGCCTGCACCAAACCCTTGGTACACGCTAGAAGACCCAATTGCGTTCTAGCCTAGAACCCGCTAGAGCGGCTAGAACGAAATAAAGAGGGGGATAACCCCCCGCATGGGGGGGGTTTGAGGTGTCTAACCTTGAACCCCTATCTGTACTCGGGGGCCCATACTTTTTTTCTCACACTTTCATTGTTTTCACTTGATTTTGGAGTCCAGAAGAATTTTGTTCGCTAGAACGCCGCTAGAACAATATATATGAATGCTCCGCCACTCCTCAAAGAGAAGCTGCCCCGGCTACCATGGCCCGCGGTGGCCAATCACAGGGTCACGATGCTGGACCGGACTCACGTAGTGCCGGGTTCCCCCCCACCCCCCGGTTAACCCGGTTACCCCCCCCCACCGCACCCCATAGGTCACTTGGAAGGTCACTTGGCGGGCCGGCGACGGGTCACTTGGTGGTGGGTCAGCCTGTTTAGCCCGGTTAGCCCGATTAGCCCCCCTGCCCCCCCAGGCCCCCATTCGCAAGTCACGACACCCAGGTTACCCCTTTTGCGTGGTGGGGGGTTGCCGGGGCTCATCCCTGCTGCTGCCAGCCCCCTTCTCAGCCCCCGTGTCCCCTCCGCGTTGCGACAGAGGAGCTCCCTCGCCACCCCGAGGGTGCCCCCCTTTTGCTCCCGCTTCCACTTCTTCCCCTTCTTCCCCTTCTTCCTCCCCTCCCCATTGGACCCCTGCGACACCACCCAACACTCCCCCGGGTCCAACTCCTCATCCCAATCCTCCAACACCGTCACTTGGCTGACGGTTCCCACATTGTCGCCCGCCTCCCAAGGGACATGCCGGGTGTCCCCCACACCCGGCACATTCCCATAGGGGTCCGGGCCACCATCTTGCAAGTGGGGGGCTTGGGGTTTTGGGGGGGGGGGTGGCTTTGCCCTTGTCCTTGGGCTTGGCCTTGGCCTTGGGCTTGCTCTGCTGGCTTGGGGGGGGGGGGGGCTTCCTCGCTACCCTCGAAGCACGGTTTTTTCTTTGGGGCCTTGGGGGGGTTTGGGGGCCTTGGGGGGTGGTGTCCTCCCCCCGCTGCTGCTGGTGATGCCGTTGCTGCTGCTGGTGGTCTCCCCCGCTCGGTCCCGCAACCTCACCCAACCCGTGCGCTGCGGGTCCATGCCCCCCGCACTCCCGCCCGCTTCCCACCTACCCAAACCCTCTAGCACCGAGAGGGGCACATTGGGTTCCGTCCCCATCATGCGGCCCAACTTGGTGACCCCCACGAGGCGCGTCCGGCCTTAGCCATCGCGCCACTCCGCGCGCACCCCGCGGGGGTCGGCTTCTCACGTCTGCATACTGACAACCTGAGGACAGAAACATAATGCAGGTGCGTTCTAGCGGCGTTCTAGGCAAACGTTCTAGCGGCGTTCTAGCGGCGTTCTAGCGACGTTCCAGCGGCGGCGACCTAGCGGTGGCTAGATCAACGCTAGAACGGTTCGCTAAATCAACGCTACAACACATTCAACATACCATGCCTTGGCGGTCCAGGCTGGGGGGGATGGCCCCCAGAGCCTTGGCGAAGGCGTCCCGGGGGTTGGGGGGGTGCGGCTGCGGGAGGCCCGCAACGGGGGTTTTGGCGGGCTTGCAATTGGACTTGGGCGGGCCTACGCCCCCCGGTTCGCCGCCTCCGGGTTCAAAATCCGCATGCCCATCAGCGCCCACCCGGTCCGCGTCCAGGTCCAGGCTTTCGCCACATACTCCATCCCCCCCAAGCCCAACCCCTGCCAGCAGTTGGCGACGAATCGCTAGTGCCCCCCCCCCCCTTTTCCTCTCCCGGGTGAAGAGGTTGGTTTGCGCCAACTCGAACATCTTCACCCCCATTTCGGGAGGGGGGGGGGCACCTCACCCCACCACCCTTTGACCACCCCTAGGGGCAGGGGCTTGTCCAGGTGGACCACCCCCCGCTCGTCCACCTATCCCCCCCCCCCCCCCAACCGCCCGTGGTCGACAAACTCCCCCTACAAGCGGCCCATGGCAATTGTCAAGTGCAAAATGCACAAGACGACACAGGCACGTGGCATTTTCGAAATCCGCTGCATACTGCAGCCAGCGGCTTGCAAGGAAGGCGTCCCAAGGAGGAAGGCCGTGTATTGGGCCTCATCACCCTCCATGGTCTGCGGGACAGCACTACCCTCCTAAGTTTTCTTTTGGGCATTCCATATCCCCTCCTTGAACATGGAGCCCACTTGGGGGCATGTGGACACCCCGATCACCATTTGTGTCCACGGTTAATCCCCCCCCAAGGATCACCTTTGCCTCCGCCTTGGAGGCCCCCCATTGGACGAGCCCGGTGTCCATGATGTCTTGAATCACGTGAACACGAAACATGGGGGCTGGTTAATTTCGTTCTAGTCTAGTGTAGTTTAGCTTCTAGCGAGCGGTGTTCGAGGCTAACTACTCGGAGTCTAGGTTGGTCACCCCCGCGCTCCGTCAAGACCTGCAAGTTCTCCTGTTGGAGAGGTGTGCAGGTTGGAGCGTTTATGGGTGAGCTTCCCCGACAGCCCCCCCCCCCCCCCGGTTGTTGTGCTCGTTGTGACCATGTTTCAGAAAGCGGTTGATGCTTTCCGAAATCTCACCCGAGAACATAGCCAACCCAAATGGCTCAATGTTTTGCAACATGGTATCTACATCATGCTCGAGGCTCAGTAGTTACCATGATGCTCTTCGCACAGTACAGTGTCGCCGGAAATCACAGGCCACAACGGCGCTGTTCAATGGGCTAGGGCCCTGATATGTATAATACAGGGCCTGCAGCAAGTCCCACAGGTACGCGATGGCCTTGTACTTGGCTGTGGTTGGCCTAATGCCGAGGCACCCGGCAATACCCGCCCATGCTTCAAGATAATCGGCCGTCTCTTCCCCCAGGGGGTGGACGAGGTGTCGGGGCGCACTGGTCCGCCATCCACAGCAAGGCCAACGTGCAAGAACAGTGCATGACATGGTTGTTTGCATACTTTGACGTGTGGTGGGTTGTGCATGGGGGGCAAAGTTGCAAGTGCCATGCTCAGGCAGGGATGCCATGGAGGTAAGGAGGGCCACGGCCACATGCAGGCTTCCCCCAACCAGAATATTGACCAACAACATGGCATCGCAGGAGTTGATGGACGAGCTGCCGGCCAGGTATCTTGTCGTGTTGTGCGTTCTAGCGCTGATCTAGGGAAGCGTTCTAGTATTGATCTAGGCAGCACGAGCTGTCGCTAGAACGCCGCTAGAACGGTTGCCTAGAACGCCGCTAGAACACTCCTGTGTTTTCTATATAATGCGGCAACCCAGGCGCTAATTGCGCAGGTGATGGCCGCGAAGGCGCACCCGCAGGCCGAGCAGGCCAAACCGAAGGCCGCGGCGAGTGCCAACGTGGAGGGGAAGGAGAAGGCGATCGAGGCGCTGGATCGTAGCGTGTGGAGCTGGCGTTGGCGAGGGCGGTGGATAAGGTGAAGGAGGAGGAGGAGGACGAGGATGTGCAGGTGGAGGTGGAGCCGGAGGGGATGGAGGAGGGGGTGGTGAAGGAGGAGGTGGAGGCGAAAGTGGTGGTGGAGACGCCGGCGGGGGGGGGGGGGTGAGCCAGTGGCTAAGGGTGATGATGGGGTCGAGGGATGCAGGGGCCATCGAGGACCTCCCATGAAACCCGGCTGTCCTGCTGCCCCCCACCCCCCAAACGAGGACACCCCCCTCGTCGTCGCCCGTAGAGTCCGGTTTGGACTCTCCGGTTTTTGTTGCAGCGGGCGGACATATCAAAACTAGAAGGACTGAAACGCGCTAGGTGAGAGGCCTACCTGCCAATTGCTCTTCCACAACGTCCCAATGGTCTCCATGGCGTTGTCATCGCAATTGGCCATGCTCAACACCCAAAGGCCCGCGGGGGAGCGGGCCAAGCGGTCGAAGTTGGCCAAGGAGATGGTGAGTTCGGTCCAATTGCCCCCGGCCACGGGGTAGGCATCTCCACGGACGATGAACGTCAATGGGAAGTTGCAGTTGATTGACCGCACAAAGCCCGGCCGGGAGAGGATGTATGTGACCCATGAGGCGAAGGGCCATGAGATCCCGGTGGCCTTCGGGAACACCGTGGCAACGCGCTCATCCAATTGCACGGGGGCGACCAACTCCTTCCAACGGGCTTGGAAATTCCGCTCCGTACGAATTGGACGGGAGTAGGGGCCACCAGGGACGGTGCGGTGATACTCCAACTTACGGAGCGCGTAGAGCTCCGAGAGGGTCCTTCACGAGGACTTGGGGGCCCTCATGTTGAGCACTAGTTCACACATGGCGGTGGGGGGGAGAAGGGAGGCGGCGTATGCCTCAACGGCGGCCTTGCATGCCTCACCCGTGGTATGGGTAGAAGTGGCGGTTATTCACATATTGGACGGCGTTGTTGAAATGCCGCCGTGCTAGGGGGCATGATATCGCCCACGTGGCCAAGTAATGGTCCACCGGCTCATCCTTGAGGTTTGAAGCCCCACTCAAGTCCCGTAGTGCCTTAGACAAGAGGGAAGTATCCTTCCCGGTTGAGGAGGGAGCAAGGGGGGAAGTGGCGGGGCGTTTCATTGCAAAGAAATGTGTAATATCTAAGCGCGAGAGAAGGAACCATGGAACATTGAAGTGCGGACAATAGCACGCATGCACGGGGGAACAATGAAGAAATTGGGATATGTGGGTAGACATGATATCGTTCTAGTATTGATAACATCTAGGCTAGAACATCTAGGCTAGAAGTTTTAGGCTAGATCAAGTTTGGGTTTTGTGGCGTGTACCAAGGAAAGGGCCCACAGGGAATTCCGTGAGACTACTTTCTCTCAGGTGGCTTCTGCATTTCTGCAAAGTTGTGTTGAAATTGGGAAGAGGACGGGCCAGAAGTACGCAACGCCCAATGCTGGTGAAATCCCCTGTTTGTCTTGCCCCCTTTTCGTTTACGAACAGGGGATCACTATCTCTGTGTGTGTACAGATTTGTTGAAAATTCATGGTGTTTTTGTGAAGCAGCATGCAGGTCTTTCGCTCCCCGTTTAAGAGTGCGTCGTCTTGGGCCCCAGACCAAGGAGCTTCGGGCTCTCGGGCGGACGCGCCGGTGCAGGACACCAGCCAGATGTCGCCTGAGGAGCTGCGCGCGTGGCTGCAGTCCCAGCAAGAGGCGATCGGGCACATACAAGCACGGTTGGAGAGCCTGGCCGTTGCGGAGAGATATTCAGTGCCGGACTTGACCGCAGAGGCAGTGGAGCAGATGCTGGGGGGGACAAAGTAGCCAGTTGGATGCGCCAGTCCGGCGGGGCGCTGCGGGACTACGTTAGAAGCGCAAGTGCAGCACCGGCCAGGCCGTCCGACGTGATGGGCAATGCGATGGAATGCCCGAGGGGCGACAGGCTGGCCTACAGGATTTGGGGTATCATCCTTGACTCCCAGCAGGCGTACGCCCAGAGGTTCGCGCCGGAGTCCAGCAGTCGGGCGGACCCGTCCAACCCGCTGGATGCCATGAGCTGGCCAGATGCGGTCAAAAACGGGGGACCGTCCTTTAAGTATAAGGGCATCGACTTCGCTATGCGACAAGGCGTCCTTCATTGGATGACGAAGAAAGGAAGGTGGGTACCAATATCCGCCCGACTGTCTGGCGACTGCCAGAGATGCGCCAAAGAGGGTGTCCCATCAGAGCAAGTGCGGCACTGGCATTTCCAGTGTGCCCAATGGTCCTGACGGGACTGTCGCCACTGCGACAGGGCGGGGCTGGGGATGGCCGTGTTGCTGTGAAGATTCCCAGCCCGCGCGTCCAATCCCCACCCGCGAGGCCTTACCTGCTGCCAGAGCGACCTTCAGCGCGGCGGCGGCGGGGTGGGCAATGGCGATGGCGGCTGTTGGATCGTTTAGGGTGGCGGCCATGGGCGTTCGGGGCTGGGCCCCAAAAACGCAAGCCCGATACCGTTCCGCCCTGTCCGCGGTGGCGAAGTATGAGGGAACCAGGGCTTTGCGGACGCCACTTACTAACACGTTGTCTGACTTCTTGGCGTCAAGGGTCTCTATGGGGCAGGCCAGATCCACCCTCAGGGGTTATGTGTCCGCGACTCGAGCGGCGGAAGATATCAGGCTGCTCCCGGGCTGCGTTCAAGCCATCCACTGGAGACTTGCAAAGTCTGGAAAACCGACACCGGGACAGCCATACCTGGGACCGGAGGGTCTCAACCTCCTGTGGGCCAGAGCGGCCTCACCGGTTGAGGAGGCAGTGGCGGAGTTGGCGAACCTCAGTTGGCTTCTCTTCTCGCGGGTCTATGAAGCGGTGTCCATCACGCCAGCGGGACTGGCAAGCGATTCCGTGGTCCTGTTCGTCACTACCAAGGTTGGAGGCCACAGGGAAGTGCGGCGCCCGCTTTATGAGTGGGGACGCTCGTGGGTCCGATTCCTTAGATCCTACGCCGCGGCAAGCTGCGTCCCGGAGGGTCAACCGTTGGTTAGGGGAGGGGTTGAGGCAGTGGAGAAGATCTTCGCAGACCTCCTCCGTGACTCCCCGTATAGTGACCATCGGTGGCATTCCCTGCGGCGGGGGGGCGCTGCGGCCGCCTTCCACCGCTCTCCAGATGGGGCCTATTTCGTTTGGTGGGGGAGGTGGAAACGGCTGGCCACGGCGTTGGAGTACGCTCTGGGCTACTCTCACCCTGCGGTGGTTGGGGCTTCGGTGCTTCCATGGCCTGTGGGTGGCCAGGCTCCTGGTGAGCGGTTGGCTGTGCTGCTGGCCGACCTGTGGGGTGACCCCATGTATGCTAATCCCGAAAGGAAGTCCCCGAAGGCGTCGCTGGAAATCGCTGCCCCGCTGCTTGCGGGGCCTGTGGTGTCTCTTCCTGATATGGATGTGGTGCCGCATCAAGGGGAAATGGAAGACGTGGAATCTGTTTCGGATTCTTCGTCCGTCCCCTCGGAGTCTTCGGCCTCCGCCGTGTCCACAACAAGCGCCTGTGGCTCCCCCGCGGAGCCCGCACCGCCCGATGGTCCGGGGGAACGTCCTCCACAATTCACGCCGGGAACCGGACCTCGGGTCGGGGGCGGCAAGAGGAAGCTGCGATCTAAGGGAGCCGGCAAGACACCGAGAAGTGGCGCAGCAGAGGTCGACGGCGACGGTAAACCGAGGCCCAAGCGGCGAGACGTTGGTCTGGGCGGTTCCATATCTGTCCAGCGGCATCATGCGGTGAGCGCGAAGGTGGGCCTGGGTAATGCAAAAGCCAGACGGCGCGCCTCCAAGAGGAGGCATCCTGATGGGCCTCCAGTCGGGCCTGCCAGCAAAGTGGCTGTGCGTTCCCCACCGGAGAATCAGGGCCAAGGCGGCAGTGCAGCGGCAGGCAAACGCGGGGGGGGGGGGGTCGCCTGGAAATTCGCCCCCCGTGGGGGCGATTCGCGAAACCCCATCTGCCTGTGACGAGCCTGTTGGTGGCCCAGTGCTGAGTTCAGCGCAGGGATCACTGCAGGTTATAACGTTGGCGGATGGGGGGCCCCGCCCTCTGACCAGGGCAGACCTGTTGTATGTGCGTTCGGAACCAGTTCCGTTATTTGTGCAATTTTTGCAAGCCTTGTTTACTTTCTTACCGTGGCTCCACCAGGCACTGTCTTGCGGGGTTGTGCTACTCATGAAGCGACTCCATTTGTTTGTGCTTCGCTTGTTTGTGACGTGTGAGGACTACCGTTTGCGGTCAGCGCCGGATATAATTTTTAACGCGCTGTCACAATTTACCGCTGAGTCTTGGCAGGCTCTTTTGCATTTGTCTACGTCGCCAGTGCTGCAGGTGGGCAGGATGGACCCGCAGCTGGTGGAGAGGGGTTTAGGGGCGGTGGGGAACTACACGATTTCCGATGATCTGTGGTGTGAGTTGGCCCCCCCTTGATTTTGAGGCGTCTGTGTCCGATTTTCACTTGGAGAGAGAAAGTCACTCGTCTAACAGGGAGGCTTTGGTGCGGCCCATGGTTAAATGGTTATTGCGTGAGGAGATAGTTACCATTATGGATGAGGATTGCCCTTTGAAGGCGACATGCTGGCCGTTTGTGATCCCAAAGTCCACAGAAAAAGTGTTCCTTATATTTAATCCCGTTGAGTTCAATGAGAGCTTACATAAGCCGCTGTCTTTCTCGTTGGATGGTTGGGAGCAAATCTCCAAGAAGTTGGCGGATTGGCCGGCCGATAGGCCGTTGTTTTGTACACACGTGGACCTTAAAAACGCCTTTTGGAGTTTCAAGTTGCCAAGACGACACGAGAGAGCCTTTCGATTCCGGATGCGTTGGGAAGGTGTGGAGAGGGTGTTTTGTATGTCGCGGATGCCGTTTGGTTGGAAACATTATCCGTTGTTCTGTCAGACGGCGTTGGGACGGGTAGTGCGACCCTTGATCCCGGAGGGGTACACCCTCTTCCATTATTTAGATGATTTTTTGATTTTGGGGCCAGATCCAGCGCGTTTGCGTGTTGTGACTGCTCGCGTGGTCAGGGCGCTAGAGGAGGCAGGTTTTATTGTGTCGGGAAAGAGTACGTTGGAGCCGGTTACGGATATATTTTTCCTAGGGAAGTACATCAATTTGGGAGTGCGCACGATCCGTTCACATCCAAGGGCCTTTCTCCAGATGTTCAACATTTGGCTCAGGCTGGCCACGAGGTCCAGGCCTTCTTCCCGGTTGCTCTCCAAGGCATTGGGCTTCATCCATGGGCACTTTCGACCCCGTCTGGGGGGGGGGCCACTGCTCGCGGGAAGCTATTGTTGTGATCGGTGGGGGGGGTTTGAGAGACCCACGCCACTGAAGGTGTTGCATGGTCTGTGTACCGCGATCGTCCGTTGTATGGATACTTGGGAACCCCCAACACCGGCACGCCTTGCTGTGTTTCATGCATTGTCTGCTACGCCCGATTTATGGGCTGTTCGACACTGTGTGATGTTTGGGGATGCTGCATTGCATATCATTCGATAAAGAGGAGGGGCGTTCATCCCGCGGTTGTCAGGTGTCCGTTCCCAGGTGATCCCCCCTGCACGTCACACGCAGCAGAGCGCTGAGCTTTGGGTCTTGGTGTGGTTGGTAAGGTTGGCAATCGGGTTGGGGTGGAGTTATGTTGTGCTGGTCACGGACTCCCTGGTATCTGCGTGCCAGTTGGTGGCCGTGCGGGCGTCCACGTGGCTGTCAAGGCAGCAGAAGCTACTGAGGGCCCTGGTTCTGAGGTTGTTGCAGTCTGGTTTGATTGTCGAGGTCCGGCTGGTGCCGGGCGTGTTGCAGCCGGCTGACCCGCCAAGTAGGTTGGACTCCAATTCTCAGTCTAATGTGCAACGGGCGTGTTTCCGTGCGTTTCAACTCTGGCAAGTGTTGCTGAAGCACCCTCGCGAGGTGGTGTTGGTCGGAGGTTTGGTGTTGTGAAGTGTTCTCTGATGGTTATAGGGAAACACATGGTACGCCATTTTCGCGGTGCTTAGTGCTTTTGCCATGCCTAAACGTGGGAAACGCCGCCGCCGCAGGCGCGGAAAATTTCGTCACCGCCGGTCGGTGGAGGCGCTGCGGCGCAGGCGGGAACGTGCGCAACAGCACCTCAAGGTTGTGCTGGAGAGGCGCCTTGCTTGGCGGCTGGTGAAGCGGATCTGGTTGGGTTTGGCTGCTAGGCTGGTCTTCATGCGGCCTTGCTCAAAGGAGGATGCTCCGGGGGTGCTGCAGCTGGCGGCGCAGGACCTGGCGGGCCGTCTGCATGGTGTTGCGGAGCAGCAGAAGACCCCGTCCGGTGATGCGAATGTTAAGGGGATGGGCGGGAATCACCTGTGCCGCCATCGTTGGATTGTGAGGGTTGGGGATAGTAAGCTGTACCTTAGTCTGTCGTCGCACACGAAGGCTGGGGACCAGCGTCTGCCCTATATGTGGGTCCAAGGGAAGCAGGTGTTGGTGCGGCGCGTGTGCTTCATGTTCCGTGCTTTGTGAGCGCCCGCCGTTTCTGAATATGCGGAGTCTGGAGTTTGGGGCCTGTGCATGCGAGCACTGTACCCTGTGGTTGGCGCAGGCACCGTGGATGTTTGTCTGCGGGCACCAGAAGCTGCCCCCCTGTGGATTCGGGCGCCATGGCTGCGGCCCCATGCCTTTTCCTGTATATGGGACCATGGGGTGGGCGTGTTTGCTGCAATGCAGGTGCTATATCCAGGTGGTTGAAATCACCATCCGGTCTGGATTGCTTGCGTAGGATCAACATGTGTGCTGATGCGGTGCGGTCGTGCAGTGATACGGGCCGCTGACGTGAAAGCATGGGTGGGGATTTTGACGAATTGGACTACAGCGCACGGAACTCGCACGCTGGGGTTCACGCCGGTGCTGTGGCTGCTTGGCTGCGTGCGCCGAGCACTGACCCAGTTTGGGTTCGTAATGTCTGTAGGTTCCAGCTTGGTGAGCGTGTTTGGTCTGTGCATGGGGACAAGGATGAGGAGTACCAGAGGTGAATTGTTGAATTGCCTTGATGCTTTGTCCTGTGTGATCCCCTGTTTGTTTTGCCCCCTTTTCGTTTACGAACAGGGGATCACTATCTCTGTGTGAGTACAGATTTGTTGAAAATTTATTGTGTTCCCACCACCCGCCCCCGCGCCCGCCCCCTCACTGTGTGCGGCGGTGCATATGAGTCTGAGATTCTTTGTTAGTGGGTTGTTCGATACTTGCGGTATATTTCTGTCAGTTGTTATAATTTTGGGGCTTAGGCCTGCAACAGTGCTCCTTCACGTGTTTGGATCGCCGGTGTGTGTACGTGTGTGGTTGTGTCCCGTAGACCCGGCGGGGTCTTTTGGAGAGCGCACACTTAGGCCTGTGGCGCTATGGGCGAGTACAGCTTTAGTTCTATTGCAGGCGATGAAGTCGCCCGCAGCACTCTGACTGTTTTGGTCGGCCAGAGGTGAATCGTTGAAATCTGGGAAGTGGTCACAGATGTTGGGGTGCCATATAAGGAGTATATGGACATTGACACCGTTATGTGACAAGCGAATGTGCACTTAAAGGGCCGTGTTTCCACTGAGTTTCATTGTCAACAGTGAAAATACCTCTGCCTTACTCCTCAGCGTACCAAGGCTGTCAATGAGTAGAGGGGCCTGGCACAGTTATCTCGGATGATATTGCATGTTGGCGACAAGTTCACCCAGGCTGTTGCGGCGTTGGACAAGAAGAAGTGTTTCAATCAACCTGCCTTCAAGGAAAGTGCTGGTCTACGGCGGTCGTACGGTTTGCGGTTTGTCAACTTGGTGGTGAGTCCAGGGTCCACAATCCGCACCAATACAGTCTCCCGGACGCTTAGAAACCGGAAGTGCCTCTATCACGTCCGGAGTCATGTGTTCTGCCAAGGCAACCTAGAGATCCAAGACAACCAACGTATGCCCGTTGCCATCTGATCACATTCGTTCTTTCCTGAGTCCCCTCACGTCGCACTGTTTCACTGTCAGCAGTGAAACTCCCTTCGTGTCTCATTGCAACGCAGGAACTCAGGCACGGGTGGGCCGTCTCCTCGGTTTGGGTACGCGACTCCCCCCCCCCCCCCCCCCTTGGGCCCTCCGGGCCCACTTAGTTACCAAGGGTCAATGGCTACTGGCTATACATATGGTGGCGCCAAAGGCCCCCGAAAAGTTTTTTCATTCCCCTTGCCAACATAGCATCCCTCCCCGCCCAGGCGGTGGAGCACCCCAACGCTATACTTGAACCCAACCTTGACTCTAACACCCACCCCAACCCTCAGCCTGCTCCTAACCCTACACTTAACCCTACCCATGACCCTAACCCTAACCCTAACCCTAACCCTAATCCTACCCCTAACCCTAGCCCTAGCTCTCACCCATGAGGGAGGGCAAGGGGAGGTAACGGGAGCCTATGCCCCCCCCCCACTACCCCAAATTGCCCCACCTGGACCCCCCCCCAACCGCCCCTCCCGACCCCCCCCCCCATCGCCCCTCCCTGAACCCCCCCCCCCATCGCCCCTCCCTGAACCCCCCCTCCAATGCCCCCCCCCTAAGGGGCCTTCGGCCCACTTCTACTAGGGGGGGAGTCGCGTCTAAAAGCGAGGGGACGGCCCAGCCGTGAACTCAGGCTACTGCGCAGATGCTCTGCAACGCAGTCAAGTAGGATGAGAGGTATTGGGCACCGGGTGCGACAGGCGGCGAGGCACTGAGGTACTTGCTGGAAACTGGTCAACCGAAATGGCGACATCTGCGGAAGGCAGAATTCTAGCAGGACCCTTTGCGCGCCGACACATGCAAGTCACTGCGTGAAGCACCCTGTATTGAGCAGACTGAAGCTAGTGGTGGGGGAGCTGCATGTGAGCTGGACGGACGGTGCAGTGCTGCCTTTGCTGGAACCCAGAGGACGATTCCCTAGGTATCTAATTCATTTTTCATATATGAACGATTGTCATATGAATCATGAATTATGAACGGTTTTTATGATCGCTTCGTTGTGCACATATTTGTTATGTCTTACCCTCCCTCCGTCTTCACGGAGCGGAACATGATGCTTGTTTGGCTCAGCGGTGCCACCAGTCTTCGGGAGAGCAAGTATTCCAACCTGTGGGCCCGATGGATGCCATGGTCCCCCCTCATCCCGGCCCGTTTTACGGAGGCAATGGACCACGCTCCCCTCCCGTCGGTCCACAATACCAAGGTGCAAGCTATCCGTACTTATGCCGAGGCCCTCTTTCCCGCACCCTATGTGATAGGGCTCCTTTTGGAGTTGGGTGTACCCCAGTCCGGCTTCCGGGTGTTGTTTCAGTGCATCACCCGCCAGGGCGACGCCTACACTGCCCGCACGGGACTGCCCTTCCCACGGCCCATCCCCACACGGGAGCAATTTGACGCAACGTGGAAGTCATTGACCACTCCGCTTGTGTTGTCCCCCGCGATGAAATGTGACGACCCCCCATCGTCGGGTCGCTGCTGGCCCCTGCGGTCGTGGGCACAATACGTGCAATCCCGGCCAGCACTGTGCCAGTCTATTGACTGGACCTGCCCCCTCACTTTTGTGGTGCGGGGTGACGGGTATCCTTGCGTCGGTGGCAGTTGATCGCAGCTATTGGTGGGGCTATGGAACCACGGGGTAAAGGCGCGCACACCTGCCTCCCATGGGTCATCGGCATGGCCGTCACAGGGGACGAGGATATGGTTGCTCTAGGCAAAGATTGGCCTGAGGTGCTACAGGTTTGTAGTCTGCATTTTCGTGTTCATAAATTGTTCATAATTTGCTCGTTGATAATTCAAAAACTGCCGTCATAAAACGCCGTGCTGCCCATTTATGAATTATGAACGCGTTTTATGAACACGAATTATGAACACCTTTTATGAACACAGGTCGTGCAGTCCATTATTGACTGCAAATTTTATTGGTGTTATAGCTGGCTGCCGGTAGTGGTCCTCCTTGGTGGGGACCGGCCGTGGTTCGAGTGGCTGCTGGGCATCAGCGTGGCTTCCCCCGTGGGGAGCATTTTCAATGAGGCCGTGCGTGACAACACGACCAAGCAGTGCAATGGCGTCGCTGCTCGGATGACAACGCAGCCGGATGCAAACAGTCATCGTCGCTATCTGGTGACCCGCAAAAGCTTGGATGCGGCAGGAGGCACTGGCGAGCGGGCTGCTGGTCATAGATAGAAACCGGGTATTTTTGTGCATTTTGCACTATTGCATGGCCTTTCGGAGGCTATTTGTGGGCTTCCTGGAGGCGCAGGTGGGAAATTGTCCTCTTTAGGTTGCAGGGGAGGTGCCAAAAATTCTGTACCGCAACCGGTGTGGCGTGCGGTTGATGGCGCACAACGCAGGGACGGAGAGGAGGCCCACAACGTGTTGTGGGCCTGCGAGCAGATTGTGCCACTGCTTGCATTCGTCGAGGAGGACCCCACGTTGCAAGCGATTGTGGGGCTGCAAACATTGCTGCGCACTTTGTACTCGCCAATTCCGGTTGTGCCACGCCCTTCATGCAGACATGTTGCTGCTGCGTTTCGGGAACATTGTTGCGGGACGTCGGGTCGCACAATTTGTTGTTCCTCGAAGAGGACTGTGATGCCATGCTCGAGAGTGCGGATGCATGTGGGGTGGGATTGGCTGCTCTGTCAGGGGACTTTGTGGAGAGCACAAATTACATTTTGACGAAGGGACACAATGGGCATAGTGCTAGGGGTATGGGTGGGGGTGCGGGTAAGAGTGGAGTGGAACGGGAAGCAAGGGTCGTCCAGTAGGTTTGGCAATGCTGGTTTCTAACCTTTCACCTGCCGTTGTTGCACTACAACACCCCACGCACCACGGCGTGCACCGCCGCTTCACTTCTAAGCACCACCCCCCAAGCACCCTCCACCCACGCGCCCTCTGCGACCCAGCTTTATTAGTCTTCGCCCATCCATGAACGCCGCCGAGCCGAGGAAGCTGTTGGAGGAGAGCCAAAAGGCGACCCTCCCCCTGGTGGTATGCTGTCTATGTGCTGTTGTTCGTGTTCATACCGCGTTCATAATTTGGCGTTCATAAAACCGAAACTGCCTTCATCAATGAATCATGAACCGATTTATGAACTGATGAATTATGAACCGCTTTTATGAACGAATTATGAACAGTGTCCCCCATGTGCACAGGAGCAGCGACTGGCAGCCCATGCTCCAGCTCTTTTGCCTCCTCAAGCTGCACCTCCGCCTCCACCTCCACCTCAAGCTCCTCCGCCTCCTCAAGCCCACCCCCATGCCGCTCACCCTGCCTCCGCCTCCCGACCCGCCGCTGACTCCTCGAGTGGGGAGTCAACTGACTCCTTGGAGCAAGAGAGGAAGAGGACGAAGAAGGAGAAGAAGAAGGAGGAGAAGAAGGGGAAGAAGGGGAAGAAGAAGGAGAAGAGGAAGAAGAAGGAGGCAGCGAGGGGGAGGGGGGTGAAGGAGGAGGAGGCCGCGACCGACGTCGAGGAGGTGAAGGCCGATATCGAGGAAAGGGCAGTTGAGGGGGTCGCAGGAGGGGGGGGGGGTTGGTTGTGACCCCGTGGTTGAGGGGGGAGGCCATGCATAGGGCCTCAGCAAGGCCAACCAACGCAACGTGCAGACCCTCCCCTGGGCGCAAGGAGCGCTGGATAGTGGGTACTCCCCTGATTCCCCCCCTTTTTTGGAGCCCTGATTGTGACTTACGTCACCTTGCGCTGGGTATTTCGCCGCCTCTTGCGGCACCACATCTGCGACAAGGGTGAGGGGGGGGCCTGGCGGTACACGGGGGGGGGGGGGGAGGGCATGGGCAGGAAAGCCCCTGGTCCCCATCCCCGCACCAACTGGGGCTGGGGACTTGACGCAGTCCAAAGTTTTTTTGGGGCCGCGGGGGGCCTTGATGCGGGGCACCCATTGCGAGCTGTTGTTCCTCCACGGGGAGGAAAGGGGGTGGGTGAAGTTGCAGCGCTCCGGGCGCAACTTGGAGTGCATCCCCTAGTGGGGATCCATTTTGGGGGGGGGGGGGGTATGACCCGGGGCAAGAGGCCTCGTACGAGGGGGCCGTGGAGGGCCTCACCATCACCCGCCCTATCAAGACCCTTGGCCGGGCAGCCCCGGCCACCAGCAGCACCACGGGCCTCACTAGCGTTCCCCAGGGCACCCCTCCCAGTGCAGCGGCGAATGTGCGGACCGCCCTGGGCGCCACGGGGACCATCGGACCAGAACCCGATTTTAAGGTATGTGCGTTCAGAATTCGTTCATGATTCGGCGTTCATAATTCAGCGACCCTGCCCTGCCCCTTTATGAACCATGAACGCGATTTATGAATGCGTTTTATGAACGCATTTATGAATGGCGCTGTCATAGGTCGAGAACGTGGAAGTGAACCCGGTGGACGTCGCGGGAGTCCGCATCCGGTACCGGTTGGGCAACGCGGAGTTCAGCATCGCCATGTTCACCCTGTACCAACTACTGCTGCTCAACCCCCAACGGGGGTGCGCTGTCCAGTCCGGGCTGCGCGAGTGGGAGCGCTTCGGCCGCCTAACGGACACGTGGGCGGCGAATACGCCCTGCTGGGCGAGCCTGGGGGAGTTCGTGTGGGAGGGTGGTGCTAACGAGGAGATTCTGCTCTCAAGTTGTGGGTTGAGCCCCCCCATCCCGGGCAACCCCTGCAACCCAAAAAGCCCCCCCCCCCCACCGAAGTGCAAGTCCTTCAAATCAGGCAGCAGCTCATCGTCGGACCGGGCACCGCCCCGTGGACATGGGAAGGCGCTGAAGGGGAAGCAGCCGCAGCAGCAAAAGCAGCGCGAGGAGCCCCCCTCTTTGGAGTGAGATGATTCACTTGACCCCCTGCTTGGTGAACAGGTGTATGTGCCCTACACCGATGGTGTCTACCCGGGGGTTGTAACCTCGGTTGCGGCGAGGCAGGGGGGGAGAGTGTGAGTGGAACACCCAGGGGAAAAGGAGATGTTTCGGGTTGAGAGGCATGTGTTGTATACCTCTCATGCTACAGCAATGACCCCTTGGGAGTAGCAGAAGGCTGCAGTTGCAGGTAAGAAGGCCGCCAAGGCCCAAAAGAAGCCTAACCCCAAACCGGACGCTAACCCTCCGGGTGAGCCGGCCCCCAAGCCAGCCAAGCCTGAACCCAATCCTGAGGCTACGCAGGCCCCTCAGCCCGAGCCCAAAGCTGCCCCTCAGGCCACCCCCATGGAGGTGGATACCGAAGCACACCCCTCGGCCAAACCCGCAGCCCAACCACCTGCCCAAACCCATGCGCAGGCCCCGGATGGGGGCGAAACCCAGGCCGCGGCCCCCCTTTGGGAGGACCTGACAGGCCCCAGCCCCGAGGTGTAGGGCGGCATGAACAAGCAAGGACAAGCAAGGACAAGCGAGTACAGGAAAGATTGAAGCTTTTTGTGTGCCTGTGCATCTATTCATAAAAGGCGTTCATAAAACGCTCGGCGCGTTCATAAAACGAGTTCTGAATTATCAACTGAGTTATGAACCGAATTATGAACAGGGCAGGATGTTTTCATAATTTTCAAAACTGGCAAAAATGGCAATTTATCCCAAAAACCCCAGCGGACAAACAAAAACTCACCCCAAGGGTGTTGATCCAACCCCCCCAATTTTGAACGAAAATCGCCCATGGGTACCTTAGCAAGAGCAAAATCCGTTCATATTTCATAAAACCATTTATGATGAACAAAACTACCTTTCATACAGGTACCCAGGGTTCACTTCACTGGAGACGTGGGCAAGCATTTGTTGGCCAAGGTCCACCTCCTGTATATTGAAGTCCCAGAAGGAAGTGAGACATCATTCCGCCGCCGGGATTGAGAACGAAGCTTGCCGCTAAAGGGGTCCCTACAATCCTGTACGGTGCAAATGTGAAGTCCACCTTGGCACGTGTGTTCGAAGAGGCTACACCACTGCAGGAATGGCGGTATGCCTGTATCCGGCTGCACACCCCCTGAGAAGACCTGCTGTTCACAAGCAAAAAGCCTGAACAGTTGACCCCACGAAACCTGTGCGCTATCCAGGTGACACCCGGAAGTACTGCATAGCACCCGCCATACGCTGCTACAAGTTTGGAGTGGAGGTTATCCTGGTTCCGGTGGCTCGTAGGATTGTTAGCTGGAGGATTTGTGGCGGTGGCGAAAAAGTCACTAAAGGAGAATGGTGCAAAGGTTGTTGAACACAGGCAAGGAAGCCAGCATCAGAGGCTCCTCGACAGCCCATTCCGTGCCACCACCACTCCAGAAAACCGGACCGTCTGAGGAGGTTTCACTGTTGACCGTGAAAGTGTCGGTCTTGAAGCTGCCTCATCCAGTGCTGTCGATCTTGCGGTTCATGTGCCCCCAACTGACCTGGAACCTTCTTTCCATGTTGTCAGTGCTGATGCAAAGGCAGCTCCAAAGCCAGCTCTTGCGACCAAAACGGCGAAGTCCAAGACCACTGCCAAAATAGGTGCGAAGGGGCAGACTGAGCGGACCACCCTCACTCAGATGGACGTGGAGGCTAGGGTGGATATACAAAGTATTGGCAAGGCCTAGCACCACGCAATTGCAGCGGAGATTGAGCCTACCACCAATGCAGGTTCTGGTGGACGAGGAGCTCCAGGGCTGAAACCCAAACCCAAAGCACAAGCCGTGACCATCCCCAGTGTGGCTCAGCTTGAGCAGGCTTCCCGGAGGACCCGCAGTGCAAAGCAGTAGGCCCAATGGGAGGATGTGTCAATTGTGCTTTTTTGAGAACTGCTTGTGTTTGTATAGTTGCTGCCATGACAACGTCTGCTGGTTTGCTGGGTTATCACACTGCACTTTCACTGTCAACTGTGCAACACACTGCCATGATGACACCTCTGCCCGAAATGCCGGAAACCAGTGTTAGATTTTTTCCTGTCACTGCACTGCTATGTGATGACCTGTTGCACAATTTGGTCCGGAAGTCCATTGAGTGCTTTTGTTTTTGAACGCAGAATACCAATTATTTATGAACCATAAGCTATACCTTTCGGCCTTTGTCTTGGACTGCATGGACACATGACACTGTCCCTCTCTATTTGCACTGTACTTCACAGCAGGAGCCACGCACTGTTTATCTTCTATATCAGTTTCACCAACAGGGTCATATATCTGGTGTATTGTTTCCACGTTGCTCCTTTGAGTGCAGTGTGAAACTGTGTTTCACTGTTAACATTGAAACTCTCTCCCTTGCTGATGTCATTTGCCAGTGATAGTATGTTTCATTACGAATATGCTTCTACGCATGAAGGTACACCGTGTGCACAAGTGCCCTACCTGTGTTTTGTGTTGCTACTTTGCATACACTCGTTTGTCACAGGGGGAAGTTGTTCCTGGCTCCACCAGGTCCACAGCCGCACATGGGATGGAATGGAGGGGGGGGGGGGTTGGGGATGGCGTCCATCACACCTCTATGCTTCTATGTCAGTTGTGGTTTCACTGTTGACAGTGAAACATTATGAAATATGGCCCCCATACTGCAGTTTTGGGAAATTGAATTTTTATGTCAGTTTCACTATTGGCCACACAGGCCAACGGTGAAACTTTTTGCCCGTTTTGGGGGTCCCCGGCGGCCCGGGATGCGAGGTTCGTACCCCCAAGCCCCCCCCCCTATAATTATCACGCACCGAAATCATAGCACGCATGCATGATCATGTTTTATACCTTCAACATAATATCACGCATGCAATTCTTGACGTTAGAGGTAGTAACACAAGAGGCGAAAACAAGGATTTCTTGCAACACGTTTGCTACTTGGTACAATTATTTGGAGAGAAATGCGACATTGAGAACTGCCTTGAAACTGGTCTAGGGTTGGGCTTGGGCTTGGGTTTAGGAGCGGATGTATCTCCCCTTGGGACCTCGGCACGCTGGGGAACAGCGAGCTGGAATGGGACACGCAACTTGCGCTTTGTTGGATCGATGCATCCTAAATCATGAAATAGTGTTGGTACATCCAGGAGATTCACCGCATTCTGGTGGCCTGTGTAGCAAAATTCTACAAACAAAATGGCGTGCCCGAGCAGCCGTGACTATGGGCTTGCCTTCCATGTGGGCAGCATACAACCGTTGATGGGCAGTTCTGTACAAGGCTGCCAAAGCAGTGTCACTTGACGGCACAAACGGCGGCGGTCAAAATAATATCACACACACCCTATTATCACCCACCGAAATATTATCACGCACATGATAATAAAAGGAGGGGCGGTTTACCTCCTCGCCAACGCTACCCACATCCCTCATCCCCTGCCACGGGGGGTGGGGGTGCTGATAATAAAGAGACCTCCTTGGCATTGCCTCACACCAAAGAGGGTACCACAATGGGTTGCGCAAGCTTGTGAGGCAACTGTTTCGGATGTTTTGTGTTTTGTATTACCATCTCACCTGGTGCCCGGTCCCAGGAGGCGGCTAGTCAGTATCGTTTCCCATTTTGTACGCACTCTTGTGTGTGTGTGTGTGTGTGTGTGTCACATGTACCACCGGTACCGAGCATAGAACATTGGAAGAGAGACCAATATTGTCCGGTTACCGGTGGCAATTTTAGGAAATCTGTACCGGCGTGCATGCGATATGCTTCGGTCCGTCGCTTGGAAGTTTTCAAAAACCCTTGGAAAGATGCTCGGAAGTTTTGGCAGCCAGATCGGGTCCCAAAACGCAACCAATATCGGTAGGAATGTTCCATGGGCTTCCCAGCCGACCGTGCCGGGGGAGCTCGGAAGAAATTTTGGCTGGGACTTCCGAGATCAACCCTGCAATATGAGTCCCATTTGCTGAGCATGAATGCCGAGCATACCCAAATATCTTGAGCAATATGCTCAGCATTTTCCTGCCATTTTTCACCTTCTATGCTGTGCGTCCCAGCACCATGTGTGTGCGTGTCTGTGTGTGGCGGGCTATTGGCGCCTGCCCTAGTGACCCAGATTAAAGTCAATATGGTTAATTTTGATTTGTGATATATGAACCGGTTAACATATTAATCTCGCAAATATTAACACATTAACGTTCAATTTTTTTGATTGGGTCATTTATACTGATTTTTCCATGCCCATATGACGACTCATCAGGGGTGTTACGTGGTATATTGTTGCACAACGGTATAGTAGAGATGTTCCAATCTTGTGTTGGTGGTTGTCTTGGACACCCCCCCCCCCTCCGGTTGCCCGCATTCTGCCCCACTCCACACCACCATGTTTCCTTGTATAGCTCTCGTTACGCCGTTCTCTCGGGACACCCTTACCAAGCTTAGCATGACGCTCGTGCATTTGAGCGGGGCCAAGAGTTTGCGCCCTTCGGTCTCCCAACTCCTTGGTGAGTGGGTGGCTTCCTCCCCTTTGGCCAAGGCCCGTTGGGCTGAGGCCACGCTGGTTGGCTACCCCTCCCTCATTCGCAACAAGCAAAAGGAGGCGGTGAAGCAATATGCCTCCCTCCTCTTCCCGACCCCGGACTTCATCGGCCTACTCATGGACTTGAACGTCCCCAAGCTTGTCCTCCGGCACATGTCGGAGTATATGAGCCGCCTGGGGTCGGCCTACACGGCTGTAACGGGCCTCCAGTTCGCCAAGCCCATCCCCGGTTGGAATGCCTTCACAGACGCGTGGAAGGAGTTGGCCACCCCCCTTGACCTACGGCCGCCCGTGTCCATTTCCGATCTCCTAGCCAGTGGGCGATCTTGGCTAGTTCTCTCCTGGGCCCGGTTCGTCCAATCACGTCCATCGCTAGTGGACACCATCGATTGGACAAGGCCGCTCACCTTCATTGTGTGTGGGGATGCGTACCCGTGCGCCGGTGGTATTGTTGGACCCAACTCTCCATTGGGCTCCTCAACTAGAGCGCACGGGGGCGCACACCTGCGTACTTGTGGGTGATAGGGATGGCCGTGTGCGGGGACAAGGACATGGCGGCACTAGCAACCATATGGGCCGACAAGTTGAAGGTTTGCGGCCCATTCGTTGTTTGTTAATTTTTGCGTTAATTTCTCGAGATTAATATGTAGATTTCGGTTAATATTAACGCCCACTGAAAAATTAATTTAATATTAATCTCGAGAAATACATGCAAATAGTAATCCATGTCCTTTTTTGTAGGCATTGCAGTCCATACAAGACTGCAAGAAGTTCTACTGGGTGTTGCGCCGGGTGCCAAGAGGGTTCGTCATCGGGGGAGACCAACCCTTCGTGCGGCGCCTCATCGGTGTGTCCACCTCGCCGTTGGTGGGCTCAATTTACAATATGGGGGTGTGGGAGAAGGTTGCGGCGGCATGGGTCAACGTGGCGACCCGGCGCACATTGGACCGTGAGGAGGCGGCGCACATTGGACCGTGAGGAGACGGCCCGCCTCCGCTACAAGGAGACCGGTTGTAGCTGGGAGAATGGGGGATGCATAGGGGATCCACACATTGTGGTTGACCGGTGGGTGGTTTTCTATGCATCCTCCATTGTAGCATGGCCATAGGCCGGCTCCAAGTGGCGTTCATTGAGACACGCCTCGTGGACCTCCCGAAGGAGAACGCCAACGCCGTGCAACGAGTCCTCTACTAGGCCCGCACCGGTACAAAGTTGGGTGCGTCGGCATCACCCGACGGGGAGGAGGCTCGTGCGTTTTCCCTCGTGTGGGAGGAATTTGGTCCGTTGTTGGACTATGTCCCGAAGGATGGTGAATGGCAAGCCGTCGTGGCCATGTGTGACCTCCTCCGGGAGTTGTGCACGGACAAGCCGCCCCGCGGGGACCTACGTGCGGCCGAGGTGGCGTGCGCCTACCGTGAGCATTGTTGCAAGGAGGCGTGTCAATCAAACTACCTCCTCTAATTGGAAGAGGATGTCACTGAGGCCGTGGCCAACGCACGCCGCTTGGGTGTTGGGTCGGGTGCCGTGTGCGCAGATGTTGCTGAGAGCCTCAACGCCATCCTTAAGCGCGCATACAATGACCACTCGGGCCGGGGGGAGGGGTGATGCCGGGGGCAACCCAAGTAGAACGGGAGGCGGAGGTAATTTGCCAAATGTGAGAGTGGTTCTTAAACTTTGACCCTCCGTTGCGCAACTACAGGACCCCCCATACAGCTCCCCCGTCACTTGCGTTGGCTGCAGCCCTACTGGTACCACACCGGGCGCTGGCGCTTCCGGCACTTGAGGCGTTGGAGGGGTCCCCGCTAGTGTCGCAGGGGGCACTTGCATGGTCGGTTGCAACGGCGCCAACCCTGGAGCAACGTGGTGTTCCGGCATCGCATGCGGGGCTGTCGCCGGCACGGTGCGCGCTGGCCGTTGCCCCATCGGTGCGTAGTGCAGTGGTGCAGCTCGCCCCTGAGTTACCCCTGTTGGTGGTGGTTGCCCCGTCCTAGCGTGCCCGAGCTGCATCCCCGCCGGCGCCGAATGGGGTGCCGTTGTCACAGGCGCCTGTAGGACTGGGCGTACTCCTGCTGGCAGCGCCCGGGGCACAGATGTGACCCGGGCTGGTAGCATTCCTCCCGTAGCAACATGAGGCGCGGTTGCCACGTGTGTCGGCACGGCATGCGCTTGCGGCCGTCCCGCTGCAGTCGTTGCCCTGGGGACACCTGCGGGCGGGTGATGCATCGGCACATGTGGCGCGCGCTGCACCCCCCCCGGACGGTACAGCCGGAGGTACGGGCATCGCGAGCGGCTGAGGTACCCCGGCCGGCATTACCAGGGGCGCCGGTGCGGCCCGAGCCGGTGGTGCCCCCACAGGTACCACATGGGGCGTGGGCGCCGCATACGCATGGTGCGCATGCGCTGCCGGCACTCCCACTGGCGCCGCATGGGGAGCCGGCATCATGTGTTGCGGCGGCGATGTGAATGCTGTTGGCTGCGGCCGCGGGGGATGTTGCCAAACCGCATGTTGGTGAATATGGTGATGGAGGTGAAACGGGCCAGCCGGTTGTGCGTGGTGGTGAGGGATATGGTGGTGCACCGTGGCATGTCCCATCGGGTGATGGAATAGCTGATGGTGATGCTGATGGTGATGGACCCCAAACGCTGGGATCGGCACTGGCAGGGGGCCCCAGAGGTGGGGGCATCGGGAACCGGTGCGCCCCAGGCATTTGCCTTTGCCAATCCGCCGCCGCTCCTGCCGGTTGTCGTCCGCACTGCGCGTCCTCCAGCTGCCCAAACTCTTCTTGAAGATGGCACAGCAGTCGGTCGAGGATGTGTACCCCGAACGGCACCACGCCCGCCGCAAACTGCGCCTGCACGCCAGGCGCGTTGAAGGGGGGGGGGTCGTTGACCAACACTCGCCGCAAGCAAATGTCGACGAAGTGGTCCCGACCGTCGTCCCTGGCCGGACGATCGGCCTCCACACGCGCGTGGAAGGCAGCATTGGACTGCTACCCGTGTCTGATGAGGTCGACACCGTGCTCACCAAACGGCAGGCGCACCGCCGGAGGGCTGACCACTCCGCGGGATTGGTCGGGACTGGCAGCGACACAATGCTAACGAAGGCTGGATGAGCTACGGAAAGCATGGGGGAGTGGGGAGAGACGAAATACCGCCGGTTTTCCCCGCGACTCGGGACCGGCCGTTCACCTTGGGCGTCTCTGGCCGCTCACACGGAGCAGAGGATGACACCGTGCACGACAAGTGGCCCTCACTCCCCCCCCTTGGTTCTCTCGCGCTGTTGCTACACCCGTCCCGCTGCCCCTGCCCCCTTGCTGTCCGGTCGGGGTGGCTGTTTGGTGTGGCGGGGGGGGGAGACGCCAACATAGGTCCTTGTCCCTTGGCGTTTCCCCTTGGGGTGGCTGAAGTTTGCACTCCTTGTCAGGGTGTAACGCTGTTGTACAGGCGGTCCATTTGTACCCGCTTCGTACAAATGGACCTGCGTTGTAGCCAGGTACTCCGGCCGTTCCCCACACCGGGGCCCGGTATACTGTGGGTCGTGGGGGAGCCCTAGCTGGGCAGGCATGACTCTTATCTGCCCCGATGGATGGTGTGCCCTACCCGCAGCCCCTCACTGGGCACGGGCCGCAGTACGTGCGGTGGGGAGTGTTCCGTGTCAGGCCCATAGACCGCCCCCCCGGGCCGCCGCCACCATGGGCCGCTGGCCAACGGTCCAGGTGTATCCCACCTTATTGCATCTGCTCAGGCGGGGCCGATGCGGTCACCGGGGGGGGGCCCTAACCCCTCAGGCCAGGTCCCCTGCCAGCGTCCCCTGTGTGTTGCTCAAGCAAGAGCTAAGTGGGTACGGTGTCGCGTGTTTTACAAAAAAAACGCGTTTTTTGGTTTGTTTGTTTTAGGCCGTTTTTGGCCGCGGGTGGGTGTTTTTTCACGTTTTTTGGTGTTTTTTTGTTTTTTCATGGTGGTATCAGGTACAAATGCATCTTGTGGTCTCCGACGCCTTGTGGCAGAGAGTTTTTTCGTTTTTTTCCGTCATGCCAGTACCAAGTAGTTCTACACTGGGGGGCACACATATATGGGAGATGTGGGATTTGGGATGTTACTTCCACACGTCATGGCATGAACGTGTGCAAATGTGCATGCAAATCTAGGATCAAATGGCAAATAGAGGTGCAACGGGGGCCACGCATATATAGGAGATGTGGGATTTGGGATGTTACGTCCATATGTCATGGCATGTATACGTGCAATCGGCGATCACATAGCAGATAGAGGTGCAAAGGAGGTCACAAAAAGAAAGTAGATGGGATGTGGGATCAGGGATGTCTGGTATGGGATGTGGGACATAGGATGTGGGATGTGCATTGCAAATACGTAGAACATGTCCGTTGTTTCCCTTTCTTGCTAGCGTATGTTTTGGTGATGCCTGGCGTCTGGTCGAAGAGCGACATCGAGGGCGCCGAGTGGTCCTTCCACAAATGCGTCTCGGCCGCCGCTCGTTTCCTGGGAGAGCAGGGTGTCAAGTTGCATGACGCCCAAGTCAGCCGGAAGGCCAAGCGCAATGGTGCCCATGACGGTTGGCGTTTCACATCCGACCTGAACACGGTAGCCCCCCGTAATGCCACCGCTGTTGCAAAACCCCGCGTAGCACCATCCATCCCCAGCGGTCTTGCCGGTGCCAACCGCGTTTGCGGTGCTTGCGATAGTCAGTTTGGAGGGCACCTTAAGAAATGTGTTTCCTGTGGCAAGGAGACCCATGAACTATGTGGCACTGTTGCTGTACAACCTAAGTTCCACTGCTACATGTGCATGTGCCTAGTCTGTCACTGTCTTTTGACAGGCCCAGTGGTACAGTGTGCCCAATGCACGCGCACCGCTCGTGCACACTGCACAACCGCGGTTGGTGACAGAGTTCATTGCAAGGCTTGCGCCTCTCCACCACCACCACCACCAAACCGAGGCCAACGGCGCCTGTTTCGCCAGCAGTGGCAAAAGGGGCGGCCGTGGTTGAAATACATCAACGACCTCATGCACTATGGTGCTTGTCGGATGTACCCTCAGCCTGGTGGCTCCCCTGAATGGGCCCAGGGCACCAGCAACTTCCGCGCCTCAGCCGTGAACAAGCATGACCGCTCCGGTCCCCACCATGTTGCACTGGCAAAGTGGGTATCCAATGGTCAGAAGTCCTCTGCCTTAGGGACCCTGCCGCCGCATGTACGCGACGGGGTCCTGACGGCGTTCCGAGTGGTGTACCAAGGGGAGAAGAGCGGGGGTTCCTTGCAGGACTTTCTTGGGGATTTGACTATGATCGAGCTCTCGAGTGGCAATGTCCTTCCGGGCTACCGCTCCCGGTTCTCTGCCCGTGGCATTCTTGCGGCCATAGCAGTGCCTTTCCGCAACACTCAAGGCACCATCATCCAGAGTGCCGAGTACTTGGCTCTTGCTTCGGATTCGGCCACGGACGGGGCCGCCCACAAAGCAGAGCTAGCTAGTCTACTACCGGACCATGTTTGAAGGAAATCCCCGGACGGCGTTCTTGTCATGTCACGCCTTGCCAAATGGTACGGCTTCCGGAATCTTCTCCTTGTACAAGCGTGCCTTTACCGCTGCTAGTTTGGAGGTTACCAATTGGATCCCCAGGCTGGTGTAGTATTGTGCTGACGGTGCCACAGTTATGCAAGGCCGGCAAGAGGGTGTGTATGCCCTTCTCCGTGACCTCCAGCAGGAGATCTGTGGATGGTCGGTGGTGGTGCTCATCCCTGTGAACTGCCACCGCACGGTTGCGAAGCGAAGTGGAGCAGGACGAGGGCGAGGGATAGGAGGGGAAATCTTTTTTTGTTTGGGGCAGGAGCATGATGCTCCTGCAGTGAGGGAGGCAGAGGGCAGCGATTGGCCTCCGGCCTTTCGAGGCGGACATTGGTAGCAGTTGGGCAGGTGCGCCCGCGCACAATGTTTCGGTTTATTCGGTGCAGTTTTACTGCTTTGCCTTGTGTCTGCCTTTGTGTGACATGTGTTGCTTGTGAACGGACCAGGAAATAACTGTGACCATCCAGAGCGCGCCAGAAAATAACAGTGACCATCCAGGGTGCAACAGGAAACAACAACAACCATTCCAAAATTACAGTGACCATCAAGAGCACACCAGGAAATAACAGTGAGCATTCACAACGCAACAAGAAATAACAACGGCCATCCACAGCGATGTAGGAGGTACCATCAACCCGGCAGTCCTTGGGCAAACCCACCCAAAAAAACAACCTTGCTGCCGGAATACATCAATTTGCAAACACACAAGTAGGAACAAGTGAAAATGGTGGGAAAAAGCCACTTCAGGTCACAAGGCCGAAGCAACCATTTCGCAACACCGTGTTTTTTTTCTCGTTTGTGTTGTTGATGGGTTGAGCTGTTGAGTGACACCATGCTGTGAACCTTTAAAAACTATGTTAATTGCCCTGGGACATGCATTTGAGGTCATAGGGATGTAGAACAACAACATTTTGGGTGAAACAAAATAAAAAAAAACACAAAAAACAGGATTTTTAAAAAAAAACACCATCTAGGGTGTGTGGGTGTCGCCGGGGTCCGTGACACCCGTTTACCTCTACTTTGGTGTTGCTCTGGCGTGCGCTTGGTCTATTCCCCGCGCTCTCGGCATCTATCGCCCCGCTCTCACCCGCGTTTTCTTCTCTCTGGCTTCCACCTGTCCGCCCCCCCGGCCCCCCTTTTTTTACCTTTTCTCGTTCTTCCCCACGCCGTCCCAGCCCCCCTTCTTGGCGCTGCTGCCCTTTGTGGTCGAGCTCCTGGCCTTGGCCTGGGCTGTGGGGTGGAGTCTCGGGGGTGGCGTGCGTTGGGCCAGGTTTTCCCCCCCACCCTATTGCTCTTGGGCGGCGCACGTTGCTCTGCGGGCTTAGGGGCGGGCGGTCTGTGGGCTGCTGGCGGGACACACACGATGCGGGGCACTTTGCACGACAATGTGTTGCCCTCTTGCCCCCCTTTCCTGTCCCATCCCCTGCCGTCCCTTTCCTTGTGCCGGCTCTGTTCTTTCGCCTTTGCCCCTCTCGTTCTTCCCAGGTCCCTCCTTGGTTCCCCGCTACCTGGTGTGGGCGGGGTCTTGGGGTAGCCCGGTGTGTGCTGCTTCCCCGGTTCGCCGGTTTGGTACCCCTGGGTGGTGTTTTCTACTCCCGTTTGCTGTTTGGGTGCACTCACGGAGCAGAGCATGGCAGGCCTGGACAAGGGCTGGATGTGGGACGGGTGTCGCTGGATAGGGGCAAAGCAATGTGCACGACAACGCATGTTCTTCGTGCCCGCAGCTGTATGCTGCCAGAATGGCAGCATATAGCTCCTTCCTTGGGACATCAAACACTTCACATAACGTTCGTACCCGGCTGGAATCGGAAGATGAGGAAGTGCGGGCAGCGGGGAGGACCTACCGTACGCCTCGAAGGCTTTTTGTGCCATCCGCCGCCCTGGTCGAGGGGAGCGCCCTTGTTTCGGCACCTAACAGCCGGGGGGGGGGGGGGGGGGGGGCTGACAACCCATCCTTTCCCTGGTGCCTGTGTCTCCACTTCCGTGCGCCGTGATGCCGGTGCCGTAGTATCAGCCCGCCGGAAGTGGCGGCTACATAGCGGCCGTTCGCTCTCTTCCCCCGGGTCACTGCCACCCACAGCCACTCCAGTATTTTCATGAGTGGTACAGAGTCTAATGACGCCACCGATAGGAAGAGGGGTTAACAGTGATAGAGTTTGTAAGTTGCCGTTCGTTGTGTGCTTAGTGGGGGGAGGAGGGGAAGGTCATAACATCTATTGCATGTGCGAGGCCATTTTCATGGCATCGGATTGACTCCCTGCGACGGAGGAGGGTAGGGAAGATATGTTTTGTGGTGTAGACATGGGGTTTGCTGCAGGGGTCCCGTTAATAAAGGTAAGGTCGAATGCATGGTCGGCATCCTTCCTCCTCCAGTAAGTATGGGCACAGGAGGGAGCAGGCACGGGCCACTGAAGACTTTGACGAGACTAGGCGACTACCGCCGTAAGTGACTAGGATGCAGCTTACCCCCCGCCCTAACGCAGGACCCTGTGCTTCGCATCGTGCTCGCATAGTGCTCGCTCTCAGCTATGTGTGCCAATGGGTGGGATGAGAGGTACCTGATGGCGCCCCCCCCCCCCTCCCCTCCCCCTCCCCCTCAAGGACCCCCGGAGCAGAGCCACGAGAATAGGGGGCAACTAGGATGCAAGCCGGCACCCACGGCGCCCGAGCGGGGCGCAAAGAACACCGGAGCAAACTAGTGGAAGCGAACACCAACAGAGGGAGGAGGCGGGGAGGTAGAGCAGAGGGGCAGAAGGGCACCCAACGGCAAGAGGCAACACCCGTTGTAGAGCAAATTGCTTTGTACCTTGCGCGTCCAACGCCCAGCCCACGAGCAGCCCTTGCCCTTACCCAAGCCCGAACCTGTCGTGCACCATGCCCATGTGAACAAGAGGGTAGGAGGACAAAGGGCAATGTGGTACACCTTGCCTCGCACCGTGCGCGTCCCAACCGACACCCACTCCGCAACATGACCGGGTCTGCGGGGGGGTGGAGCAAGCAACCGTAATACCGGGTGGGCGACAGGCAAAGCCCAAACCCGAGGCCAGCGAAGGCAGTGCCCAGGTAGGCCATCCGAGTGTCCCCCGGGCGCCTCACCGCCCTCCCTCCCCTCCCCTCCCCTGTTCGTGTCGGCGGCCCTTGGGAGGCGGGGTGTTGCCTGTTGCCCCTCACCTCTCCCTCTGGCGCGTGCACACACTGTTCACGAGAGGTCACGATGCGAAGCGAAGCAGCGGGGCAAACACATGTGTGGGCAGCGAGCCGCATAGTGATGCGGGGTAACGGGTGGGATTCAGTTGTGGCAAACCGTGGCCACCTAGTTAGATCGTATATTCTCGGCCGCAAGGGGGCCCACCGGATGGCGCCTTTGGTGCCCATCCCCTCTGCGTGCACTGACGGCTGTCACCGTGGTTGCAACGCTTCAGACGCAGGGGGTCCAGTGGATGGCGCCATTGGTGTCCCCTCTGCGCGCCACTCCAATATGGTCACACCACGGGAGGCCCAACGGATGGCGCCGCTGGTGCCCGTCCCCCTCCTGCTCTCTCTGTACACGACCGCGTCATGGCCATTGCTGGCCATGACGGTCACGCGTCGGCACTGCGACGAGTCTCCGTCTCCCCCACGTACGGCAAGTTTCAGGTATGTCAGGTAGAGGTATGAGTGAGGTACAGGACGCGCAAGGTGCACAACACTATGCGTGGCAAGCTCACCTACCGTCCCTTGTTTCCTCCCTCGCTCCCTCTCGCCGTTCTCTCCTACCCTGTTTGCTCTGTGCCCCTCGCCCTTTGTTGGCCCCTTCTGCCCTTCGTGGGCCCTGTCTGCTTTCTCCGGCTAGGCTTCGTACCCGCTTTCTCCGGCCTTCTTCTGTGCCCTGGCCCCTTTTGTCTGAGCGCGCACGGTGCATAGCATTCGGCGGGGCACTTGCACCCTCCGTAGTCCCTCGGGTTGCCCACGCGCCCCCCCCTATGTTCTGGCCCTGTCCCTCCTCCAGCCCTCTTTGTTTGTGCGCGCACGATGTAGAGCAATGTGCGAGGCATCCCCGTTCCCACTCCTCTCTCCCCCCTCTTCTGCACCTGCTCCTTGGGCCTCTTTGTCGCTCTGGCCCCCTCCTTCCCCTTCGGCTGTCCTACCCTCGCCCCCTCTGTGCGTTCTCCCGCATGGCACTATCGACAGTTTGCAAAGCACCTTGCACAACACGCACCTTTCCCACCGTTTCGCCTTCGTCACCTTTGGGCCGCCTGACGAAGTGCACGAGTTGTTGCAGCTCATGATGTGCCGCCCGCCGCTGCCACAGCCCCCGCAGGAGCCCCTGCCGCGGGTGGCCATTCCAAATGTGGGGCAACGGGTGGGGGATGCTGTTGTGGCATCCCATGGCCACCCATTTAGACTGTATATACTGGGCCCACCGGATGGCGCCGTTGGTGCCCATCCCCTCTGCGTGCTTTGATTACGGTCACCATGGTCGCATCGCTACATACACAGGGGGTCCAGTGGATGGTGCCACTGGCGCCTGTCCCCTCTGCGCGTCACTCCAACATTGTCGCCGCACGGGAGGCCCAACGGATGGCGCCGCTGGTGTCCCCCCTCCTCGTGCTCTTTCTGTACGCGACCGCACTTGTCGTCGCTGGCCATGACTGTCACTTGTCGGCATAGGCAAGAGCTACAGGACACACAAGATACACAACACTATGCGTAGCCAGCTCACCTACCGTTCCTTGTTCCCTCTCTCGCTCCCTTCCTCTTGCTGTTCTCTCGTACCCTGCCTACCCCGTGCCCCTCGCCCTTTGTTGGCCCCCTATGTCCTTGGTGGGTCCTGTAAGCCCTCTTTGGCCAGGCTTCGCTCCCGCTATCTCCGGCTTTCTTCTGCGCCCTCGCCCCTTCTATCTGAGCGCGCACGGTGCAAAGCAATTTGCGGGGCACTTGCTCCCTCCGCCGTTCCTCCGGTTGCCCCCGCGCCTCCCCTGTGTTCTGGCCTTGTTCCTCCTCTAGCCCTCTCTGCCCGTGCGCGCACGGTGCAGAGCACTGTGCGAGGCATCCCCGTTCCCACTCCTCTCTCCCCCTCTCTGCACCTGATCCCGGGGCCCCTCCTGTGCTCTGGTCGTCTCCTTCCCCTTTGGCGGCCCTACCTTCGCCCCCTCTGTTCGTTCTCCCGCGCAGCACTATGCACGACAATTTGCAAAGCACTTTGCACGACACGCACCTTTCCCACCGTTTCGCCTTTGTCACCTTTGGGCCGCCTCACGAACTGCACGAGTTGTCGTACCGCTTGATGTGCTGCTTCCAGGGGCAGCACGCTGCGGCCGCCCGCCGCTGCCACAGCCCCTGCAAGAGCCGCTGCCGCGGGTGGCCGTTCCAACTGTCGCGGGGCGCGGCCCTAGCAGGCCCCGGCTGCCCCCCGGCCAGGGTTTCACTGTACCCCCCGCGGCGCCTGGTCGCCGGGGGGGATCCATCAAAAGTTCCTGCAAGAGGCGAAAAAAAAATAGTGGATATATATTTATTATGTAATGTGTGTGGTGCGACGACGAGGTCACTTTTCATGCAGAAGACAATAACGCAAGTGGCATTAAAATCCCATTGGGACATGTGTTGAGGACATCTTCTATCATTTTCTGTGTGTACTATTTCTTGTGCTCTGTCGCAGCCTAGACATGGGCAGAACGGACGACGTGGACCACGCAATAGGGTGGTTCGATGCTGGCTCCGGGCAGGATTGCCCCGTCTCCCTGTTGGACTATGCGCCCATTTGAGAAGTCCGGGCGAGGATGGTGTCTAGGGCCTACCCCGGGGTGCACACCCCGGCAGGTCTCGTGCACAGTGTGGCCTGGGCCGACGACAGGGTGTGGCTGGGCGGCTCGAAGGAGGACGCGGACGCCATCGCTGGAGCCCTGCCCGTGGCGGAGGACGCCGTGGTGCTGTATCCAAGATGCGCGTGCTACGCACTTGGATGGAGGGGCAGCGAATTCGGTATGGGGCACCCTCAGTCTGGATGAACGGAGTCCGGCTGCCTGTACCATCGGAGTTGGAGTACATCCACTCCGTAGGGCGGCACGCCCTCCCGCATGTTTACCACAGGGAGGACCTGCAAGCTCATGACGTCGTCGCGCCGTGTGTCTGCGGTGGTACCCCTCAAATCTCTGCGGGCACAGTACCCTCCGGCCATGTACAACCCGAAGGCGGGCGGCATGGCGGGGGTCTGCCGGGGCCTGACCCCCCCCCCCCTGGTCCGGGTGTGGCATTTGGCGGACCTTCCCGCCGTATCCGCCCGAGAGGTCCACTACCGTGACGCCCACGGGCAAACGTGGGATCTGGTGATCCGGGTCCCGGACCATTTGGACCCGCCCGCCTATGAATGGGGAGCCCGGCCAGCTATGGCCGGATTGTGGCCCGGGGCAAGCCTGTTGTGGCCCGTCTGCGAGCGTGGGCGGCTCACTGCCGTCATGTCTCCAGGGCAACAACTGCCCCCGGACCGGGTGGGATCCCTGCGTGTCCTTTGGTATTCGGACTGGCTGCTGCCCAGGGCTCCGGGCCGTTGGCCCCATGCGGTCCGGGAGGTACAGTTGGTTATCATTGACGGGCTGGGCGGCCTCCCCGCGCGGCGGTTGGTTTGGCTCATCACCTATGGGCCACCACACCGCTACATGGGGCTTTATGAGACGAGAGAACCCCACGGCCGCCGGCTGGTGCGCCGGCTGCAGGACATGCTCTTGGCCACGCTGCGCATGGCCGGGTACCAGCCACGGGTCACCTATCAGCTATTGGGGTTTGCCCTCCGACCCTCTCGCTAGCCACGCGGCACCTTCCGACCCAGGTGCGTTCCTGTGGACGGGGCCAAAGGGGCCTGAGGGTATAGGTCCGCGCAGGGACACCTCCGGCAGGAGTGCTGTGCAACCGGGGCGGGGATCAAGCTACGGACCAAGCCCCCGTGACCTGCTGGCCAAACGCCGCCCAGTCGGTAGTACCTGGCGGGCTAAGGGCCCACACCCGCGAGACTGCGTCCCCCTCCCTGAGGGGGGTGGCAGACCGTGCCGGAAGTGGAGCCGGCGCTCTGCCTCGCCCCCCCAATCCGTGCCCCTGGGGGGTTCTAGCAGCGTGTAAGGCGGCAATGCGTGCGCATTGTGCGGGCCAAGGGACAAGCAAGGGACAAGGGGAGGAGACGAAGAGGAGAGCCGCCGCCATGATGCTTAGCCGGACGGGTCGGGACAGAGACCCTCTTCTCGGTCGCGGTCAGACCGGTGAGGGCCGGTCGGCACCATGGGGATGTAAAGCTACCGGGGGACTGCATCTCCTCCTCCTCCTCCTCCTCCTCAAACTCTAGTTTCTCTAGAAACTCGAGTTTGAGGAAGAGAATTTATGGCATTTGCCGTGTTGTTTGTTTTCCAGTGTCTGTTTTGTTTGTGTTCTGTGCATGAATCCCACGACCCACCCACCCACGCAGGTGATATACTATCGCGTCTGTGACGCCCGCCAATGCCCATCGAGACATGTGGACATGAGGACATCTTCTGTGTCAGTTTCTATGTGTATCACCTCTTGTGCTCTGTCGCTACCCTTCTCAAACAACCAGACCCATTGAATGAAATACTAAAAAATGTGGTAAACATAGGGGACCACTGACAACACCCTTTGGAATTTTGGGGGGGGGGCATCTTATCTATGTCAAACAGTTGCTGTCTCATGGCTAGGTGCCTAGCAGCAGGTTTCACCTTCTTGCCCTAAAGGGGGGGGGAGAGGACCCCGGGCACTCAAGCGGTCCACGAGAGCAGGGAGGGCTGTAAAAATGAAAACATGTAAGCTCCTCTCCTGCCCTCCCGCTTGGGCCACCCTCACCTTTGCAGCCCCCTCGCTTCCACATATTTACACAATTGACAGGGAAGGGAATAGTTGGCAACCATGAAATCTTTCATGTGTGGGGGGTTTTAAGGCCATTTTACGCTGCGAGGGAGAACCCCCGCCCCCTTTTCAGTGTCAGTTTTCCCCTGAACAGTGCTCTCCCAGGCTTTTCAAAGAATAGGAGGTGTATTCTTGCAATGGTAGCAACCAACCTCACCCCATATAGGGGGGTCGCTACATCACACGCCACTGTGATACCCCACCTTATTCGTTCAGGACTCCAAGGTATGCATGCTGGGAGCCAGTTTCTCGGCATGTTTGCAGTTCGTGCATGGACATGGTGTGTTTTGTTGACAGAAGGTGATACTGCGTCAAGCCAAAAACACCACAGGTAAAGCTAGCGCCAAACGGCAGGGAGAGAGAGGAGCACAAGTCTGATCCCCTACAAAACCTCGTGTTGCCGACGGGAACAGGCAGAAGTTCATGAAAGGACATTGGTGAAAAGGGAGAAATTTTGGGTACATGAGAAATGAGGATGCATCCAAACTTCACAACTAGGACACGAGTGTGGACTTTAGCAATTTCTGATCACCACCCCCCCTTTCAAAAATTCCCAGGGGGGGTTTCAGGCATGGTGTCCAATTTTTGAGAACCCCCCCCCCCCCCCCTAGGGACATAAAATTTTTGCAAAGTTCGGCTTTTTCCGAAACTCTTCTGTCGCCCCCGGGATGGGTTTGGGTGATTATTTGCTGATCTAGCGCCCATGGGGACCCGCATAGTGGCTATGAGGTTTGTGTAGCCATGGCCATGGGCCCCCTGAAACCCCCAATATTGCTGTGTGTAGGCGGCTCAATGGCACCTGATGTGCGCACCAACTGCACAAGTTGCATAACTTGCATAAGCAGTTTACCACCCTTGACAGGCAATGGAATCACCTCGAAGAGAGGTTATTAGATCAGGCGTAGGCGTGGATGCTATACACCCCCTTTTTGGGGGGTCGTTCGCATAGCGTACCCCAAGGCAGGGTATTGGATGTCCCCTTGTAAAATCATTATTTTGCCTGACAAAACGATCCCCCAGTGGATTTTTTTAATTTTGAGCCCTCTATCCCCACGAAACTGGATACCGGGGTTTTGGGGGGGGTGTCCAAAGGTTGTGCTTTGAAGGATTTGAATCCGGGTCGAGTAAAAAGCTTATCAGCTGATCAAACTGCGCTTGTGGTCGCTGGCCGGGATTTGAACCAGCGCTAGGCGGGTTGTTGGGCGAGTGCACTACCACTCGACCGCTGATTGATCATGCACACTAACTGTTCACCACTGCTTGTAGCTGTAGGCTACCGCCTCCCTGCCTGTCTGCCTACCTGCTTGCCTGATTGACTGCCTGCCTGACTGCTTGCTTGGCTGACTCTAGTCTCTTCAAGGTGCCTTGCTGAAGGCAATGGAATTTGTTTGATACAAGGAAAAGCATGTCAGGCCTCCATCCTGTTCTGCCATTATCTGGGGATATTTGAGTCAATTTACTGCTAATGCCCCCATAAAACAGAATGACAGGGATGGTAAATGTTTGTTCTCAGACCTGTGTTCACTGTCCCAAAGATGTGAAATCCAGTGGTGCTTTCATAGAGGCGCTTGATCTGTAACAATGAGATGCTGGCCCCAAGGGTTGTTTGGAGACTGGGTGCACTCATTGCACTCATTTCATGATGAACTGCATGAAGCCATTATGATTTCTGAAAAGGAGAAAGATGGGTTGGGGAAGATGGATGGAACCTGTCCAATTTGAGCCCTGTTGATGCTTTTGTGAAAATGTGTCTTTGCATTCTTGGTTCCTCAGCTCTGCTTCCTTCTCACAGGTCGCCCAGGCTGGCAATCTCTTTGACCCCACCATTACCATGGATGACTACCTGCTGAAAAGTTTCAACAAGACAGCCACATTGATTGCTGCTTCATGCAAGAGTGCTGCAGTGTTCAGTGGGGTGTGGCATTGTTCTCAAATTGTTCATAGCATCGGCATGTCAGAGTCGTTGCAGGAGAATAGGAATTCCCTAACAGCCCCCCCCTCCCCCCCTCCTGCTATTGACTTGGGAGGCCCGGGACACACAGTAAGTTTTGGCTAGTTTGTGCTGCTGAGGATCAGACAGATTGGTCTCATGCTGAAAAGAAATTGTGGCCACGTCCGTCCATTGGAGTCTAAATTGGAGAGGGATGCTGCCAATGATGCACCAAAAATGGGCCCAGTGTTTTGCCTCGATCTCTTCGAGATGGCTGAAACTGCCCCCAGCTCTTTAAGAGACCCATGGACCCACAGGGGGGCCGATTCTGCGACTCCTAGGATGCAGACTACCCTGACCCTCCTTCAGGGGGCCTCCGGCCAACAGTTTGTTGCCAAACGTACTGGCTTCGGAGTCCATGGGGGCCAATGGCTTCACAGGCACCAAAGGTGCCCAAAGGAATTTGTGTCCACCCCGACACTCCTTAACTTACCCCTAACCAGGATTGAATATTGGGACTGAACTGGTGGGGGAAGGAACATTGTCTAGGAGACGTTAACGACGAATGAGGTACGCACTGGAAAGTGGACCAGGGCGGTTCGGATGCGGCTCAAAATGAGCTGTATTCATCTGTTTGGGCACCACAACTAGACTGGGATGCTGTTTGGAAAACCATGGTCTTCACCCGTTTTTGAGCCATTTGTGGTACCAAATTGGCCCATTTTCAAGGCCCTTTGGGCCTTGATCCAGGCCAAAATTGCTCAACATGGGCTCAAAATGGACTCATTCCACTTGTTTGTGCACCCCAAATAGTGCAAAGGTATCTTTGGAAAAACACATTTCGATCCATTTTTGACTCATTTTTGGACGCCAACAGCCCTTTTTCAAGGCATTTTGTGACTTTGGACTGGCCAAAATGCCCTGCAATGGGCTCAAAAAGGGCTCATTTCACTTGTTGAGGCACCCCAAATGGTCTAGTATCAATTTTGAAAGAACACTTTTTTGACCCATTTTTTGTTCCAAAACAGCCTATTTTCAAGGCATTTTGCGATTTTAGGAGGGCCACAACGGGCCACAACGAGCTGAAAACGCACCAAAAACACTTGTTTTGGCATTCCATGTCGTCTAGGATCATTTTTGAAGAAAGCCATTTTTTCGCACCCGGTGGACCTTGTTGACCCATTTTTGCACCCACCTCTTTGGGCCACCTCTTGCAGCTTGCCGCAGCCCACTGGGCCTAGGTACGGGGGTCCAGGTGTTGGATAGGGCAATTTTAAGGGGTGGAAACCACCAAAAGTGGGTGGTTGCGGGTGGATTAGGTGCGCTTGACATTGCATTTTGAGCCACGTAGCCCAAGATATGGTCTGTTTTTTGGTTTGGCGCTGTTGGCGGCCAATGTGCACAATTTTTGGGGCTTTTGGGGGCCTTTTGGGGGCGGGTCGCGGACATATTATGGAGTTAGAGGGCCCTAGAGTGCCCTTTGGCACAGGGAAGTCGAGCTGCATGTGTAGAGTAGCCACTACTCTCCTTTATTTGGCCGTTTGCAGCAGGTTCTAGGGTGGTTTTGGGCAAAAAAAAAGGGTGATTTTGGCCCTAAATTGCAGATTTTGAAAAGGAGGTGTGGCACCTGCGACGCCCGTCTCCCGCCCGCCACCGTTGAGTTTTTGGCTCATATTTTGTGTGGTTGTCCCTCACACCCATAGGTAGCATCCGCCAAAATTTTGGCCGAATCCGAAGCACCGCAACGGAGGGGTGATGTTTCCGCATTTCGCGCGAGCTTGCTTGCTTGCTGCTTGTTGCCTGCTGCTTGCTTGCTAAACGTAGATGGGCCACCCTGGACCCTAAAGAGGGTTATAAAACCAAGACTCTAACCCCTAACCCTCGCCCTAAACCTCATGCTAACCCTCACCTAAGGTTTGAGTTAGTGTTGAGGTCCAAGTTGGAGAGCAATGATGTGGCAAAAGGCAACCATGAAATAAATTCTACTGCTTTTGGCAAGGCACCTCGGAGAGGCGAACAGTCAGCCATTTAGTCAGTTAGGCAGGAAAGCAATCAATCGGGCAGTCAGTCGTGCAAGCACGCAGAGAGACAGGCAGGCAGAAATAGACAGGTTGGCTTTGTTTGAACTGCGGACTATGAATACAAACATCGGGGAAACCATGGTGTGTGCAGAGACACTCAGTGGTCGAGTGGTCGAACACCCAACCGATGGATGGGCCGGCGCTGATTCGACTCGCGGCCAACGTGACGGGCAATCGCCCGCTCAGCCGATTGCCCCCCAGCCCTTTTTGAGACTCAACCTTGGTTGAAATCTTTCCAACCACAAACTTCGGACCCCCCCCCCCAAATAAAAACAAGGTATCCAGTTTTAGGGGGACGGAGGCCTTGAAATCAAAAAACTTAGGAGGCCCATAGTGCCCCCTATCGTTTTAGCGAAAAAAGGGGTGCTGGGTGGTGCTTTGCATATGGTAAAATACGGGTGCAAATTTGCATTTTTGCATAAGGCTGGGCTCTGCAAAGCCCAGACAAGCTGTGTAAGTCATTTTAGGCCCGAATATTACACATTTTAGATCTCTGGGATCTGGTTACAAGTTATTCCCTTTGTACCCACCCCCGTTACAACACTTGGCTCATGTATACAGTTGTACAGTGGTCAAGTGGCCACGCTACATGGCGCTGGGTTAAGTGGTATACTCTCGCCGACACTCTAACATATTCAGCCTAAACATTGTCCCCGAACAGGTCACCAGTAACAGGAATCAAGGATACAACTCCTACATACATTGCCGGTGGGCAATGATCAAAGACACGTGCCACACAAGGCATCACATCATCTAGATGGAACTGCCACAACAAGGCCTATATTAGGATTTTCCAACAACCTAGGCTCTGCAGAGCCCGGCATTCATAAACTTGGTACTTTACTTGAGGGGTGCTTATTAGGGTTTCTCTGTTGGCTGGCCTCCGTAGAGCCCAAACCTTCACAGTGTCCCATTTTGCCACCTTTTGTGTGACATAATAGCGCTATGACACTCTGAAACTTGTTCTACATGTGGTCTGGTAATATATTTTTGTATGCCTTTCTGCTACGTTGCTCTTGTATCGTGTTTTACAATGGTGCCACCCTGGTATTGTGTAAGTATGACAGTCAGTAGCCACCTAGGAGTACAATACAATCAGCCTTAGACTATTTGCACGCAGGTGTAGTCCGAGCTTGGTGAAGTGATGTTTCTATTGTTGTGGTGCGTTTGATTCTATGGGAGTTTCAGGACACATTTGCAACATACCCTAATCCATTGCAGTTGACCTTATGCACACTGTGCAGTGCTCTTACAGTTACTATCTGGTCATATGTCCCATATATTAAGTACATGTAACATGCTATCTTCTTTTTACAACAGCTATGGCTGATTTTCCACATGCTAGGCGCACACAGGTGGATTTACCGGGTGCCGGCTAGGATCCCGAAGGAGATGAGGTTGTAGGTAATCTTTATTAGATGTTCTGGCGGTGTGGTCCGAAGCCACCGCCCCAAGTTGCTATGGCCACACGTCCGCTTTGGCCTTTCAACCCCCCTATATGTGTGTGTCTGTTGTAAAGCTAACCCCTTGCCCGCCTCAGGAGCCTACCCCCCTGAGGTTCGCAGTACGGCTGCGAATACCCAAGCCGATGCTACCCTCCCTTGCATTGGGGTGAGGGGCGGTGCGAACCGTCGGATGACACCTGGGCCGCATAGCCAACCGTTCGGAGGTGCCTGACAAACGTGGTGGATTTGGGTCCACCTCTCCACCTGTCCACAACCCACATACAACACGACATGGTGAGCAACACACCTGCGTTCCTTGTGAGGCACCTGAGACGAATAGCCACTTCAACATGGGAGAGGGGTGTAGATTAGAGGATATATACATATATATATTACTACACCCCTCTCCCCTTAAATTTAGCTAACAAGCAAGCAAGCAACAAGCAACAAGCAACAACACGTCTCTGTGCCGTTTTGGCCATTGCACCTTCCCACGCCTCGGGCCTGACTCTACCTTAGCCATCCTACAGCCTAGGTGGTGCCCTTGCCAAATCCAAGTTTTCAGCCAAAAACTCACCGGTGGCGGCCCGGGGCGGTGGCGCCAAGTTGGGAGGTGCCCTCCCAAATCTGCGCAGCTTTGGACCAAAAACAGCCATTTTTCGCCAAAACAGCCCTAGTAAGGGTTCAAAACAACCAAACGAAGGCAAACGGCTGCTACACTTCACGTGCGGCTTGACTTTCTCGTGACGAAGGGACCTTTGGTGCCCTCTAACTCCACGATATGTCCGAGAAAAGGCGCCAAAAAGGCGCCAAAAAGCCCCAAAATCTGCGCAATGTGCACCAGCACCCCGAAACCAAGAACGGGCCGTATCTTGGGCTACGTGGCTCAAAGTCCGATTCCGAGGGCACCTAGTCCACCCGCAACCCCCCACTTTTTATGGTTTCCAAGCCTCAGAATCGCCCAACGAGACACGTAGACCCCCGTACCAGTGGTCACTTGGTGCAGCCGGAGGGCCGGCCAGCCTACGCACAATGGGGGCCAACGGTGGGTCCACCAGGGTCCCCGGGGCGAAAAAAATCATTTTTTCCAAAGTTGTTCCTAGACCACTTGGGATGCTCAAACAAGTGTTTTTAGGCCGTTTTGAGCCCGTGGTGGCGCGTTTTGGGTCATGGGAAATCCCAAAATGCCTTGAAAATGGGCCGTTTTGGGACCAGCAATGGGTCAAAAATGGGTCAAAAACGCGTTTTTTCAAAAGTGATCCTAGACCATTTATGATGCTCAAACAAGTGGTTTTAGCCCATTTTGAGCCTGTGGCGACGGGTTTTGGCTCATGGAAAATCCCAAAATGCCTTGAAAATGGGCCATTTTGGGACCAAAAGTGGGTCAAAAGTGGGTCAAAAACGCGTTTTTCCAAAAGTGGTCCCGGACCATTTGGGATGCTCAAACAAGTGTTTTTAGCCCGTTTTGAGCCCGTTTTGACCGAGTTTAGCCCCTTCCACCACATGTATGCACCACTTTGTGCCCTTCGCACGTACCTTAGAGCCGTGTGGTGGAGCCACCTAGAGTTGGGAGAGGGGTGTAGATTAGAGGATATATATATATATATATATATATATATATATATATATATATATATATATATATATATATATATATATATATATATATATACATATATATATATATACATATATATATATATATATATATATGTATATATATATATATATATATATATATACATATATATATATATATATATATTACTACACCCCTCTCCCCTTAAATTTAGCTAACAAGCAACAACAAGCAACAAGTAAGCACGTCACCATTCTGTTTTGGCCATTGCACCTTCCCAACGCCTCAGGGTTGACTCTACTTTAGCCATCCTAGAGCCTAGGTGGTGCCCTTGCCAAATCCAAGTTTTGAGCCAAAAACTCACCGTTGGCGGCCCGGGGCGGTGGCGCCAAGTTGGGAGGTGCCCTCTCAAATCTGCGCAGTTTTGGGCCAAAAACAGCCATTTTTCTCCCAAAACAGCCCTAGTAAGGGTTCAAAACAGCCAAACGAAGGCAAACGGCTGCTACACTTCACGTGCGGCTTGACTTTCTCGTGACCAAGGGACCTTTGGTGCCCTCTAACTCCACGATATGTCCGAGAAACGGCCCCAAAAGGCGCCAAAAAGCCCCAAAAACTGCGCAATGTGCACCAATAGGCCCCCATAGACCCCCAAAGGTGCCCATAGGCCCCCATAGGCCCCCATAGGTCCCCCTAGATGCCGATGAGTCCCCATCGGCCCCCATCCCCATAGGTGCCCATAGGTCCCCAAAGGTGCCCAAAGGTCCCCATAGGTCCCCAAAGGTCCCCGTAGACCCCCATAGGCCCCCATAGGTCCCCATAGACCCCCATAGGTCCCAACAGGTCCCCATAGACCCCCAAAGGTGCCCAAAGGTCCCCATAGGTCCCCATAGACCCCCTAAGGTGCCCAAAGATGCCCATAGGTCCCCAAAGGTGCCAATAGGCCCCCATAGGCCCTCATAGGCCCCCAAAGGTCCCCATAGGCCCCCATAGGTCCCCAATGGTGCCAATAGGCCCCCATCGGTCCCCATAGGCCCCCATAGGCCCCAATAGGCCCCCATAGGCCCCCAAAAGGTGCCCATAGGCCCCAATAGGTCCCCATAGACCCCCAAAGGTCCCCATAGGCCCCCATAGGCCCCCATAGGCCCCCATAGGTCCCCCTAGATGTCGATGAGTCCCCATCGGCCCCCATCCCCATAGGTGCCCATAGGTCCCCAAAGGTGCCCAAAGGTGCCCAAAGGTCCCCATCCCGGGGGGGGCGACCCCTCGGTTCTGGACGCCAACTACCCCCCCCAACTAACTGTTGGCCGGAGGGCGGGGGGGGGGGGGGGGGGGGGGCATTGGAGGGGGGGGGTCTAGGAGGGGCGAGGGGGGGGGGTGGCTCCGGGACGTCCCCATAGGTCCCCAAAGGTCCCCGTAGAACCCCATGGGCCCCCATAGGCCCCCATAGGTCCCCATAGGCCCCCATAGAACCCCATAGGTCCCCATAGGCCCCCATAGGTCCCCATAGGCCCCCAAAGGTCCCCATAGGTCGCCATAGGTCGCCATAGGTCCCCACAAGCCCCCATAGGTCCCCATAGGTCCCCATTGGTCCGCATAGACCCCCATAGGCCGCCATAGGCCCGCATAGGTCCCCACAAGCCCCCACAGGTCCCCATAGGTCCCCATAGGTCCCCATAGGCCCCCAAAGGTCCCCATAGGCCCCCAAGGGTCCCCATAGGCCCCCATAGGTCCCCATAGGCCCCCATAGGTCCCCAAAGGTCCCCATAGGCCCTCATAGGCCCCCATCGGCCCCCATAGGCCCCCAAAGGTCCCCATAGGCCCCCAAAGGTCCCCATAGGCCCCTATAGGTCCCCATAGGCCGCCATAGGTCCCCATAGGCCCCCAAAGGTCCCCATAGGCCCCCAAAGGCCACCAAAGGTCCCCATAGGCCCCCAAAGGTCCCAATAGGCCCCCAAAGGTCCCCATAGGCCCCTATAGGTCCCCATAGGCCGCCATAGGCCCCCATAGGTCCCCATAGAGCCCAATAGGGCCCCAAAGGCCCCCATAGGCCCCCATAGGCCCCCAAAGGTCCCCATAGGCCCCTATAGGTCCCCATAGGCCGCCATAGGCCCCCATAGGTCCCCATAGGCCCCCAAAGGTCCCCATAGGCCCCCAAAGGCCACCAAAGGTCCCCATAGGCCCCCAAAGGTCCCAATAGGCCCCCAAAGGTCCCCATAGGCCCCTATAGGTCCCCATAGGCCGCCATAGGCCCCCATAGGTCCCCATAGAGCCCAATAGGCCCCCAAAGGCCCCCATAGGCCCCCATAGGCCCCCAAAGGTCCCCATAGGCCCCCAAAGGTCCCCATAGGCCCCTATAGATCCCCATAGGCCCCCATAGGCCCCCATAGGCGCCCCTTGGCCCCCATAGGTCCCCAAAGGGCCAATAGGCGCACATAGTTCCCCATAGACCCCCATAGGCCACCATAGGCCTGCCATAGGCCCCCATAGGCCCCCATAGCTTCCCATTAGACCCCCATAGGCCCCCATAGGCCCCCATTGGTCCCCATAGCCCCCCATAGGTCCCCATAGGTCCCCACGTGCCCCCATAGGCCCCCAAAGGTCCCCATAGGCCCCCAAAAGTCCCCATAGGCCCCTATAGGTCCCCATAGGCCCCCATAGGTCCCCATAGGTCCCCATAGACCCCCAAAGGTCCCCATAGGCCCCCATTGGTCCCCATAGGCCCCCATAGGTCCCAATGGGTCCCCACGTGCCCCCATAGGCCCCCAAAGGTCCCCATAGGCCCCCAAAAGTCCCCATAGGCCCCTATAGGTCCCCATAGGTCCCCATAGAGCCCCATAGGCCCCCATAGGCCCCCATATGCCCCCAAAGGTCCCCATAGGACCCCAAAGGTCCCCATAGGCCCCTATAGATCCCCATAGGCCCCCAAAGGCCCCCATAGGCCCCCCTTGGCCCCCATAGGCCACCATAGGCCCCCATAGGTCCCCATAGACCCCGATAGGCCCCCATAGGTCCCCATAGGTCCCCACGTGCCCCCATAGGCCCCCAAAGGCCCCCATAGGCCCCCCTTGGCCCCCATAGGCCACCATAGGCCCCCATAGGTCCCCATAGACCCCGATAGGCCCCCATAGGTCCCCATAGGTCCCCACGTGCCCCCATAGGCCCCCATAGGCCCCCAAAGGTCCCCATAGGCCCCCATAAAGCCCCATAGGCCCCCATAGGCCCCCAAAGGTCCCCATAGGCCCCCAAAGGTCCCCATAGGCCCCTATAGGTCCCCATAGGCCCCCATTGGCCCCCATAGGTCCCCAAAGGTGCCAATAGGCCCCCATAGGTCCCCATAGACCCCCATAGGCCACCATAGGTCCCCATAGACCCCCATAAGCCCCTATAGGTCCCCAAAGGTCGCCAAAGGTCCCCATAGGTCCCCATAGGCCCCCATAGGCCCCCATAGGTCCCCATAGAGCCCCATAGGGCCCCATAGGCCCCCATAGGCCCCCAAAGGTCCCCATAGGCCCCGGATGGGGTTCCGTCAAATATTTGGGGGCTGTACACCCGAAAAAAATTTGACCCATGGGGTTCCGTCAAATATTTGGGGGGTCTACACCCCCAAAATATTTGACGGATGGGGTTCCGTCAAATATTTGGGGGCTGTAGACCCCCAAAATATTTGACGGATGGGGTTCCGTCAAATATTTGAGGGCTGTACATCCCCAAAATATTTCACGGATGGGGTTCCTTCAAAAATATTTTGGGTGCCTACAGCCCCCAAATATTTGACGGATGGGGTTCCGTCAAATATTTGGGGGGTCTACAGCCCCCAAATATTTCACGGAAGGGGTTCGGTCGAATATTTGGGGGCTGTACACCCCCAAAATATTTCACGGAACCACATCCGTGAAATATTTTGGGGGTGTAGACCCCCAACTTATTTCACGGATGGGGTTCCGTCAAATATTTGGGGGCTGTACACCCCCAAAATATTTGACGGATGGGGTGCCGTCAAATATTTGGGGGCTGTAGACCCCCAAAATTTTTGACGGATGGGGTTCCGTCAAATATTTGGGGGATGTAGACCCCCAAACTATTTCACGGATGGGGTTCCGTCAAATATTTGGGGGGCCTACTGCCCCCAAATATTTCACGGAAGGGGTTCCATCAAATATTTGGGGGGTCTACAGACTGCAAATATTTCACGGAACCACATCCGTGAAATATTTCGGGGGTGTAGACCCCCAAAATATTTGACGGATGGGGTTCCGTCAAATATTTGGGGGCTGTACACCCCAAAAATATTTGACGGATGGGGTTCGGTCAAATATTTGGGCACTGTACACCCCCAAAATATTTCACGGATGGGGTTCCGTCAAATAGTTGGGGGCTGTACACCCCCAAAATATTTGACGGATGGGGTTCCGTCAAATATTTGGGGGCTGTAGACCCCCAAAATATTTGACGGGTGGGGTTCCGTTAAATATTTCGGGGGTCTACAGCCCCCAAATATTTGTTCCGTCAAATATTTGGGGGCTGTACACCCCCCAAAATATTTGACGGATGGGGTTCCGTCAAATGTTTGGGGGCTGTAGGCCCCGAAAATATTCGACGGATGGGGTTCCGTCAAATATTTGGGGGGTCTACACCCCCAAAATATTTGCAGATGGGGTTTCGTCAAATAATTGGGGGCTGTAGACCCTCAAAATATTTCACGGAACCACATCCGTGAAATATTTCGGGGGTGTAGACCCCCAAAATATTTGACGGATGGGGTTCCGTCAAATATTTGGGGGCTGTAGACCCCCAAAATATTTGACGGAACCACATCCGTGGAATATTTTGGGGGTGTAGACCCCCAAAATATTTCACGGATGGGGTTCCGTCAAATATTTGGGGGCTGTACACCCCCAAAATATTTGACGGATGGGGTTCCGTCAAATATTTGGGGGCTGTTCACCACCAAAATATTTGACGGATGGGGTTCCGTCAAATATTTGGGGGGTCTACAGGCCCCAAATATTTCACGGAAGGGGTTCCGTCAAATATTTGGGGGGGGGTACACCCCCGAAATATTTGACGGATCGGGTTCCGTCAAATATTTGGGTGCTGTAGACCACCAAAATATTTGACGGAACCCCATCCGTGAAATATTTTGGGGGTCTAAACCCCCAAAATGTTTCACGGATGTTGTTCCGTGAAATATTTTGGGGGTGTACAGCCCCAAAATATTTGACGGATGGGGTTCCGTCAAATATTTGGGGGCTGTACACTCCAAAAATATTTGACGGATGGGGTTCCGTAAAATATTTCGGGGCTGTAGACCCCCAAAATATTTCACGGAACCAAATCCGTGAAATATTTTGGGGGTGTACCCCAAAATATTTCACGGATGGGGTTCCGTCAAATATTTGGGGGCTGTACACCCCCAAAATATTTGACGGATGGGGTTCCGTCAAATATTTGGAGGCTGTACACCCCCAAAATATTTGACGGATGGGGTTCCGTCAAATATTTGGGGGCTGTAGACCCCCAAAATATTTGACGGATGGGGTTTCGTCAAATATTTGGGGGTCTACAGCCCCCAAATATTTCACGGAATTGCATCCGTGAAATGTTTTGGGGGTGTAGACCCCCAAAATATTTCACGGATGCAATTCCGTCAAATATTTGGGGGCTGTACACCCCCAAAATATTTCACGGATGGGGTTCCGTCAAATGTTTGGGGGCTGTAGGCCCCGAAAATATTTGACGCATGGGGTTCCGTCAAATATTTGGGGGCTGTACACCCCAGAAATATTCGACGGATGGGGTTCCGTCAAATATTTGGGGGGTCTACACCCCCAAAATATTTGACGGATGGGGTTCCGTCAAATAATTGGGGGCTGTAGACCCTCAAAATATTTCACGGAACCTCATCCGTGAAATAATTTGGGGGTGTTCACCCCCAAAATATTTCACGGATGGGGTTCCGTCAAATATTTGGGGGCTGTACACACCCAAAATATTTGACGGATGGGGTTCCGTCAAATATTTGGAGGCTGTACACCCCCAAAATATTTGACGGATGGGGTTCCGTCAAATATTTGGAGGATGTACACCCCCACAATATTTGGCGGATGGGGTTCCGTCAAATATTTGGGGGCTGTAGACCCTCAAAATGTTTGACGGATGGGGTTCCGTCAAATATTTGGGGGGTCTACAGCCCCCAAATATTTCACGGAATCACATCTGTGAAATGTTTTGGGGGTGTAGACCCCCAAATATTTCACGGATGGGGTTCCGTCAAATATTTGGGGGGTCTACAGCCCCCAAATATTTATGGATGGGGTTCCATCAAATATTTGGGGGCTGTACACCCCCAAAATATTTGACGGATGGGGTTCCGTCAAATATTTGGGGGCTGTACACCCCCAAAATATTTCACGGAACCACATCCGTGAAATATTTTGGGGGTGTAGACCCCTAAAACACTTCACCGATGGGGTTCCGTCAAATATTTGGGGGCTGTACACCCCAAAAATATTTGACGGATGGGGTTCCGTCAAATATTTGAGGGCTGTACACCCCAAAAATATTTGACGGATGAGGTTCCGTCAAATATTTTGGGGGGTCTATAGCCCCCAAATATTTCACGGAACCAAATCGGTGTAATGTTTTGGGGGTGTAGGCCCCCCAAAAATTTCACGGATGGGGTTCCGTGAAATATTTGGGGGGTCTACAGCCCCCAATTATTTGACGGATGGGGTTCCGTCAAATATTTGGGGGCTGTTCACCCCCAAAATATTTGACGGATGGGGTTCCGTCAAATATTTGGGGGCTGTAGACCCCCAAAATATTTGACGGATGGGGTTCCGTCAAATATTTGGGGGCTGTACACTCCAAAAATATTTGACGGATGGGGTTCCGTAAAATATTTCGGGGCTGTAGACCCCCAAAATATTTCACGGAACCAAATCCGTGAAATATTTTGGGGGTGTACCCCAAAATATTTCACGGATGGGGTTCCGTCAAATATTTGGGGGCTGTACACCCCCAAAATATTTGACGGATGGGGTTCCGTCAAATATTTGGAGGCTGTACACCCCCAAAATATTTGACGGATGGGGTTCCGTCAAATATTTGGGGGCTGTAGACCCCCAAAATATTTGACGGATGGGGTTTCGTCAAATATTTGGGGGGTCTACAGCCCCCAAATATTTCACGGAATTGCATCCGTGAAATGTTTTGGGGGTGTAGACCCCCAAAATATTTCACGGATGCAATTCCGTCAAATATTTGGGGGCTGTACACCCCCAAAATATTTCACGGATGGGGTTCCGTCAAATGTTTGGGGGCTGTAGGCCCCGAAAATATTTGACGCATGGGGTTCCGTCAAATATTTGGGGGCTGTACACCCCAGAAATATTCGACGGATGGGGTTCCGTCAAATATTTGGGGGGTCTACACCCCCAAAATATTTGACGGATGGGGTTCCGTCAAATAATTGGGGGCTGTAGACCCTCAAAATATTTCACGGAACCTCATCCGTGAAATAATTTGGGGGTGTTCACCCCCAAAATATTTCACGGATGGGGTTCCGTCAAATATTTGGGGGCTGTACACACCCAAAATATTTGACGGATGGGGTTCCGTCAAATATTTGGAGGCTGTACACCCCCAAAATATTTGACGGATGGGGTTCCGTCAAATATTTGGAGGATGTACACCCCCACAATATTTGACGGATGGGGTTCCGTCAAATATTTGGGGGCTGTAGACCCTCAAAATGTTTGACGGATGGGGTTCCGTCAAATATTTGGGGGGTCTACAGCCCCCAAATATTTCACGGAATCACATCTGTGAAATGTTTTGGGGGTGTAGACCCCCAAATATTTCACGGATGGGGTTCCGTCAAATATTTGGGGGGTCTACAGCCCCCAAATATTTATGGATGGGGTTCCATCAAATATTTGGGGGCTGTACACCCCCAAAATATTTGACGGATGGGGTTCCGTCAAATATTTGGGGGCTGTACACCCCCAAAATATTTCACGGAACCACATCCGTGAAATATTTTGGGGGTGTAGACCCCTAAAACACTTCACCGATGGGGTTCCGTCAAATATTTGGGGGCTGTACACCCCAAAAATATTTGACGGATGGGGTTCCGTCAAATATTTGAGGGCTGTACACCCCAAAAATATTTGACGGATGAGGTTCCGTCAAATATTTTGGGGGGTCTATAGCCCCCAAATATTTCACGGAACCAAATCGGTGTAATGTTTTGGGGGTGTAGGCCCCCCAAAAATTTCACGGATGGGGTTCCGTGAAATATTTGGGGGGTCTACAGCCCCCAATTATTTGACGGATGGGGTTCCGTCAAATATTTGGGGGCTGTACACCCCCAAAATATTTGACGGATGGGGTTCCGTCAAATATTTGGGGGCTGTAGACCCCCAAAATATTTGACGGATGGGGTTCCGTCAAATATTTCGGGGGGCTACAGCCCCCAAATATTTCACGGAACCCCATCCGTCAAATATTTTGGGGGTCTACAGCCCCCAAATATTTGACGGAACCCCATCCGTCAAATATTTTGGGGGTGTACAGCCCCCAAATATTTGACGGAACCCCATCCGTGAAATATTTTGGGGGTGTACACCCCCAAAATATTTCACGGATGTGGTTCCGTGAAATATTTTGGGGGTGTACAGCCCCCAAATATTTGACGGAACCCCCTCCGTCAAATATTCTGGGGGTGTACAGGCCCCAAATATTTGACGGAATCCCATCCGTCAAAAATTTGGGGGCTGTAGACCCCCCAAATATTTCACGGAACCCCATCCGTGAAATATTTGGGGGGCCTACACCCCCAAAACATTTCACCGATATGGTTCCGTGAAATATTTGGGGGCTGTACACCCCCAAAATATTTGACGGATGGGGTTCCGTCAAAAATTTGGGGGGCTGTAGACCCGCAAAATATTTGACGGATGGGGTTCTGTCAAATATTTCGGGGCTGTAGACCCCCAAAATATCTGACGGATGGGGTTCCGCCAAATATTTGGGGGCTGTAGACCCCCAAAATATTTCACGGATGGGGTTCCGTCAAATATTTGGGGGGTCTACAGCCCCCAAATATTTCACGGAAGGGGTTCCGTCAAATATTTGGGGGGTCTACAGCCCCCAAATATTTCACAGAACCACATCCGTGAAATATTTCGAGGTGTAGACCCCCAAAATATTTGACGGATGGGGTTCCGTCAAATATTTGGGGGGTCTACAGCCCCCAAATATTTCACGGAAGGGATTCCGTAAAATATTTGGGGGGTCTACAGCCCCCAAATATTTCACGGAACCACATCCGTGAAATATATTTCGGGGCTATAGACCCCCAAAATATTTGACGGATGGGGTTCCGTCAAATATTTGGGGGCTGTAGACCCCCAAAATATTTCACGGAACCACATCCGTGAAATATTTTGGGGGTGTAGACCCCCAAAATATTTCACGGATGGGGTTCCGTCAAATATTTGGGGGCTCTATAGCCCCCAAATATTTGACGGATGGGGTTCCGTCAAATATTTGGGGGCTGTACACCCCCAAAATATTTGACGGATGGGGTTCCGTCAAATATTTGGGGGCTGTACACCCCAAAAATATTTGACGGATGGGGTTTCGCCAAATATTTGGGGGTGTAGACCCCCCAAATATTTCACGGAACCATATCCGTGAAATGTTTTGGGGGTGTAGACCCCCCAAATATTTCACGGATGGGGCTCCGTGAAATATTTGGGGGGTCTACAGCCCCCCAAATGGTTCAAGGAAGGGGTTCCGTCAAATATTTGAGGGGTTTGCAGCCCCCAAAATATTTCACGGAACCACATCCGTGAAATATTTTGGGGATGTAGACCCCCAAAGTATTTCACGGATGGGGTTCCGTCAAGTATTTGGGGGCTGTACTACCCCAAAATATTTGACGGATGGGGTTCCGTCAAATATTTGGGGGCTGTACACCCCCAAAATATTTGACTGATGGGGCTCCGTCAAATATTTGGGGGCTGTAGACCTCCACAATATTTCACGGATGGGGTTCCGTCAAATATTTGGGGGGTCTACAGCCCCCAAATGGTTCACGGAAGGGGTTCCGTCAAATATTTGGGGGGTTTGCAGCCCCCAAAATATTTCACGGAACCACATCCGTGAAATATTTCAGGGGTGTAGACACCCAAAATATTTGACGGATGGGGTTCCGTCAAATATTTGGGGGCCTGTACACCCCAAAAATATTTGACGGATGGGGTTCCGTCAAATATTTGGGGGCTGTAGACCCCCAAAATATTTGACGGAACCACATCCGTGAAATATTTTGGGGGTGTAGACCCCCAAAATCTTTCACGGATGGGGTTCCGTCAAAAATTTGGGGGCTGTACACCCCCAAAATGTTTGACGGATGGGGTTCCGTCAAATATATGGGGGCTGTACAGCCCCAAAATATTTGACGGATGGGGTTCCGTCAAATATTTGGGGGCTGTACACCCCCAAAATATTTGACGGATGGGGTTCCGTCAAATATTTGGGGGCTGTAGACCCCCAAAATATTTCACGGAACCACATCCGTCAAATATTTGGGGGGTCTACAGCCCCCAAAATATTTCACGGAATCACATCCGTGAAACGTTGTGGGGGTGTAGACCCCCAAAATATTTCACGGATGGGGTTCCGTCAAATATTTGGGGGGTCTACAGCCCCCAAATATTTGACGGATGGGGTTCCGTCAAATATTTGGGGGCTGTACACCCCCAAAATATTTGACGGATGGGGTTCCGTCAAATATTTGGAGGCTGTACACCCCCAAAATATTTGACGCATGGGGTTCCGTCAAATATTTGGGGGTGTAGACCCCCAAAATATTTCACGGATGGGGTTCCGTCAAATATTTGGGGGCTCTATAGCCCCCAAATATTTGACGGATGGGGTTCCGTCAAATATTTGGGGGCTGTACACCCCCAAAATATTTGACAGATGGGGTTCCGTCAAATATTTGGGGGCTGTACACCCCAAAAATATTTGACGGATGGGGTTCCGTCAAATATTTGGGGGGTCTACAGCCCCCAAATATTTCACGGAACCATATCCGTGAAATGGTTTGGGGGTGTAGACCCCCCAAATATTTCACGGATGGGGTTCCGTGAAATATTTGGGGGGTCTACAGCCCCCCAAATGGTTCACGGAAGGGGTTCCGTCAAATTTTTGGGGGGTTTGCAGCCTCCAAAATATTTCACGGAACCACATCCGTGAAATATTTTGGGGATGTAGACCCCCAAAATATTTCACGGATGGGGTTCCGTCAAGTATTTGGGGGCTGTACACCCCCAAAATATTTGACGGATGGGGTTCCGTCAAATATTTGGGGGCTGTACACCCCCAAAATATTTGACGGATGGGGTTCCGTCAAATATTTGGGGGCTGTAGACCTCCACAATATTTCACGGATGGGGTTTCGTCAAATATTTGGGGGGTCTACAGCCCCCAAATGGTTCACGGAAGGGGTTCCGTCAAATATTTGGGGGGTTTGCAGCCCCCAAAATATTTCACGGAACCACATCCGTGAAATATTTCAGGGGTGTAGACACCCAAAATATTTGACGGATGGGGTTCCGTCAAATATTTGGGGGCCTGTACACCCCAAAAATATTTGACGGATGGGGTTCCGTCAAATATTTGGGGGCTGTACACCCCCAAAATATTTGACGGAACCACATCCGTGAAATATTTTGGGGGTGTAGACCCCCAAAATCTTTCACGGATGGGGTTCCGTCAAATATTTGGGGGCTGTACACCTCCAAAATGTTTGACGGATGGGGTTCCGTCAAATATTTGTGGGCTGTACACCCCCAAAATATTTGACGGATGGGGTTCCGTCAAATATTTGGGGGCTGTAGACCCCCAAAATATTTCACGGAACCACATCCGTCAAATATTTGGGGGGTCTACAGCCCCCAAAATATTTCACGGAATCACATCCGTGAGACGTTGTGGGGGTGTAGACCCCCAAAATATTTCACGGATGGGGTTCCGTCAAATATTTGGGGGGTCTACAGCCCCCAAATATTTGACGGATGGGGTTCCGTCAAATATTTGGGGGCTGTACACCCCCAAAATATTTCACGGATGGGGTTCCGTCAAATATTTGGAGGCTGTACACCCCCAAAATATTTGACGCATGGGGTTCCGTCAAATATTTGGGGGTGTAGACCCCCTAAATATTTCACGGATGGGGTTCCGTCAAATATTTGGGGGCTCTATAGCCCCCAAATATTTGACGGATGGGGTTCCGTCAAATATTTGGGGGCTGTACACCCCCAAAATATTTGACGGATGGGGTTCCGTCAAATATTTGGGGGCTGTACACCCCAAAAATATTTGACGGATGGGGTTCCGTCAAATATTTGGGGGGTCTACAGCCCCCAAATATTTCACGGAACCATATCCGTGAAATGGTTTGGGGGTGTAGACCCCCCAAATATTTCACGGATGGGGTTCCGTGAAATATTTGGGGGGTCTACAGCCCCCCAAATGGTTCACGGAAGGGGTTCCGTCAAATTTTTGGGGGGTTTGCAGCCTCCAAAATATTTCACGGAACCACATCCGTGAAATATTTTGGGGATGTAGACCCCCAAAATATTTCACGGATGGGGTTCCGTCAAGTATTTGGGGGCTGTACACCCCCAAAATATTTGACGGATGGGGTTCCGTCAAATATTTGGGGGCTGTACACCCCCAAAATATTTGACGGATGGGGTTCCGTAAAATACCTGGGGGCTGTAGACCTCCACAATATTTCACGGATGGGGTTCCGTCAAATATTTGGGGGGTCTACAGCCCCCAAATGGTTCACGGAAGGGGTTCCGTCAAATATTTGGGGGGTTTGCAGCCCCCAAAATATTTCACGGAACCACATCCGTGAAATATTTCAGGGGTGTAGACCCCCAAAATATTTGAAGGATGGGGTTCCGTCAAATATTTTCGGGCCTGTACACCCCAAAAATATTTGACGGATGGGGTTCCGTCAAATATTTGGGGGCTGTAGACCCCCAAAATATTTGACGGAACCACATCCGTGAAATATTTTGGGGGTGTAGACCCCCAAAATTTTTCACGGATGGGGTTCCGTCAAATATTTGGGGGCTGTACACCCCCAAAATGTTTGACGGATGGGGTTCCGTCAAAAATTTGGGGCTGTACACCCCCAAAATATTTGACGGATGGGGTTCAGTCAAATATTTGGGGGGTCTACAGCCCCCAAATATTTCACGGAAGGGGTCCCGTCAAATATTTGGGGGGTGTACAGCCCCCAAATATTTGACGGATGGGGTTCCGTCAAATATTTGGGGAGTGTACACCCCAAAAATATTTGACGGATGGGGTTCCGTCAAATATTTGGGGGCTGTAGACCCCCAAAATATTTCACGCATGGGGTTCCGTCAAATATTTGGGGGCTGTAGACCCCCAAAAGAGTTTGACGGAACCCCATCCGTGAAATATTTGGGGGCTGTACACCCCCAAAATATTCCACGGATGGGGTTCCGTCAAATATTTGGGGGCTGTAGACCCCCAAAATATTTCACGGATGGGGTTCCGTCAAATATTTGGGGGCTGTACACCCCCAAAATATTTGACGGATGGGGTTCCGTCAAATATTTGGGGGCTGTACACCCCCAAAATATTTTACGGAACCACATCCGTGAAATATTTTGGGTGTGTAGACCCCCAAAATATTTCACGGATGGGGTTCCGTCAAATATTTGGGGGCTGTACACCCCCAAAATATTTGACGGATGGGGTTCCGTCAAATATTTCGGGGCTGTAGACCCCCAAAATATCTGACGGATGGGGTTCCGCCAAATATTTGGGGGCTGTAGACCCCCAAAATATTTCACGGATGGGGTTCCGTCAAATATTTGGGGGGTCTACAGCCCCCAAATATTTCACGGGAGGGGTTCCGTCAAATATTTGGGGCGTCTACAGGCTGCAAATATTTCACGGAACCACATCCGTGAAATATTTCGGGGCTGTAGACCCCCAAAATATTTGACGGATGGGGTTCCGTCAAATATTTGGGGGGTCTACAGCCCCCAAATATTTCACGGAAGGGGTTCCGTCAAATATTTGGTGGGTCTACAGCCCCCAAATATTTCACGGAACCCCATCCGTCAAATATTTGGGGGCTGTAGACCCCCAAAATATTTGACGGAACCACATCCGTGAAATATTTTGGGGGTGTAGACCCCCAAAACAATTCAGGGATGGGGTTCCGTCAAATATTTGGGGGCTGTACACCCCCAAAATATTTCACGGAACCACATCCGTGAAATATTTTGGGGGTGTAGACCCCCAAAATATTTGACGGATGGGGTTCTGTCAAATATTTGGGGGCTGTAGACCCCCAAAATATCTGACGGATGGGTTTCCGCCAAAATATTTGGGGGCTGTAGACCCCCAAAATATTTCACGGATGGGGTTCCATCAAATATTTGGGGGGTCTACAGCCCCCAAATATTTCACGGAAGGGGTTCCGTCAAATATTTGGGGGGTCTACAGCCCCCAAATATTTCACGAAACCACATCCGTGAAATATTTCGGGGGTGTAGACCCCCAAAATATTTGACGGATGGGGTTCCGTCAAATATTTGGGGGGTCTACAGCCCTCAAATATTTCACGGAAGGGATTCCGTCAAATATTTGGGGGGTCTACAGCCCCCAAATATTTCACGCAACCACATCCGTGAAATACATTTCGGGGCTGTAGACCCCCAAAATATTTGACGGATGGGGTTCCGTCAAATATTTGGGGGCTGTACACCCCCAAAATATTTGACGGATGGGGTTCCATCAAATATTTGGGGGCTGTAGACCCCCAAAATATTTGACGGAACCACATCCGTGAAATATTTTGGGGGTGTAGACCCCCAAAATATTTCACGGATGGGGTTCCGTCAAATATTTGGGGGCTGTACACCCCCAAAATATTTGACGGATGGGGTTCCGTCAAATATTTGGGGGCTGTACACCCCCAAAATATTTCACGGAACCACATCCGTGAAATATTTTGGGGGTGTAGACCCCCAAAATATTTGACGGATGGGGTTCCGCCAAATATTTGGGGGCTGTACACCCCCAAAATATTTGACGGATGGGGTTCCGTCAAATATTTGGGGGCTGTAGACCCCCAAAATATTTGACGGATGGGGTTCCGCCAAATATTTGGGGGCTGTAGACCCCCAAAATATTTCACGGATGGGGTTCCGTCAAATATTTGGGGGGTCTACAGCCCCCAAATATTTCACGGAAGGGGTTCCGTCAAATATTTGGGGGGTCTACAGCCCCCAAATATTTCACGGAACCACATCCGTGAAATATTTCGGGGGTGTAGACCCCCAAAATATTTGACGGATGGGGTTCCGTCAAATATTTGGGGGCTGTACACCCCCAAAATATTTGACGGATGGGGTTCCGTCAAATATTTGGGGGCTGTACACCCCCAAAATATTTGACGGATGGGGTTCCGTCAAATATTTGGGGGCTGTACACACCCAAAATATTTCACGGATGGGGTTCCGTCAAATATATGGGGGCTGTACAGCCCCAAAATATTTGACGGATGGGGTCCCGTCAAATATTTGGGGGCTGTAGACCCTTAAAATATTTCACGGAACCACATCCGTCAAATATTTGGGGGGTCTACAGCCCCCAAATATTTCACGGAAGGGGTTCCGTCAAATATTTGGGGGGTCTACAGCCCCCAAATATTTCACGGAACCACATCCGTGAAATATTTCGGGGGTGTAGACCCCCAAAATATTTGACGGATGGGGTTCCGTGAAATATTTCGGGGGTGTAGACCCCCAAAATATTTGACGGATGGGGTTCCGTCAAATATTTGGGGGCTGTACACCCCCAAAATATTTGACGGATGGGGTTCCGTCAAATATTTGGGGGCTGTACACACCCAAAATATTTCACGGATGGGGTTCCGTCAAATATATGGGGGCTGTACAGCCCCAAAATATTTGACGGATGGGGTCCCGTCAAATATTTGGGGGCTGTAGACCCTTAAAATATTTCACGGAACCACATCCGTGAAATGTTTTGGGGGTGTAGACCCCCAAAATATTTCACGGATGGGGTTCCGTCAAATATTTGGGGGCTCTACAGCCCCCAAATATTTGACGGATGGGGTTCCGTCAAATATTTGGGGGCTGTACACCCCCAAAATATTTGACGGATGGGGTTCCGTCAAATATTTGGGGGCTGTACACCCCAAAAAATATTTGTCGGATGGGGTTCCGTCAAATATTTGGGGGGTCTTCAGCCCCGAAATATTTCACGGAACCATATCCGTGAAATGTTTTGGGGGTGTAGACCCCCCAAATATTTCACGGATGGGGTTCCGTGAAATATTTGGGGGGTCTACAGCCCCCCAAATATTTGACGGATGGGGTTCCGTCAAATATTTGGGGGCTATGCACCCCCAAAATATTTCACGGAACCACATCCGTGAAATATTTTGGGGATGTAGACCCCCAAAATATTTCACGGATGGGGTTCCGTCAAGTATTTGGGGGCTGTACACCCCCAAAATATTTGACGGATGGGGTTCCGTCAAATATTTGGGGGCTGTACACCCCCAAAATATTTGACGGATGGGGTTCCGTCAAATATTTGGGGGCTGTAGACCCCCACAATATTTCACGGATGGGGTTCCGTCAAATATTGGGGGGGTCTACAGCCCCCAAATGGTTCACGGAAGGGGTTCCGTCAAATATTTGGGGGGTTTGCAGCCCCCAAAATATTTCACGGAACCACATCCGTGAAATATTTCAGGGGTGTAGACCCCCAAAATATTTGACGGATGGGGTTCCGTCAAATATTTTGGGGGCTGTACACCCCAAAAATATTTGACGGATGGGGTTCCGTCAAATATTTGGCGGCTGTAGACCCCCAAAATATTTGACGGAACCACATCCGTGAAATATTTTGGGGGTGTAGACCCCCAAAATCTTTCATGGATGGGGTTCCGTCAAATATTTGGGGGCTGTACACCCCCAAAATGTTTGACGGATGGGGTTCCGTCAAAAATTTGGGGCTGTACACCCCCAAAATATTTGACGGATGGGGTTCAGTCAAATATTTGGGGGGTCTACAGCCCCCAAATATTTCACGGAAGGGGTCCCGTCAAATATTTGGGGGGTGTACAGCCCCCAAATATTTGACGGATGGGGTTCCGTCAAATATTTGGGGAGTGTACACCCCAAAAATATTTGACGGATGGGGTTCCGTCAAATATTTGGGGGTTGTAGACCCCCAAATATCTCACGGATGGGCCGCCGTCAAATATTTGGGGGCCGTAGACCCCCAAAAGAGTTTGACGGAACCCCATCCGTGAAATATTTGGTGGCTGTACACCCCCAAAATATTCCACGGATGGGGTTCCGTCAAATATTTGGGGGCTGTACACCCCCAAAATATTTGACGGATGGGGTTCCGTCAAATATTTGGGGGCTGTACACCCCCAAAATATTTGACGGATGGGGTTCCGACAAATATTTGGGGGGTCTACAGCCCCCAAATATTTCACGGATGTGATTCCGTCAAATATTTCGGGGGTCTACAGCCCCCATATATTTCACGGCGGCACATCCGTGAAATGTTTTGGGGGTGTAGACCCCCAAAATATTTCACGGATGGGGTTCCGTCAAATATTTGGGGGCTATGCACCCCCAAAATATTTCACGGAACCACATCCGTGAAATATTTTGGGGATGTAGACCCCCAAAATATTTCACGGATGGGGTTCCGTCAAGTATTTGGGGGCTGTACACCCCCAAAATATTTGACGGATGGGGTTCCGTCAAATATTTGGGGGCTGTACACCCCCAAAATATTTGACGGATGGGGTTCCGTCAAATATTTGGGGGCTGTAGACCCCCACAATATTTCACGGATGGGGTTCCGTCAAATATTGGGGGGGTCTACAGCCCCCAAATGGTTCACGGAAGGGGTTCCGTCAAATATTTGGGGGGTTTGCAGCCCCCAAAATATTTCACGGAACCACATCCGTGAAATATTTCAGGGGTGTAGACCCCCAAAATATCTGACGGATGGGGTTCCGTCAAATATTTTGGGGGCTGTACACCCCAAAAATATTTGACGGATGGGGTTCCGTCAAATATTTGGCGGCTGTAGACCCCCAAAATATTTGACGGAACCACATCCGTGAAATATTTTGGGGGCTGTAGACCCCCAAAATCTTTCATGGATGGGGTTCCGTCAAATATTTGGGGGCTGAACCCCCCCAAAATGTTTGACGGATGGGGTTCCGTCAAAAATTTGGGGCTGTACACCCCCAAAATATTTGACCGATGGGGTTCAGTCAAATATTTGGGGGGTCTACAGCCCCCAAATATTTCACGGAAGGGGTCCCGTCAAATATTTGGGGGGTGTACAGCCCCCAAATATTTGACGGATGGGGTTCCGTCAAATATTTGGGGAGTGTACACCCCAAAAATATTTGACGGATGGGGTTCCGTCAAATATTTGGGGGTTGTAGACCCCCAAATATCTCACGGATGGGCCTCCGTCAAATATTTGGGGGCCGTAGACCCCCAAAAGAGTTTGACGGAACCCCATCCGTGAAATATTTGGGGGCCTACACCCCCAAAATATTCCACGGATGGGGTTCCGTCAAATATTTGGGGGCTGTACACCCCCAAAATATTTGACGGATGGGGTTCCGTCAAATATTTGGGGGCTGTAGACCCCCAAAATATTTGACGGATGGGGTTCCGACAAATATTTGGGGGGTCTACAGCCCCCAAAAATTTCACGGATGTGATTCCGTCAAATATTTCGGGGGTCTACAGCCCCCATATATTTCACGGCGGCACATCCGTGAAATGTTTTGGGGGTGTAGACCCCCAAAATATTTCACGGATGGGGTTCCGTCAAATATTTGGGGGGTCCCAGTCCCCAAATACTTGACGGATGGGGTTCCGTCAAATATTTGAGGGCTGTACATCCCAAAATATTTGACGGATGGGGTTCCGTCAAATATTTGGGGGTTGTACACCCCTAAAATATTTCACGGAACCACATCCGTGAAATTTTTTGGGGATGTGGACCCCCAAAATATTTCACGGATGGGGTTCCGTCAAATATTTGGGGGCTGTACACCCCCAAAATATTTGACCGATGGGGTTCCGTCAAATATTTGGGGGCTGTACACCCCCAAAATATTTCACGGAACCACATCCGTGAAATATTTTGGGGGTGTAGACCCCCAAAATATTTGACGGATGGGGTTCCGTCAAATATTTGGGGAGTGTACACCCCAAAAATATTTGACGGATGGGGTTCCGTCAAATATTTGGGGGTTGTAGACCCCCAAATATCTCACGGATGGGCCGCCGTCAAATATTTGGGGGCCGTAGACCCCCAAAAGAGTTTGACGGAACCCCATCCGTGAAATATTTGGGGGCTGTACACCCCCAAAATATTCCACGGATGGGGTTCCGTCAAATATTTGGGGGCTGTACACCCCCAAAATATTTGACGGATGGGGTTCCGTCAAATATTTGGGGGCTGTACACCCCCAAAATATTTGACGGATGGGGTTCCGACAAATATTTGGGGGGTCTACAGCCCCCAAATATTTCACGGATGTGATTCCGTCAAATATTTCGGGGGTCTACAGCCCCCATATATTTCACAGCGGCACATCCGTGAAATGTTTTGGGGGTGTAGACCCCCAAAATATTTCACGGATGGGGTTCCGTCAAATATTTGGGGGCTATGCACCCCCAAAATATTTCACGGAACCACATCCGTGAAATATTTTGGGGATGTAGACCCCCAAAATATTTCACGGATGGGGTTCCGTCAAGTATTTGGGGGCTGTACACCCCCAAAATATTTGACGGATGGGGTTCCGTCAAATATTTGGGGGCTGTACACCCCCAAAATATTTGACGGATGGGGTTCCGTCAAATATTTGGGGGCTGTAGACCCCCACAATATTTCACGGATGGGGTTCCGTCAAATATTGGGGGGGTCTACAGCCCCCAAATGGTTCACGGAAGGGGTTCCGTCAAATATTTGGGGGGTTTGCAGCCCCCAAAATATTTCACGGAACCACATCCGTGAAATATTTCAGGGGTGTAGACCCCCAAAATATTTGACGGATGGGGTTCCGTCAAATATTTTGGGGGCTGTACACCCCAAAAATATTTGACGGATGGGGTTCCGTCAAATATTTGGCGGCTGTAGACCCCCAAAATATTTGACGGAACCACATCCGTGAAATATTTTGGGGGCTGTAGACCCCCAAAATCTTTCATGGATGGGGTTCCGTCAAATATTTGGGGGCTGTACACCCCCAAAATGTTTGACGGATGGGGTTCCGTCAAAAATTTGGGGCTGTACACCCCCAAAATATTTGACCGATGGGGTTCAGTCAAATATTTGGGGGGTCTACAGCCCCCAAATATTTCACGGAAGGGGTCCCGTCAAATATTTGGGGGGTGTACAGCCCCCAAATATTTGACGGATGGGGTTCCGTCAAATATTTGGGGAGTGTACACCCCAAAAATATTTGACGGATGGGGTTCTGTCAAATATTTGGGGGTTGTAGACCCCCAAATATCTCACGGATGGGCCTCCGTCAAATATTTGGGGGCCGTAGACCCCCAAAAGAGTTTGACGGAACCCCATCCGTGAAATATTTGGGGGCCTACACCCCCAAAATATTCCACGGATGGGGTTCCGTCAAATATTTGGGGGCTGTACACCCCCAAAATATTTGACGGATGGGGTTCCGTCAAATATTTGGGGGCTGTAGACCCCCAAAATATTTGACGGATGGGGTTCCGACAAATATTTGGGGGGTCTACAGCCCCCAAATATTTCACGGATGTGATTCCGTCAAATATTTCGGGGGTCTACAGCCCCCATATATTTCACGGCGGCACATCCGTGAAATGTTTTGGGGGTGTAGACCCCCAAAATATTTCACGGATGGGGTTCCGTCAAATATTTGGGGGGTCCCAGTCCCCAAATACTTGACGGATGGGGTTCCGTCAAATATTTGAGGGCTGTACATCCCAAAATATTTGACGGATGGGGTTCCGTCAAATATTTGGGGGTTGTACACCCCTAAAATATTTCACGGAACCACATCCGTGAAATTTTTTGGGGATGTGGACCCCCAAAATATTTCACGGATGGGGTTCCGTCAAATATTTGGGGGCTGTACACCCCCAAAATATTTGACCGATGGGGTTCCGTCAAATATTTGGGGGCTGTACACCCCCAAAATATTTCACGGAACCACATCCGTGAAATATTTTGGGGGTGTAGACCCCCAAAATATTTGACGGATGGGGTTCCGTCAAATATTTGGGGGCTGTACACCCCCAAAATATTTGACGGATGGGGTTCCGTCAAATATTTGGGGGCTGTAGACCCCCAAAATATCTGACCGATGGGGTTCCGCCAAATATTTGGGGGCTGTAGACCCCCAAAATATTTCACGGATGGGGTTCCGTCAAATATTTGGGGGGTCTACAGCCCCCAAATATTTCACGGAAGGGGTTCCGTCAAATATTTGGGGCGTCTACAGGCTGCAAACATTTCACGGAACCACATCCGTGAAATATTTCGGGGGTGTAGACCCCCAAAATGTTTGACGGATGGGGTTCCGTCAAATATTTGGGGGGTCTACAGCCCCCAAATATTTCACAAGAGGGGTTCCGTCAGATATTTGGAGGGTCTACAGCCCCCAAATATTTCACGGAACCACATCCGTGAAATATTTTGGGGGTGTAGACCCCCAAAATATTTCACGGATGGGGTTCCGTCAAATATTTGGGGGCTGTACACCCCCAAAATATTTGACGGATGGGGTTCCGTCAAATATTTCGGGGCTGTACACCCCCAAAATATCTCACGGAACCACATCCGTGAAATATTTTGGGGGTGTAGACCCCCAAAATATTTGACGGATGGGGTTCCGTCAAATATTTGGGGGCTGTACACCCCCAAAATATTTGATGGATGGGGTTCCGTCAAATATTTGGGGGCTGTAGACCCCCAAAATATCTGACGGATGGGGTTCCGTCAAATATTTGGGGGGTCTACAGCCCCGAAATATTTCACGGAAGGGGTTCCGTCAAATATTTGGGGGCTGTACACCCCCAAAATATTTCACGGAACCACATCCGTGAAATATTTTGGGGGTGTAGACCCCCAAAATATTTGATGGATGGGGTTCCGTCAAATATTTGGGGGCTGTACACCCCCAAAATATTTGACGGATGGGGTTCCGTCAAATATTTGGGGGCTGTACACCCCCAAAATATTTCACGGAACCACATCCGTGAAATATTTTGGGGGTGTAGACCCCCAAAATATTTGACGGATGGGGTTCCGTCAAATATTTGGGGGCTGTACACCCCCAAAATATTTGACGGATGGGGTTCCGTCAAATATTTGGGGGCTGTAGACCCCCAAAATATCTGACGGATGGGGTTCCGTCAAATATTTGGGGGCTGCACACCCCCAAAATATTTGACGGATGGGGTTCCGTCAAATATTTGGGGGCTGTACACCCCCAAAATATTTCACGGAACCACATCCGTGAAATATTTTGGGGGTGTAGACCCCCAAAATATTTGACGGATGGGGTTCCGTCAAATATTTGGGGGCTGTACACCCCCAAAATATTTGACGGATGGGGTTCCGTCAAATATTTGGGGGCTGTACACCCCCAAAATATTTGATGGATGGGGTTCCGTCAAATATTTGGGGGCTGTAGACCCCCAAAATATCTGACGGATGGGGTTCCGTCAAATATTTGGGGGGTCTACAGCCCCGAAATATTTCACGGAAGGGGTTCCGTCAAATATTTGGGGGCTGTACACCCCCAAAATATTTCACGGAACCACATCCGTGAAATATTTTGGGGGTGTAGACCCCCAAAATATTTGATGGATGGGGTTCCGTCAAATATTTGGGGGCTGTACACCCCCAAAATATTTGACGGATGGGGTTCCGTCAAATATTTGGGGGCTGTACACCCCCAAAATATTTCACGGAACCACATCCGTGAAATATTTTGGGGGTGTAGACCCCCAAAATATTTGACGGATGGGGTTCCGTCAAATATTTGGGGGCTGTACACCCCCAAAATATTTGACGGATGGGGTTCCGTCAAATATTTGGGGGCTGTAGACCCCCAAAATATCTGACGGATGGGGTTCCGTCAAATATTTGGGGGCTGCACACCCCCAAAATATTTGACGGATGGGGTTCCGTCAAATATTTGGGGGCTGTACACCCCCAAAATATTTCACGGAACCACATCCGTGAAATATTTTGGGGGTGTAGACCCCCAAAATATTTGACGGATGGGGTTCCGTCAAATATTTGGGGGCTGTACACCCCCAAAATATTTGACGGATGGGGTTCCGTCAAATATTTGGGGGCTGTAGACCCCCAAAATATCTGACGGATGGGGTTCCGTCAAATATTTGGGGGGTCTATAGCCCCGAAATATTTCACGGAAGGGGTTCCGTCAAATATTTGGGGGGTCTACAGCCCCCAAATATTTCACGGAACCGAATCCGTGAAATATTTCGGGGGTGTAGACCCCCAAAATATTTGACGGACGGGGTTCCGTCAAGTATTTGGGGGCTGTACACCCCCAAAACATTTGACGGATGGGGTTCCGTCAAATATTTGGGGGCTGTACACCCCCAAAATATTTCACGGATGGGGTTCCGTCAAATATATGGGGGCTGTACAGCCCCAAAATATTTGACGGATGGGGTTCCGTCAAATATTTGGGGGCTGTACACCCCCAAAATATTTGACGGATGGGGTTCCGTCAAATATTTGGGGGCTGTAGACCCCCAAAATATTTCACGGGACCACATCCGTCAAATATTTTGGGGGTCTACAGCCCCCAAATATTTCACGGAAGGGGTTCCGTCAAATATTTGGGGCGTCTACAGGCTGCAAATATTTCACGAAACCACATCCGTGAAATATTTCGGGGGTGTAGACCCCCAAAATATTTGACGGATGGGGTTCCGTCAAATATTTGGGGGGTCTACAGCCCCCAAATATTTCACGCAAGGGGTTCCGTCAAATATTTGGTGGGTCTACAACCCCCAAATATTTCCCGGAACCACATCCGTGAAATATATTTCGGGGCCGTAGACCCCCAAAATATTTGACGGATGGGGTTCCGTCAAATATTTGGGGGCTACCACCCCAAAAATATTTGACGGATGGGGTTCCGTCAAATATTTGGGGGCTGTAGACCCCCAAAATATTTGACGGAACCACATCCGTGAAATATTTTGGGGGTGTAGACCCCCAAAATATTTGACGGATGGGGTTCCGTCAAATATTTGGGGGCTGTACACCCCCAAAATATTTGACGGATGGCGTTCTGTCAAATATTTGGGGGCTGTAGACCCCCAAAATATTTGACGGATGGGGTTCCGCCAAATATTTGGGGGGTCTACAGCCCCCAAATATTTCACGGAAGGGGTTCCGTCAAATATTTGGGGGGTCTACAACCCCAAATATTTCACGGAACCACATCCGTGAAATATTTCGGGGGTGTAGACCCCCAAAATATTTGACGGATGGGGTTCCGTCAAATATTTGGGGGTCTACAGCCCCCAAATATTTCACGGAAGGTGTTCCGTCAGATATTTGGGGGCTGTAGACCCCCAAAATATTTGACGGAACCACATCCGTGAAATATTTTGGGGGTGTAGACCCCCAAAATATTTCACGGATGGGGTTCCGTCAAATATTTGGGGGCTGTACACCCCCAAAATATTTGACGGATGGGGTTCCGTCAAATATTTGGGGGCTGTAGACCCCCAAAATATCTGACGGATGGGGTTCCGCCAAATATTTGGGGGCTGTAGACCCCCAAAATATTTCACCGTCGGGGTTCCGTCAAATATTTGGGGGGTCTACAGCCCCCAAATATTTCACGGAACCACATCCGTGAAATATTTCGGGGGTGTAGACCCCCAAAATATTTGACGGACGGGGTTCCGTCAAATATTTGGGGGCTGTACACCCCAAAAATATTTGACGGATGGGGTTCCGTCAAATATTTGGGGGCTGTACACCCCCAAAATATTTGACGGATGGGGTTCCGTCAAATATTTGGGGGCTGTACACCCCCAAAATATTTCACGGATGGGGTTCCGTCAAATATATGGGGGCTGTACAGCCCCAAAATATTTGACGGATGGGGTTCCGTCAAATATTTGGGGGCTGTACACCCCCAAAATATTTGACGGATGGGGTTCCGTCAAATATTTGGGGGCTGTAGACCCCCAAAATATTTCACGGAACCACATCCGTCAAATATTTGGGGGGTCTACAGCCCCCAAATATTTCACGGAATCACATCCGTGAAACGTTGTGGGGGTGTAGACCCCCAAAATATTTGACGGATGGGGTTCCGTCAAATATTTGGGGGGTGTACAGCCCCCAAATATTTGATGGATGGGGTTCCGTCAAATATTTGGGGGCTGTACACCCCCAAAATATTTGACAAATGGGGTTCCGTCAAATGTTTGGAGGCTGTACACCGCCAAAATATTTGACGGATGGGGTTCCGTCAAATATTTGCGGGGTCTACAGCCCCCAAATATTTCACGGAACCACATCCCTGAAATGTTTTGGGGGTGTATACCCCCAAAATATTTGACGGATGGGGTTCCGTCAAATAATTGGGGGCTGTACACCCCCAAAATATTTGACGGATGGGGTTCCGTCAAATATTCGGGGGCTGTACACCCCAAAAATATTTGACGGATGGGGTTCCGTCAAATATTTGGGGGGTCTACAGCCCCCAAATATTTCACGGAACCATATCCGTGAAATGTTTTGGGGGTGTAGACCCCCCAAATATTTCACGGATGGGGTTCCGTGAAATATTTGGGGGGTCTACAGCCCCCCAAATCTTTGACGGATGGGGTTCCGTCAAATATTTGGGGGCTATACACCCCCAAAATATTTCACGGAACCACATCCGTGAAATATTTTGGGGATGTAGACCCCCAAAATATTTCACGGATGGGGTTCCGTCAAGTATTTGGGGGCTGTACACCCCCAAAATATTTGACGGATGGGGTTCCGTCAAATATTTGGGGGCTGTACACCCCCAAAATATTTGACGGATGGGGTTCCGTCAAATATTTGGGGGCTGTAGACCCCCAAAATATTTCACGGATGGGGTTCCGTCAAATATTGGGGGGGTCTACAGCCCCCAAATATTTCACGGAAGGGGTTCCGTCAAACATTTGGGGCGTTTGCAGCCCCCAAATATTTCACGGAACCACATCCGTGAAATATTTCAGGGGTGTAGACCCCCAAAATATTTGACGGATGGGGTTCCGTCAAATATTTTGGGGGCTGTACACCCCCAAAATATTTGACGGATGGGGTTCCGTCAAATATTTGGGGGCTGTAGACCCCCAAAATATTTGACGGAACCACATCCGTGAAATATTTTGGGGGTGTAGACCCCCAAAATCTTTCACGGATGGGGTTCCGTCAAATATTTGGGGGCTGTACACCCCCAAAATGTTTGACGGATGGGGTTCCGTCAAATATTTGGGGCTGTACAACCCCAAAATATTTGACGGATGGGGTTCAGTCAAATATTTGGGGGGTCTACAGCCCCCAAATATTTCACGGAAGGGGTCCCGTCAAATATTTGGGGGGTGTACAGCCCCCAAATATTTGACGGATAGGGTTCCGTCAAATATTCGGGGGCTGTAGACCCCCAAAATATTTCACGGATGGGGTTCCGTCAAATATTTGGGGGCATTAGACCCCCAAAAGAGTTTGACGGAACCCCATCCGTGAAATATTTGGGGGCTGTACACCCCCAAAATATTCCACGGATGTGGTTCCGTGAAATATTTTAGGGCTTTACAACCCCCAAATATTTGACGGAACCCCATCCGTCAAATATTTTGGGATGTACAGCCCTCAAATATTTGACGGAACCCCATCCGTCAAATATTTGGGGACTGGGGACCCCCAAATATTTGACGGAACCCCATCCGTCAAATATTTGGGGGGTCTAGAGCCCCCAAATATTTCACGGATGTGATTCCGTCAAATATTTGGGGGGTCTACAGCCCCCAAATATTTCACGGATGGGGTTCCGTCAAATATTTGAGGGCTGTACATCCCAAAATATTTGACGGATGGGGTTCCGTCAAATATTTGGGGGTTGTAAAGCCCTAAAATATTTCACGGAACCACATCCGTGAAATTTTTTGGGGGTGTAGACCCCCAAAATATTTAACGGATGGGGTTCCGTCAAATATTTGGGGGTCCCCAGTCCCCAAATATTTGACGGATGGGGTTCCGTCAAATATTTGAGGGCTGTACATCCCAAAATATTTGACGGATGGGGTTCCGTCAAATATTTGGGGGTTGTAAAGCCCTAAAATATTTCACGGAACCACATCCGTGAAATTTTTTGGGGGTGTAGACCCCCAAAATATTTCATGGATGGGGTTCCGTCAAATATTTGGGGGCTGCACACCCCAAAAATATTTGACGGATGGGGTTCCGTCAAATATCTGGGGGGTCTACAGCCCCCAAATATTTCACGGATGGGGTTCCGTCATATATAGGGGGGGTCTCATAAAGAAACGGCATATGATCAATCGTCATGGTTCAAAAACGGAAAAAGAAACTTGCAAATGTGCGGGCAACTGCGGTCCACCGTTCGATCAGTGCCGTGACACGCCGTCACCGGCACCTCATAAAGAAACGGCATACGATCAGTTGTCATGTTTCAAAAACGGACAAAGAAACTTGCAAATGTGGGGGCAACTACGGTCCACCATGACCCCACCATGATCCACCACATCCACCATGACACGCTGTCAGCGGCAACCCATAAAGAAACGGCATATGATCAATCGTCATCGTTCAAACGTGAAAAAGAAAAATAGGCATACCCTCCCTAAGCATGGTTCGAAAATGGACAAAGAAACTTGCAAATGTGGGGGCAACTACGGTCCACCATTTGATGAGTGCCGTGACACGCTGTCAGTGGCGCCTCATAAAGAAACGGCATATGATCAATTGTCATGGTTCAAAAACGGACAAAGAAACTTGCAAATGTGGGGGCAACTACGGTCCACCGTTCGATCAGTGCCGTGACACGCTGTCACCGGCAACCCATAAAGAAACGGCATATGATCAATCGTCATGGTTCAAACCTGAAAAAGAAAAACAGGCATACCCTCCCTAACCTCAACCACACAAGCAGGGAAATGACAGGGTGGCAGGGAGGGAGGGAGGGGAGGGAGGGAGGGAGGGAGGGAGGGAGGCTCTCTTGGGCGGCCGTAGGGGCTGTGTTGTGCTGTGTTGTGCTGTAATCTGCTGTGCTATGCTGTATGTTGTGCTGTGCTGTGGTATGCTGTGATGTGCTGTGATGTGCTGTGCTGTGCCGTGCTGTGCTATGCCGTGCTCGAAACCCACTACCCCCCCTCTCCACAGTTCCGGCTCAACCCGATGAACCCCCACCCACCCACCCCACCAGCAAAACTGACCCGATTAGCTCACGTGAGGTTGCTTGGGCCAGACATCAGGATTCTGTTCCCACTTGTCTTCAGTCACATATGAGCCCCCCGATCGGTTTGAGTGAGAGAGATGGGCGAAATCATCATTCAAACTGCAACAGTTCTTGTGTTCGAGAGGATATGCTATGGACAATCTAGATGAAGCACAACATATTCATCCGTCATCAAACTGCATCCATATCTACAATCAAACTGCAACTATCGTGCTTGTTCACCTGATGACTTATATATCGGCATGTGCTGCCTCATGCTACATACTGTGTGTCTTACCTCCCACTTCTACCGTGATCAAGCACTCCTTCGGCTCTCAGTTGCTGTGGTAGTCCTACGGTGTGTTCTGCCGTGTGTCTGTGTGTTCCATTGCTGTTGCTGTCTCATGGTGCTGTGGTCAGTGCATATGGCTGTAGTGCGTAGTTGGTGCGAGGGGGCCGGAGGCCCAGCCTCTGGTTTTAAATTTCTGCTTGGACGCTTCGTTCTTGTGTATTGTGGTGCAAAAACAGGGTTTTGCGGCAAGTACCCCAGCGGCAGCGCGGCCGGCTGCCGCACTGAAGACGGGGGTTCGAATCCCCCTCAGCAGGCGAGCTGAGGGGGAATACGAGGAGGAGATGCCGTTCCGGAGCCGCAAGGTGGCACCGGTGGTGGAGCGCGCTGCTGCTGCAGGTGTGTGGTGGCGGATGCCTTTTTGTTGCACTCTCAGGTATAACTGACACTGATCTGTGACATAACTCAGTGTGAAAAACTATGAGGACGAGACACGCCACCCGTCGCACCGGCGGTACCGTGAGATAGATGGGGTGGGGTGGGGTGGGGTGGGGGTGGGGGGGGGCAGGTACCATCATTGAAGGGGTTGCAAGCATTGGTTGGGTTTCAGACGCTAGGGTCGAGACCACAACCCACTTCTACACCTCAAGGGTGTGGTGACAATGGGACAAGTCTGATATTGGGGGGGACATGGGGGGGGGGGGGGGGGGGGCGAAGTCTGACACGGGAGGGGGGGGGGGGGGGGGTAGAAAGGGTGTTGGGGGGGGGGGGGGGGTTGGGAGTGATGGTCCATAAAAGTCTGATGTCTGATGTCTCATAGCCGACTAGGTCGCTATACACAATCCTGAGCCACGTGGTCGCCCCCCTCAAGCAGAGAGAACATGGCCTCCGTGACGTGGCCCTGCGCGTCGTCGCTCTGCACTTGTGCCAGTTGCTTGGAGCCCACCAACACGGCCATGGACCGCCGCTCCGTGACTGCTGGAATGGCTCGTCGCAGCTGCCGGTCATACAGCCACAACGTCCCCACGTCGAGCATGACAGCTACCGCCAGGACTGGGAGGCCGCACAGAGGCAGCTGAAAGACCGGCAGCACCTCGCGAGGCCAGCCCATGACGTTCCCCACAGCCGGATGGCCTGCGTATACCTGGAGACAAGGATCACTTTGGCCGTCAGGGCCCCTCACCAAGGTACCACTCACCATGGCCCACGACTGCGCCGATACCACGCGGGACCACTCCCTGAATGCCGAGAAGTCCCAAGCCATCCACGAACCAATCCACTGGCTGGGGGCCTGCGCCACTGCCGCCATCCAGTGAGGGAACAAGGACATGGCCTCCTCGCCAGCGATGTACGACCTGGGCACCAGCAGCGCATGCAGCGGTGCTCTCTGAAAGGTCGCCTGTAGGTCGCTGGGGAGGCCGTCGAACGGGTTCCACAGCGGACGCCGTCGGACCCTCCCTTCCGGCGGGCAGAAGGGTGTATCACCTCGCAGGAACGCGTACACCGCCCTCCTTCGATCTTGCATCAGCAGCTGCATGATCTGGGTGAGCCGGTGGTTCCTCCGGGCATACACATCTTCCCCAACCTGGGCCATGTCCTCCACAAAGAGTTTGGGCTTTCGCAGGGCCCCGGGACGACGCCGCCCACACCGCCGCGAACTGCCGCTTCACGTCCCCGGGGATGACACCCGCCATCAAGGATTCCGTCCACCTGCAGCCGTGTTCCCTCCACGCCAAGAACTCCACCGCCCTGTCCGTCAGAGGAAGGTGGCGGCCCGGGGCGTGGGCGCCAAGTCGGGAGGTATATATATTACTACACCCCTCTCCCCTTGAATCTAGCTAACAAGCAAGCAACAACAAGCAAGCAACAACAAGCAAGCAACAAGCACTTCTCCTCACCGTTTTGGCCATTGCTCCGCCTCATCGCTCCGGGCTCTACTCTACTCTAGCCATCTTGGAGCCCAGATGGTGGCCTTGCCAAATCCAATTTTGAGCCGAAAACTCACCGGTGGCGGGCTAGGGCGGTGGCGCCAAGTTAGGAGGTGCCCTCCCAAATCTGCGCAGTTTTGGGCCAAAAACAGCCATTTTTCGCCCAAAACAGCCCCAGTAAGGGTGCAAAACAGCCAAACGCAGGCAAACGGCTGCTACACTCCACGTGCAGCCTGACTTTCTCGCGACCAAGGGACCTTTGGTGCCCTCTAACTCCACGATGTGTCCGAGAAACGGCCCAAAAAGGCGCCAAAAAGCCCCAAAATCTGCGCAATGTGCACCAGCACCCCGAAACCAAGAACGGGCCGTATCTTGGGCTACGTGGGTCAAAAACGAATTCTGAGGGCACCTAGTCCACCCGCAACCCCCCACTTTTTGTGGTTTCCAAGCCTCAGAATCGCCCAACGAGACACGTAGACCCCCATACCATTTGTCACTTGGTGCAGCCAGAGGGCCGGCCAACCCAGGCACAGTGGGGGCCAACGGTGGGTCCACCAGGGTCCCCGGGGCAAAAAAATTGATTTTTTCCGAAGTTGTTCTTAGACCACTTGGGATGCTCAACCAAGTGTTTTTGGGCCTTTTTGAGCCCGTGGTGGCGCGTTTTGGGCCATGGAAAATCCCAAAATGCCTTGAAAATGGGCCGTTTTGGGACCAACAATAGGTCAAAAATGGGTCAAAAACGCGTTTTTCTTAAAGTGATCCCGGACCATCTGGGATGCTCAAACAAGTGTTTTTAGCCCGTTTTGAGCCCCTTTTGACCGAGTTTAGCCCCTTCCACCACATGTATGCACCACTTTGTGCCTTTCGCACGTATCTTAGAGCCGTGTGGTGGAGCCACCTAGAGTTGGGACAGGGGTGTAGATTGGAGGATATATATATATATATATATATATATATATATATATATATATATACATATATATATATATATATATGTATGTATATGTATATATATATATGTATTACTACACCCCTCTCCCCTTAAATCTAGCTAACAAGCAACAACAAGCAACAAGCACGTCTATGTACCGTTTGGGCCATTGCACCTTCCCAACGCCTCGGGCGTGACTCTACTCTAGTCATCCTAGAGCCTAGGTGGTGGCCTTGCCAAATCCAAGTTTTGAGCCAAAAACTCACCGGTGGCGGCCCGGGACGGTGCCGACAAGTTGGGAGGTGCCCTCCCAAATCTGCGCAGTTTTGGGCCAAAAACAGCCATTTTTCGCACAAAATAGCCCTAGTAAGGGTTCAAAACAGCCAAACGAAGGCAAACGGCTCGTACACTACACGTGCGGCCTGACCTTCTCGTGACGAAGGGACCTTTGGTGCCCTCTAACTCCACGATATGTCCGAGAAAAGGCGCCAAAAAGGCGCCAAAAAGCCCCAAAAATGTGCACCAACACCCCGAAACCAAGAACGAGCCGTATCTTGGGCTACGTGGGTCAAAAAAAATTTCCGAGGGCACCTAGTCCACCCGCAACCCCCCCCTTTTTATGGTCTGCAAGCCTCAGAATCGCCCAACGAGACACGTAGACCCCCGTACCACTGGTCACTTGGTGCAGCCGGAGGGCCGGCCAGCCCACGCACAATGGGGGCCAACGGTGGGTCCACCAGGGTCCGGAGGGCGAAAAAAATGATTGGTTTCAAAGTTGTTCCTAGACCACTTGGGATGCTCAACCAAGTTTTTTTAGGCCGTTTTCAGCCCCCGGTGGCGCGTTTTGGGCCATGGAAAATCCCAAAATGCCTTGAAAATGGGCCGTTTTGGGACCAACAATGGGTCAAAAATGGGTCAAAAACGCGTTTTTCCAAAAATGATCCTGGACCATCATGATGCTCAAACAAGTGGTTTTAGCCCATTTTGAGCCTGTGGCCACGGGTTTTGGGTCATGGAAAAACCCAAAATGCCCCGAAAATGGGCTATTTTGGGACCAAAAATGGGTCGAAAATGGGTCAAAAACGCGTTTTTGTAAAAGTGATCCTAGTTGTGGTTGTGGGAGTGGATCATCAGCACGCAACAAACGATTTTTGTATAGCGCCTCGTCTTGCGGAATCTGGCCTTCACAGCATGGACAGTTCATTTTCAAGGTGGTTTTGCATAATTGCAGGGCTCAAACGGGTGTGGGGGTGGATCATCATCACGCAACAAACGAGTTTTGTATAGCGCCTCGTCTTGCGGAATCTGGCGCTCACAGCATGAACAGTTCATTTTCAAGGCACTTTCGCATAATTGCAGGGCTCAAACGGGTGTGGGGGTGGATCATCAGCACGCAACAAACGAGTTTTGTATAGCGCCTCGTCTTGCGGAATCTGGCGCTCACAGCATGGACAGTTCATTTTCAAGGCATTTTTGCATAATTGCAGGGCCCAAACGGGTGTGGGGGTGGATCATTAGCACGCAACAAACGGCTTTTGTATAGCGCCTCGTCTTGCGGAATCTGGCGCTCACAGCATGGACAGTTCATTTTCAAGGCATTTTTGCATAATTGCAGGGCTCAAACGGGTGTGGGGGTGGATCATTAGCACGCAACAAACGAGTTTTGTATAGCGCCTCGTCTTGCGGAATCTGGCGCTCACAGCATGGACAGTTCATTTTCAAGGCACTTTTGCATAATTGCAGGGCTCAAACGGGTGTGGGGGTGGATCATCAGCACGCAACAAACGACTTTTGTATAGCGCCTCATCTTGCGGAATCTGGCGCTCACAGCATGGACAGTTCATTTTCAAGGCATTTTTGCATAATTACAGGGCCCAAACTGGGTGTGGGTCAAGGCATTTTTGCATAATTGGAGGGCCCAAACGGGTGTGAGGGTGGATCATCAGCACGCAACAAACGACTTTTGTATAGCGCCTCGTCTTGCGGAATCCGGCGCTCACAGCATGGACAATTCTTTTTCAAGGCATTTTTGCATAATTGCAAGGCTCAAACGGGTGTGGGGGTGGATCATCCACACGCAACAAACGACTTTTGTATAGCGCCTCGTCTTGCGGAATCTGGCGCTCACAGCATGAACAGTTCATTTTCAAGGCACTTTTGCATAATTGCAAGGCCCAAACGGGTGTGGGGGTGGATCATCAGCACGCAACAAACGACTTTTGTATAGCGCCTCGTCTTGCGGAATCTGGCGCGCACAGCATGGACAGTTCATTTTCAAGGCACTTCCGCATAATTGCAGGGCTCAAACGGTTGTGGGGATGGATCATCAGCACGCAACAAACGACTTTTGTATAGCGCCTCGTCTTGCGGAATCTGGCGCTCACAGCATGGACAATTCATTTTCAAGGCGTTTTTGCATGATTGAAGGGCCGAAACGGTTGTGGGGATGGATCATCAGCACGCAACAAACGAGTTTTGTATAGCGCCTCGTCCTGCGGAATCTGGCGCTCACAGCATGGACAGTTCATTTTCAAGGCACCTTTGCATAATTGCAGGGCTCAAACGGGTGTGGGGGTGGATCATCGGCACGCAACAAACGACTTTTGTATAGCGCCTCGTCCTGCGGAATCTGGCGCTTACAGCATGGACGGTCATGTTGGGCATTTTGGGATTTTCCATGGGCCAAAATGCTTCCCAATGCGCTCAAATTGTATATATATACATATATATATATATATATATATATATATATATATATATATATATTTATATATATATATATGTATATATATATATGTATATATATATATATATATATACATGGCACCAGGGGGCGGCAAGGTGAAGAGGGAGTGGGAGGGATGCCTCGCGTATTGCTCCACGAAGTGTATGCCAGGGGGGTAAAGGGAGGACGGGGACGGGGAGACAGAGGGCCAGGGACCCAGGAGCCTGGGAAGGGGGGCAAGGGAGGACGAGGGAGGGCGAGCAGACAGGGGGCATGACAGGGCCAGGGGGAACGGGGAAGAGAGGGGGGGCAGAGAGGGATCGCTGCCTCGCGAATTGCTCCGCATCGTGCTCGCGCTGGCCGGAGGGCAGAGGGACAGAGGTGGCAGGGCAGGGAAGGGGGCGTGCCACGGCGGCATGAAAGAGCGAACGTGGGGCAGGAGCAAAAAGGTGCTCCACAACCGAGCGAGCCGCCCGTCATGCAACGAGGGCCGGCAAGGACGAGGGAAGAGGGCACGAACAGGCCGAAAGAGGTAGGGCACTTAGAAAAAAGGCCACAGGCGGGTGCAGTGCGACGTGCGTGCCACTTGCCCAGGGACTAGGGCACCAGGGGGCAGAAAGGTGAAGGGAGAGAGGGAGGGATGCCACGCGTATTGCTCCGCAAAGTGTACGCCGGGGAGGTAAAGAGAAGACGGAGAAAGGCAGACAGGGGGCCAAGGACACAGGGGCCTGGGAAGGGGGGCAAGGGAGGACGAGGGAGAACGAGCACACAAGGGGCAGGGCTGGGCCAGGGAGCGGGAGCAGAGGGGGGGAGCAAAGGGTTGCCTCGCGAATTGCTCCGCACCGTGCTCGCGCTGGCCGGAGGGCGGAGGTAAGGAAGAGGAGGCGAGAGAACAGAAGCATGCTAAACACGGACCTTATGCACCGCTAGTGTGAGCGGACCAGGGGCAAGAACGACGATGGTGCCCCGCGACCGAGCTGACCGCCCGCGGCGAGCCGGGGCCCTGGACCTGCCGCGCCCGCTAGGCAGCCTGCCCCCGGAGGTTTCGTGTGCGGAACAAAGTGCGTGCCACATACCATGAGCTCAGGACACCAAGGGGCAGCAAGGGAGAGACGGAGTGGGAGGGTTGCCTTGCGCATTGCTCTGCACGGTGCACGCCGAGGGGATAGAGGGGGGAGGGGGACAGAGAGACAGGAGGCCGGAGATCCAGCAACCAGGGACGAGGGGCAGGGCAAGGTGAGAGAGGGCAAGGAGACAGGGGGAAGGACAGGGCGAGGGGGCCGGGGCAGAGAGAGGGGCAGAGACGGAGCGCTGCCTCGCGAATTGCTCCGCACTGTGCTCGCGCTAGCCGGAGGGCAGAGGGTTGGAGATGGCAGGGCAGAGAAGGCAACATGGTGCCCCACAACCGAGCGAGCCGCCCGCAGCGCGCGGGGGCACTGGGCAAGGCGGGGTGCCGCGGCGTGCTGCCACAAGGCAGCCCGCCCCCAAAGGTGCAGTGTGCTGTGTGCCTGCGTAGTGTCATGCATCGAGGGCCGGCAAGGACGAAGGAAGAGGGCACGGGCAGGGCGAAAGAGGTAGGACACTTAGGAGGCGAGCGAAGGTTGGACAGCCGGAGCAGAGAGAGGGAGCGACGAGGGAGGCAGGGGCACTACTCAGCACCATGCGAGCACTGACGGCGAGGGAGGGAGCAGAGGGGGCAGGGTAGGGGATAGTTGCCATGCGTCGTGCCGTGCGCCGTGCGCGTCCTGAAACCGACTCTGACCTCAGGCACGGGACACTGAGCACCATGCGGAGACCTGGCGACTACCGCCAAGGGGCAACAGCGGCTGGAGATTCCGGGGTGCGGAGCCTATACCGTGGAGGAGGGCGGGAAGGCCCAAAGGAGAAACCCCCCCCCCCCCCCGCTGCAGGCATGTGCCTCACCCCGTGCTTGCGTCGTGCTTGCGTCGTGCCTGCGACATGCGTGCAACGATGGGACGACGACAAGGGCGCCCCCCCCCACACACACCTCCGCCCCCCCGGGGGTGCGCACGCAAGGTAGGAGGGGCGACGACGGGTGACACATGGCAGCCCCCCCCCCCCCTGCAGAGGGACAAGTGCCGCGCCTCGTGCCTGCGCCATGCTTGCGTCGTGCCTGCGACGTGCGTGCTACGAAGGGACGACGACAAGGGCCCCCCCCCCCCCCCCCACACACCTCCGCCCCCCCAAGGGTGGGGGATGCAGGTAGGGGGGGGGCGACAAGCGCCCCCCCCCCCCCCCCCCCCCCGAGGACAAAGCGGCAGGGTGGGGAGGCAGCGGCGAGAGGGTGCGAGACGGACCACACGACCGTGCCCGAAGAGAGCACGCGCCGTTGAAGCCCCAGCGGGGGGACCACCGGGGGTGCGAACGCAGGGTAGGAAGGGCGACGACGGGAGCCACAAGGCATGCGCCCCGCCCTGCAGAGGGACAGGTGCCGCGCCTCATGCCTGCGCCGTGCTAGCGTCGTGCCTGCGACATGCGTGCAACGAAGGGAAGACGACAAGCCCCCCCCCCCCCCACACAACTCCGCCCCCCCAAGGGTGGGGGGATGGTGCGGGACGAACCACACGACCGTGCCCGTAGGAAGCACGCGCCGTGCAAGCACCAGCGGGGGGGGCACCGGGGGTGCGAACGCAGGGTAGGTAGGGCGATGACGGGAGCCACACGGCAAGCCCCCCCCCCCACCACCAGAGGGACAAGTGCCGCGCCACGTGCCTGCGCCGTGCTTGCGACGTGCTTACGCCAGAGGACGGACAGCGAGGACACCCCCCCCCCCCCCGTCCCCTTCTCCCCCACCCACCCAGGAAAGGGGCGAGGACAGCGAGGAGACGGCGAGGGGACAGGGGGGGGGGCACAGGACAGACCGAAACACCGGGGGGAGAGACGAGTGGCGAGCGGTGGAGGTAAAAAAAAAAAAAGGCGTGTTGGCCAGGCAAGTTGTCGTGATGGGTGCCATCGAGGCTTACCGTGTGAACGGTGGTCCATTCGGTGGACGGGGCCTTGATCTGGTGAACCCTAGTGGCAAGCAATTTGACCCTCTGGGTTTGGCCGACGACCCTGACACGGCTGCCGAACTGAAGGTGAAGGAGATCAAGAAGGGCCGTTTGGCGATGCTCTCCTTGTTCGACTACTATGTGCAGGCTGCCATCACCGGCCAGGGCCCTCCCGAGCACTAGGCCTCCCACAATGCTGATCCGTTTTCGGTGAAGGGGTTGACCCTTGAGATTGCCGGTCAGTACACGCTGTCTGTGGCCATGTTCACAGATGCTGGGAAGCAGAAGGAGCCCCAGGTGGATTTGTCGGACTGTTGTGGTCCTCACCGCAAGAGGTGGTTGGGCCCCAACGCTGCGGACAGCTACGTCCCTGACTACTTGACCGGTGAGTACCCTGGTGACTACGGTTGGGGCAGCGCTTGGCTTGCTGCAGGGCCCAAGGCCTTCGAGCCAGCACGTGGGTAGCATCGCCATCTTCAATCTCGTCTTGTGCCCATGCTTGCTGCTTTGTTTCTTGGTTTCTGCAGTGCTGCAGCCCTAGGAGTTGTGCTTGCTTGTTGCAGTGCTGCAGCTCTGCCATGGCTTGACCCTTACCCCCGGCGAACAAACGGGCCAGCGCTCGTCGCCGTTGCTAATGCTAACGCTCTGCAATTGCCACTGCCCCCAAAGCCTGGTTGGCCGGTATCCCCGGTCCTCTGGGTCCTCCGTCATGCTGTGGGCCACCTCAGGCAGCCCTGGGACCCACAGGATCGAGCAAGGCAGGAACCACTTGTCGGTGCGAGATGCCTGGTAACACCAGTAGACGGCATGATAAGTGGTTATGACTATGACTATGACTATATATATTAGTACTGTACGCGTGCACCAGGACCCCGTGCACCAGCTCATGCAGCTCCGCTATGAGGGCAGCCGCGACTCGGTTTGACCCCGGAGCCTTGTCGTTTGCCACAGCCTGTTTCACGGCGTCTTTGAGATCCTTCAGGGTGTACTCCTGCACCGACCTCCCTTCCTCCGGCACCCTCCGAGGGATGTGGGCCGGCGTTCGTAGACGCGCAGTGCCGAGGAGTGGGGGGTTCTAGCGCCACAACGACCCGGCACCACGCCCGCGACCCACCGTGCAGCAGCGCAAGCGAGGCCGCAGGCCGGTTGCTCGAGGACTGCGCTGCCGGTGCCTTGGGGAGGTCCGTCGCTTGACCCCGCAGCGCCCTGCACATGGCAACCGCATGCTTAGCTTGCCACACGTTGCTCGGGGTACGGGCCAGACGTCTTGCCCGTGACCCTCGGTGGCCGCGTTACCTCCACGAACACAGCCGGTGCCTGCGGGATGTCCCCCGTCGTGCACCTGTACGCCCTGCACACTGGGCCCAGGGACCGGAGGCATTCCCTGAGCACCCTGTAGCAGGCCGGGCCCCTGAACTGCTGCTTCCTGAGCCGGCCCGCGGTAACGGCAACCCATTCCAGCCCCCCGTGTCCACAGCTCAACGGGACCAGGCGATGCCCATGATCGCCGGCATTATGCCTGGGGGGCAAGCGGGGCCATTCGCGTCGGCGCAAGCAAAGTCCAGAACGCTCGCGTTGCCCACGAGGGTCCGTTCCGCGGCAGGGCTGGCGACATCGCAGTCATCAACGTTGAGTGGGGGCGGCGGGTCTGCGGCAGTGTCTTCGACGGGGAGTGCGGGGGTGAGTGCGTCAGGCAGTGGAGCCGCGCGGTCAGCTACTGTGTTTAGTGGAACACGACCGGCGGCGACCCCCTCAGCTGGTGGACGGCGGGCGCCGGTGTCTAGTCCTGCGCAGGGGTCTTCGAGCCAGCCGCCCGCGCTGGGCGCGGGTGGTCCCCCTCCGTCCGATGACCCGGGTCCGGCGGGGGACCCTGATCCGGCGGCGCAGCCATGAAGGTGCCCCGCCTCCGACACCCGGGCGGCGGTGTCCTGGAACGTCCGGGGCTCAATGCGGGGGGACGGCGTGCCCGTGGCCCCGGGTATGCTCCGTGCGGAGTTGTGTCGAACGCCTTGGAGACTTCAAAGACCAGGAAGTTATTCTCCTCATGTCCATGCTGCAGCGTGCGCTGGGCCAGGAACACCGGGGCAGACGCCGTGGAGCCTGGCATGGCTCCAAGTTGCCAATCCGCAGCCAACCCCTTGCGTGCCAGGACGGCCGTGAACCTCCGCATGAGGGGGGTCGTTAGCATCCGCATGTCTTGCTGGCCCAACGCTATGGGCCTGTACGGGTCTAGGTTCCCTGTGGCCATGCCTTTGGGCATCGGCCATATGATGGCCCCATGCCAGGACTCCAGGACCTCCGCACCCGCAGGATAGCCCGGTATGCATGCACTAGGAGCCTTTGCACCGGCTCAGGCGGCTCCGTTATGAGGGCAGCTGTGACCCTATTGGACACCGGAGCCTTGTGGTCCGCCACGGCTTGCTTCACGGCATCCGTGGGATCCTGCAGGGTATAGCACCGACCTCCATTCCTTTGGCACTCCCCGAGGGATGTGGGCCCTGACGAGCCGTTCGAAGGCCGCTAGGTTCACTGGCCGCTTGGCGTACAGCGCTTCCCAGTACTTCTGGACCTCGCCGATGACGTCCGAAGCCTCCATGAGCACCTTCTCCGACTCCCGGACGCGCACTGACCATAGGCCTGACGGGGCATACTTCACTACGTTGATGGCCCCCCGGCTCGCCGTCCATCGGAGCTGCAGATCAGGCACCCTGCCCCGCCAATAGTCCTTTATGGACCTGCGCCTGTTGCTCCTGAGGACACCTCGTAGCTCCTCCACGCGAGTCTCAAGCTGGTGGAGCTGCCGGTCCAAAGCAGCGTGCAGGCCTCCACGGTGGCGGGGGACAGGTCGGGGTCCACCTGTCGGAGGTGCCACAAGAAGGCAGCCGCCTCCTTGGAGTGGAGCCCGGCCGCCGCCGCGTCCCGCTGCCACAGCTCGTGGGCGCGCCATGCCAGGGCCCGCTGATCCGAGAGGACCTTGGCCAGAGACGCCTCCGTCTCCGCCTGTCCATACGGATACTGCGGGTCCATGGCTGACAGCATGCGCACCCCTGTCACCCCGGACACGTCATCGCGGAAGGCATAGAGCAGGTCGAAGACCGCATGCACCTCCGACGTGCCCATGGTGGCAGTGTCCTGGTCCGATGAGAGCCACGCCCTTAGCGTCCGATCCTCGCGGGCCTTCTGCAGCACTGCCGCCGCCGCCACGCGAACCCCCGGGGAGTCCGGGCGTATGGCATGCAACCTGCCTTGGGCGTGCGAGTAGGCCATCCTGGTGACCCTCTCTTTGTCGGCCACCGCTAGCGGGATGTCGAGGACCACGGGGCCATGGTCAGACCCCGGCGACGCAGGAGACCGTCCCGGCGCCAGGTGCGGGCGCTCACACACCGCCCATGGGACCAGTGGCGAGTTGAGCAGGAAGGAGTCCAGCCGATGCCCCACTCTCGTGGGCCGTCTGTCCTCCTCCGCTGCCGCTCCCGCCCTGTGGAACCCGCATTGCTCCCACAGACACTGGAACCTCTTCGTGGTGGGGTGTCCTGGGGACTCCAGCCACACGTTGAAGTCCCCCCGAGGAGCACGGCCTTCGTGCCTCCCGCACTTTTGGCCGCCGCGTACATGGCCACGTCAGCCCCGAAGGACGCCTTAGACGCCCAGGAGTCACCACCACTGCCCGGGCCGTGGACGTTGATGACCGTGAGTGTGCCACCCGCGGTCACCACATCAAGGGCCATGGCCTTGCCCGGCAAGATGTCCACGACGTCTTGAACCTCCTGGGCAGGGAACACGTCCGCTCGAAGGGCAATCAAGAGACCGCTACGCACCGTCGCCGCTGACGCCGCTTGGGCATCCAACCCCGGGAACGCATGGTACCCATGGTGACGCCACTGATTTTCCGAGTGCACCATGCCCTGGGGGTCCTGCAGGCCCGTCTCCTGGACGAGGCCCACGATGGCGCCCTCAGCCTTCAGAATGCCCACCGCCACCGCCTCACCGTCGAGCATACGGCCACAGGCACGCAGTCCCCCCGCATTGAGCCCTGGACGTGCTAGGACACCGCCGCCCGGGTGTCGGAGGCGGGGCCCCTTCATAGTTGCGCCGCCGGATTAGGGTCCCCCGCCGGATCCAGGTCCTTGGACAGAGGGGGACCACCCGCGCCCGGCGCAGGCGGATGGTTTGATGACCCCTGTGCACGACCAGACACCTGCCCCCGCCGTCCACCAGCTGAGGGGGTCGCCGCCGGTCATGATGCACCAGACATAGCAGCTGACCTCGCGGCTCCACTGCCTGACTCACTCGCCCCCGCGCTCCCCGTCGAAGACAGTGCCGCAGACCCGCCAGCCCCACTCGGCGCTGCCGACTGCGATGCCCCTTGCCCTCCCGCGGGACGAGCCCTCGTGGGCAACTCGAGCGTTCTGGATCTTGCTTGGGCCGACGCGAATGGCCCCGCTTGTCCCCCAGGCATGATGCCGGCGAGCATGGCCATCGCCCGGTCCCGTTGAGCCGGGTCAGACACATGATCCCGCATCAAATGGTCCAGAAGGTCCTTGGGGTGGAGGTGGGTGGGCTAGCAGTGCTTGCCGGCTCGCCACGAGTAGCGACCAACCTCCTCCAGTCGGGACCAGGGGCAGACGTTGATCTCCTTCGACGCACGCTGCACCGTGGCCATTTCGCCTCCGAAGTGCCGCAGCACGTACCGAATGTTGGTATAGTTGCCATACTGGTGGGGGTGGCTCTTCTTGGGAGGCGGCTTGGGCGCTGCCTTCGGAACCGGCTTTGCCACCGCGGCCGGGGGGGCCGCAGGCCGAACCGGCGGCACACTGGGCGGTTGCGGCAGGTGCAGCATCCCCCCCACGGGAAAATGCTCCTCCACCCAGCGGCGCCAAGCATCGGCGAACTTCTCCCGGTTGCCCTCGACCTTCCACCTAGACGTGGAGAACGCTCGGAGCCACGGCCCCATGTTCTCCTCCATAACCAGTCGGAGGGCATCTCCCCCGCTTTGCCTGCGGAAACGGACCGCGGCCGAGCCTACCACGGTTCCCTGGAGGTACAGTGCCGTGCCTCCGTCGCCACTCAGGGCGCCAAGGTGCAGGGCCTCCACATCGGCGGGGCGGATTGTGAGCGCCGTGCCCTCCCCACGATCGTACACGCGCAGTGCCGAGGAGTGGGGCTCCAACGCCACAACGACCCAGCACCACGCCCGCGACCCACCGTGCAGCAGCGCAAGCGAGGCCGCAGGCCCGTTGCTGGAGGACTGCGCTGCCGGTGCCTTGGGGAGGGCCGTCGCTTGACCCCGCAGCGCCTTGCACATGGCAGCCGCATGCTTAGCTTGCCACATGTTGCCCGGGGTATGGGCCAGACGTCCTGCTGCTGGACCCTCAGTGGCCGCGTTACCTCCACGAACACAGCCGGTGCCTGCGGGACGTCCCCGGTCGTGCACCTGTGCGCCCTGCACACTGGGCCCAGGGACCGGAGGCATTCCCTGAGCACCCTGTAGCAGGCCGGGCCCCTAAACTGCTGCCTCCTCAGCCTCCTCAGCTGGCTCGCGGTAACAACAACCCATTCCAGTCCCCTTGCTTCCACCCGAACACAGGCCCAATACTCCGCCCCTTCCAACACCACCAGCTTCCCCATGTCCGCCCTGCCCACCGTATGGGTGGGAGGCACGCTCTCCACGTGCAATGACCGCCTGGCGTTCTCCTCCCACGGCTGGGGGGCATGCAGCTGCTGCTGCTGCATCGCGTCCTTCACGTGCTGCAGGGAGACCGTAATCAGCATGGGCATCCCCCCATCCGCCGCGGCCATACTCAGCACGGCATGCTGCAGGAGGTTGTCCGGCCTTGGCATGGCGGTCCGGGCGATGCGCATAGCACCCAAGGGCCAGAGGGCGGAGTGGCCGGCTGCAAAGCATGTGCGGGCGACGGCCCAGGCGGCGCAGGTGCAGCAGCCGGCCGACAACAACAAGGACTGTGGCGTGTGCGCCCTCATGTCCGCCATGAGGTGGTGGGCGGTCCAGTGCCGCATGCTCGGCGCTTCCGACCGGTCGAGGTACACGACCTCCGAGCTGCCCAGCTCGACGTACCTCGCAATGAGGTGGGCGGCCGGAGTTTGATCGTGCCTCTGGCCCTCCCACCCCTCCCTCGGGAGCATCATGGTGTGGGGGCCAGGCACTGCGCCACATCGGCGACCCGCGCGACCGCGTTTTCACTGAGCTCCGCCGTTGGGTCCGCGGCGACCGAGAAGTGGTGCCGAGGCCCGGGCTTGCTCCCGGTGGCGTACAAGCCCTCCAGGGCGCTCCGCATCTCGGCCGACGGGGGAGAGGCGTTTCCGCAGTCCCAGAGCCAGGGGAGTGCATCCGGGAGATGCTGTCCTGCTCCACCTGACCAAATGGTGGCCCTCAGGATCGGCAGGTCTCGCCAGATAGCCCTAGCGACCGGATCACGCCACGGCTGAGGCCTTTCGGCCCCCCCATTGGAGGACAGCCACCACCACATGCGTGCTCAGGGGCTCCGCTGTGAGGTGCAACGCTACTCCTCCGTCCGTCTTGATCACCGTGCCCCGCGGGGCAGTGAAGACGTGCCCCCCGGTCCCCCGGACGGTTACCCACCCCAAAGGACCGCCACGGTCTCCCAGCTAGGATGGGGGCCGGACTTCTTGGCACCGGCGGTTACGGGCTGTTGGCGGCCCATACGCGCCATTCCACTCCCACCAGACGCTCATGGCCGGGGGGGGCGGAATGTCCTGTGCCATGCGTCAGGCATTTTGCGGTGGACGGCAGTCCATACGTCAGCCCCAGCAGCCCGCGTGGACTGGAGCCCCTCCAGGATGTCTCTCTCCACAGGACTGGGGAGGCGGGCAGTACGAACCTCCAGTCCCTGCCCCAGGTGTAGCCCCAGCCCCTCCCTATCCTTCAGCAGCCGGACCTCGGGTCCGCGGCTGCAAGCCGGGCCGCCACCGTCAAGACAGTCCAGGGCTGGGCTGAGACAGGCTCGCGTGGGAGGTCAGGGCACGCCGCCACAGCACTGCCATCCCTCCCCCAATGGAGCGCGCTGTCCCACCATTGCGCCCAGGTACCAGGCGCCGTTGGTAGCGACCAGGACAGGTACGTCACAACCGCCTTAGCCTGCCACTCGTGTGGGTCCATGCCGGCAGGATGTGTGTGCCACGTGCACACCCATCCCAGGCTGGCCTCCTTGATGGTGACCATGTCCCTCCACGGGACCACCGGGAGCGGGGTGAGCAGGGCCGCCATGCCACATGGTAGCGCCACCGCCCACTCGGTCCTGCCCAGGCAGGCCACCGCGTATCCCACCGCTGGGAGCCCCCCCCCCCCTGCGCCCTCTACACCACTTCACGCATCAGTGTCTCGTGGCTCGGGGCACGGCTCAGGCTGAAGGCCACCACGCGGGCAATGGCCTGGAGGATCAATAGCAGATCCTGGGGTACTCCCTGTGGCACCGGCGGATGGGGCTAGGCGTGGCGGCAGGCATCAGCCCGCATGCACCAACCCTTGGCCTAGTGCCTGCAGGTTTCCACCTCCCCCATCTTGGGCCCAGCCCTGTTTGCTTCAAGCCGGGCCGTCTCCTGCGGCCCCACCTCGTGCGCCTCCTTCACCACCACGATCTCCTATTCCTCATCCTCCTCCATAGCTTCCTGCGCCATGTCGCTCTCCCGGCGTTGGTCTTCTTCTTCCATCGCCTCCGTTGCTGGCGGCGGGCCGGCCGCAGCCATGATCCTCGCCAGGGCCTCCTTCACATGGGCCTTCATGTCCACCTCCTCGGCCACCTCCGACGGGCCCGGGTCCGGACCTTGTTCTTGTTCCTCCTCTGCGGGCCACTCCTCCTCTGCTACGTCACTCTCATGGCCCGCCGCCTCATCCTCCCCCACCGGGACCGCGTGCGGTTCTGGTCCTCGGTGGCCTGCGCCCGAGTCCTGGCGCGAGCCCACCACCACCAGCAGCCTGGGGTCGCCGCCGCGGCTCTCAAGGCGATAGCGGCTCGAGGTGGGGACAAGGACCGCGCTGTCATCGGCGAGCAGCAGACGGTCCGTGCCGTTCTCCCCGAACACCACCTCCCCGAACACGATACACATCCTCCAGCCCCACCTCGTCGAGCAGGCGCCCCAGCGACAAACGCACCGACAGGGGGAGGTTTTCTTGCGGCTCAGCCGCCCGGACCTCACCTGGGTGGTGATCCAGGACCGCCGCATCCCCCAGTTGCATGCAGCGGACCTGGCCATCGTCCGGGGACTCGGCCACCAAGCTCTTCTCGTGGGCGACCTTTTCCGGGTGCTGGAACTTGTACTATGACCAAATCCACCAAAATAACATTCTCGTGAAAGCTACTGGCCGGGGCATTACGAAAATGCTTGGTTGAGAAAAATCCGAAACAACGGGCCCTTTTTTTGGGGGGGCGGATCGTGGAGGATAGTCGAGCACACTTGGAGGGCCTAGATCTCTGAGCCACTATGACCAAATCCACCAAAGTGCCATGTTGGTGAAAGCTGCTGGCCGCGGCATTACAAAAATGCTTGGTTGACCAAAATCTGAAATAGTGGGCTCTTTTTTGGGGGCGGATAGTTGAGCACACTTGGGGGGCCTAGATCTCTGAGCCATTGTGAGCAAATCCACGGAAGTAACATTCTCGTGAAAGCTACTTGTTGGGGCATTACAAAAATGCTTGGTTGAGAAAAATCTGAAACAATGGGCCCTTTTTTGGGGGCGGATAGTCGAGCACACTTGGAGGGCCTAGATCTCGGAGCCACTGTGAACAAATCCACCAAAGTAACATTCTGGTGAAAGCTACTGGTCGGGGCATTACACAAATGCTTGGTTGAGAAAAATGTGACACACTGGGCCCTTTTTTGGTGGCCGACAGTGGAGCACACTTGGAGGGCCTAGATCTCTGAGCCACTGTGACCTAATCCACAAAAGTAACGTTCTGGTGAAACCTGCTGGCCGCGGCATTACAAAAATGCTTGGTTGACAAAAATGCGAAACAATGGGCTCTTTTTTGGGGGCGGATATTTGAGCACACTTGGAGGGCCTAGATCTCTCAGCCACTGTGAGCAAATCCACCAACGTAACATTTCGGTGCAAGCTACTGGTCGGGGCATTACAAAAATGCTTGGTTGAGAAAAATACGAAACAACGGGCCCTTTTTGGGGGGCGGTTAGTCGAGCACACTTGGAGGGCCTAGATCCCTGAGCTAGTGGTCGGGGCATTACAGGAATGCTTGGTTGAGAAAAATCCGAAACAGTGAGCCCTTTTTTGGGGGCGGATAGTTGAGCACACTTGGAGGGCCTAGATCTCTGAGCTACTATGAGCAATTGGACCAAAATAAGGTTCTGGTGAAAGCTACTGGTCGGGGCATTACAAAAATGTCTGCCATCCCTGCTCTGTATCACAATCTTCCAAAATCACAATGTTCCACCACGAGTTCATCATTCACAACTTTACTGAATGCGTCAATTGGGACGCGTCCAAACTGGAGGTGTTTGCCAGCATGTACCCTCTCCCTGCCAACCAGTTCATGGTGTCGGCTTTCATCTTGAACTTCCCTGGGGCCACCCCTTTGGACTGCAAGTAGCTAGACAACCTGCCACGGCTCCCCACTGGCGTAGTCTGGGTTGTTGGGCGCCCAATGGGCCGTTTACCACCCAACCCCGCCAGCCCAGTTCCCCAGTGTCCCCAGGCATCAAGTGCCATGCTTCTGCGGCATGAGCATGTTGTGTTAGCAGCAGTGCTGCAAACCCTTGATCGCCTCCAACCAGGTGCCAGGTGGTCTATGGTGGCACTGCGGCAGCGGGAGCTCCTACATCTTCCGGCAGTGGACTACTCCCTAAGCAACACCAGACTATTGCCAAAACTGTGCCATCTACTTCTGCAGAAGTCCGGCACTGTAGCGGTACAAGGGCGCAGGGACCCTCCACCCCAACAAGCCACCCTAACCTTGGGCCTGTATTCTGATGGATACCTGCCCAGGGAGCGTCCCAATGTAAACACTAAGATTTGTATAATTGATTTTGCGGCAGACTGGTTCCCAAGGTTTGGCCATGTGCCCAGGTGCACAGACACGACAACGTGGATGGAACTTTCCAAAGTTGTTGATGGGGAGTGGCTACCCAAATGGGCAGAGGCCCTACAAGCCCTGCCTTTGTGAAGATTCAACCAACGTATGAAGTATGGTGGTGCAGAGTACACTACGACACTGCACCTATAGTTTGGTTGCTTGACTGCAAATCACCACCATTTGTGGTCAGAGTGTCGTCAAAAGGGGTGTGTGGCATGTCCCGGGGTCAATAAGCATGGAGTTGCCACACTGTTTCTGCACAAGGGGGGGCATCTAAATGAGGTGCGGGGTTCCCACAAGTTTCAGGGTGTATCTAACCTGGCACAGGTTTATATTACACAACCGGTATTACACAACACCAAAGGAGGAGCCTCCAGACTTCTTGGTGTTATTGGGTGGACCATAACCAGGCCGTACAAGCATGTGTTGTTGAAGGTGATAGCTCAAGCTGCTAGGAGATACCACCCTTGATCTTTGCCTCCTGATAGCTGGGAGCACCAGCGCCTTGTGCGATGAAGGTTCGAAGCAGGCATCAGCTAAGCTTGCCGAAAGGCCTCCACTGTGATGGGCAGACTGGCGGGGGGCATGGTCCTCCCATTGCCCTTCCATTCTGTGGTTCTAGCCTTCTGCCACATAGTACACCTGTGCTACGGTTGCACTACATTGGCAACTGCAGCATGGCAAGCTATGGGTTTGGTGTACACATATATTGTGCACATCGTTCCGGAATTTGCGGAAGAAGGTTGCATTGCAACCCTATATATGCATGGGTGGTCCCACGCTTGGTTTAACCCGCAGACCCCCCATGCTATATTCTGATGAGGTAGGGGAACGGGATCTCCAGGTGGCCAAAAGATATGCCCCGGTGACTAGTACCAGGCAGGATGCCAGTATTAGTGGAAGTTTGAAGCATGAGTTGTATGAAAAGTTTTTGCGTAAGAAAAAGAAGATCCCCACTGCCAAAATTTGGGCCCCTGTCCATCGGAACCTTGTTTTGGAGGCTTGCATGGTTGCTGCCAATGCAATGTGGCAGGCAGTCTTCCGGCGCCTGTTACAGCACTTGATGACTTGTCAAGAAGCAAGCGGCTGCAAGTTAAATATGCACCTAGCAACCAATTTGGTTAAATGCACTTTTCCAAGTGCATAACTGGAAAGTGATGTGGTTTGTGTGTGTGTGTGTGGGAGTGGTGGCTCCAAGCGTGGTATACGTCAATGGGTCCCACTTGAGGCAAAAGCTGTCCAAAGTTGGCCTACCATGGGTTTGAAGAGCCGGTCCAAATTCAAATGCTGTGCCGCACAGCGTAGAGATCTCAAGGGAAAGGGTAAGGGGAAATCTGATGTGGGGCCCATCCACAGACCGGTGGATTCTAACCCTTGTTCCGTTCTTGTGGTTCCTGCTTTGGAGGCAGAGGACACTGCTGCCTCATTTCAAGGTCCAAGTGATGTCAGCGACCACCAGCGCAGCCTGTACAACCAATGAGGCAGGTAAAGTTGTTGCGCGTCCCCATTGTTGATAGCGACATAGAGCAGCAACTTGTGTTTCCCAAAGGCAGTAGTAGCAGCAGCAGCAACAGCAGCAGTAGTAGCAGAGCAGCAGCAGTGGCGGCGGGAGTACTAGCAGTCCCGAGGATGATGATTCTGAGGATGATGATGTGTACGTGTCTGGAGGCTCTACAATAAGTGCCGCAAAGTCAGATTCTTCATCATCATCTCAGCCGTGAACCTAAACTACAACCCAAGAAGTATCGGCGTACGGCTCTACATAGTCAGGGGGAGCGCGTCTTGGATGTGGACGCCATGTCAAGTGATGGTTGTCCTGTGCATATGCTCAGTGAAGGGGAGTACAGCATTCACAGTTCCAATTAAGGACAAGTAAGGACAAGTATTTCAAATTTTTTCAGCATGAGCATTGCCAACAATGTATCTTTGGATATGGATTCACTGTTCCATTTCAGGACCAGTATTCTTTTCGTTTTTGCATGTTGCTTTGCTGAGGTCAGGTATATGGGTGGACAACATTGCCCTCTCTCAATGTAGCAAATTTCAATGGAAAATTGCCCGGAAGTTTTCAAAGTTGCCCGGAAAAATGCTCGGAAGTTGGGCAGCCAGCTTGGGACCCAAAACGCAACCAATATCGCTCGGAATGTTCTATGGACCTTCCAGCCAACCGTCCCCGGGTAGCTTGGAACAAATTTTGGTGCCGATTTCTGAAATGTACCGTGCAATACGATTTGGTGACCATAAGTGTTAAGGGTTTCCAAAAATCCCGTGCAAAATGCCCAGCTTTTTCCTGCCATTATTTACCTTCTATGCTGTGCGTTCCAGCGCCAGTTTCATTGCGAAAAAATATTAAAATGGTCCTCGGGTTTCATTTTGATTTTACTTTTTCAAAACTTCGCAGAAATTAACTGTGTTCTGCACTTCACAGTCCCTAAAATACCCTACAAACTCGCGACAAGACAATACCATTTTCATCCATTCGGGTACCATTTGTGGCCATCATGGCCACCATCTTCGCTGTTCCACAGGTTGTGTCACGTGCCGCAATGTGAAGTGTTCTCACACTTCTTGGGACCCATCTTTGGGGTCCCACAATTGCTGGGTTGGGTTAGGGGTTGGGTCACTGAGCTGGTGGAACCAGTCTTGGTTTTATAACCCTTTTTAGTGTCTAGGGTGGACCTACCAGGTTTAGCAGCAGCAGCAGCAAGCAAGCAGCACGCGCGAAATGGGGGAAAATCAGATGTCCGTCGTGGTGCTTTGGATTTGGTTGAAATTTTGGTGCATGATACCTATGGGTGTGAAGTACAATCACACAAAGTTTGAGCAAGAAACTCAACGGTGGCGGCCAGGAATGGGATTCGGAAGTGGCGGACATCAGTTTCAAAAACTGCAATTTTGGGCCAAAAACAGTCATTTTTGGGCCAAAAAAGCCCTGGAACACATTCAAAAAGGCCAAACAAAGGGAAACAGTGCGTACACTCCACGTGCGGCTTGACTTCCCCGTGTCAACGAGCTCTTTGCGGCCCTCTAACTCCATGATATGTCCCGGAAACGGCCCACAAAGGCCCCCAGAAGCTCCAAATGCCGACAGCCACAAACCAAGAATAGGCCATATCTTTGGCTACATGGCTCAAAATGTGATTCCGAGGGCACCTACTCCACCCGCAACCCCCCACTTTTTGTGGTTTCCACCCCTTCAGAATTGCCCAAACGGACGCCTAGACCCCAATACCTAGGCCCACTAGGTTGCGACAAGCTGCAAGCTCAAGCTCAAACAGGTGGGTGCCCAAATGGGTCAACAGGGTCCAGTAGGGGCAAAAAGAGGACTTTTCTCAAAAATGATCCTAGACCATGTGCGACACTAAAACAAGTGTTTTTGGACCGTTTTGAGGTTGTGGTGGCCCATTTTGGTCCTCCGAAAATCCCAAAATGCCTTATAAATGGGCTGTTTTGGGACCAAAAATGGGTCAAAAATGGGTCAAAAACGCATTTTTCCAAACCTCATCCTAGACCATTTGGGGTGCACCAACGGGTGAAATGAGCCCCTTTTGAGCCCATTTTGGGGCATTTTGGTCCCTCAGAGGTCCAAAAAGCCTTGAAAGTGGGCCTCGTGGTGATGGGGTTGACTTGCAAGCTGATTTCACTTTGTCAAGAGCCATCAATGTGTGAATCATTCTTGATGTCCCTCACCGGTCATAGTTGATGTTCCCTCCCCCACCAGCTCGGTCCCAATATTCAGTCTTGATTAGGGTTGGGGTTGTCTTCTGGTTTGGGGTCTGTTAGGGGTTAGTATTCGGGTCAGTCTCGCCCAAAGGCGCGGAGAGCTGGGAGTTGTATGGGTATTCCACCAAGACAACGCCCGCCTTCCTCGGGTGGACACTGCGCACGGTACGCACCTCCACGCCCCGTGTGTACGGGACGTGGACCTTCGTGCCGCCGTCACCGCATACGTCAATAGACCTATGGGAGTACGAAACATTACCAACTATGTGATTCGTGCTGCCGTTGGCCTTTACACAAATGGCTGACCGTATATTTTTGGGGAATTTCTCGCTGGGTGGAATCTTTTCTTTCGGCGCATATATGGCATCGTTCGATGCCCGGTTGTGGCAATTTTGAGCCTCACGGATCCCGGTCACAAACAGAGTTTCGAGGCACTAAATACTCCGCTCCTTGACCCCATCTCACTCCCGCTGCTGCCGCGGTTGCTGGCGCCGTGGGTGGCACAAGAAGGATGCGGCAGGGCTACGGACCACGGTTTTTGACATGCCCACCCGCCCGCTAAATGTTTCACGTGCGGCATCGGATATCCTTCACAAGGTAAACCCACAAATTTTTTGCTTGGCCGCCGGTCTTTTGCCAACCCCCATCCATAGGTTCCGTACGGCGTCCCCCACTAATGTAAAGTACACCATCTCCCGCCGGAACAAGCACCACGCGTCAGAGAGGCCTTTACTCTACTAATCCGGAAGGAAGACCTGGGTCTTGGGCGTCACAGACTGCCCACCTTCTAGGACCATATATGGGCACAAATTCAAACTATTTCTATTGTCTGTTTTGTGTATGCTATTTAACGCATGTTGGCAACGTTGTTACCAATGTTGTGCGACACTAATTGAAACAACGTATATTGTGGTCGTGTTAACTCCGTAGAGACCTAAGTTAAAACCAATATTTTTAATCTTTTGCCAAAAATTAATACGTTCACCAAAAGTCGACCCTTTTAGGGGGGGGGGGGGGGGTTGAGCAATTTGGACGGGAAAAACTACACGCCCATGGGGTGCATTATGGGATCGGGGGCAATTTTCACCCGGGGATGGGGGGGAGGGATCTCTGTACCCTTTGCGAACCGCACTTTTGAATGAACTCCTGCACGTCACTCACTTCTGGCCCGTTTTGCAGACCCCGTTGACGGGGTAGGCACCGGGTCATAAGAGAGGAACCTGCACAACTCCATCGCAGGGCCGGGATGGTCCGAGGGTGTGTCGTGGATTCTGGGTGCAGTTTAGATTGCTAAGGAGAGCTCGGGGACAAGGGTACGAATGAGGTCGGCGGGCGTGCATGGAGCCATGGAATCTGGCAAACTGAACGCCAAATGAAGCACGAGGACCGACACTGGTGCCCAGGGGCAGGGGGGGAGGGGGGGTAACTAGTTCTAGCATGTGCCCAACTACTCAGGGGTCACAAACTGCCCGCCCCCCCGACATGTGGGTCCCAGACCATTAGCCGCAGCCTGCCAGGCCTCATGTCGGACCCGGCACAACACCAGCTGACAGACCCACCGCGAATAAACGCCAATGCCCAGCCATTCGTGACGGCACACCGGCGGACCTGAGACCCATGGGCGGGGCCCAGCCACACCCACAGGTTCACCCCCCCCCCCCCCCCCCACCTGCACCACCCCGGGCCTGAACCAACAGCTACGCCCGCCCCACAGAGCATGTCCACGGACCCCCCCCCCCCGCCCCCCCCTCCACCGAAGTCAAAGTCACCAGCACCGACCTGCCCTCCCGCGCACGCGCACACACATGCACAACGGTGCCGATCACAAACTCTCCACAGACACGACACTAGACTCGTCTGACGTCGACGTCAGCACAGTTGAGCAGTCCACAGATGCCAGTTCTGACCATATCTCAGCACTGCAGGAGCTGGACCAGTACTGCGTGGCAGGACACACAGCGGCACGTGTCACAGGCACAAAGCGACACAGAGACGGCACACTGTGCGCTACACCACCACAAGTAACGACTCTACACAGCTCACTCCAGAGCCCAGTGAACACATGATTATTTCCTTCCATGCGCAGCGCGCCCAGTGTTCCAAAACAGAAAAGACCCAGATCCACACCATGGGTACATGGTTGCGGCGCCTCGGAAGGGGGATAGATTCCAAAAATGGTACCCTGTGGTTGCGCGGTTGACCCCCCGCCTGATGCAAGCAGCTGACCAGGCATCAACAGCTCTGGCTGGCGGAAGAGGCAGTGGCAGGGTCATCAGGGGACTGCTGCAGGACATGATTCTTCTCACGTTGACCAAAGCAGAGGAAGCGGGCCTGCTGGCTGAGGCGGCCGCCACTATGACGGACGCCCTCTCAACCGTCACAGACTGCGATGCTGTAGAGCCTGACCTTTCCCCCCCTGAATTCAGCCCCTCAACGGACCAACATAAAGGGGCCCCCCTTACCCCCTCGGGCGGCACCTGAAGGCCCGGGGGCCACCGGGGCTGTCCATATCCCCCCTGAGCTCTGGTGCAAGCACGCCCCCTGAATTGGGAGTGGGTCAAAGCTCAGAGGGTGGGGGCGCAGGATTCAGCTGGCCCCAACCTCGACACCCTGATTCAAAAGTTGGAGAGCGTGGACATGTTACGGCGCCCTCCGGTCGACGCCCTCCCCCCAATGGCACGGTTTTTGCACAAAAGAAAAATTCAGAAAAAGCGGGGGGGGGGGGGGGGGGGGGGGCTGTGCAGGCGCCAGCGACAACGCCCAATGGCCTTCCCCGAGAAATGATTGAGTCCGGACTTGTGTTCGTGTGACCTGCAGGAGGGCGGCGAGGGCAGGGGACAGCCACAGATTGCAGTGCGGTTGCAGACACCAGACATCAGCAACCCCCCCCCCCCTTTTTTCAGACCCCCTGAAAATTGATGAAACAGCCCCCATGTCCGCAATTTTAGAGTCGATGCGCCCTTGGCTTGCCTCTTCTCATGCACAGACCACTGCCAGCACTGTTTTCCCGGCCTCATAATTTGCCCACTTAGACTGGCATTGCACCCTCCGGAGCAGGGTTTTTGCTGACCCAGGCACGCATTTGATTGGAATTCTGCTGATAGTACCATGATACCATTAAGTGATGCTTGGCAGCTGCGGATTGGCGCTCCAAACTGCAGCAAATCACCTCGAAGAGAGGTTGTTAGATCAAGCGCAGGCGCGGGTGTCATATACCCCCCCTTTTTTGGGGTCATTGGCGTAGCATACCCCAAGGCATGATATTTAATGTCCAACCCCTTGTAAAATCATTATTTTGCCCAATAAGACCATCCCCCGATGGATTTTTTGATTCTGAGGCCTCTATCCCCTAAAACTGGATATCACTTTTGAGAGGGGGGGCTGGGGGGGGGTCAAAAGTTTTCGCTCAGAAGGCTCCAAGCAGTGGGGTGGCCGTTTGCTGTCACATCAAACGCCGGCCGAATGGTAACGCAGCCGAATGCACAGTTTTAGGTCGGCAGTTCGAATCCTGGTTGGTCGACTGTCATCGGCGGCGTCACCGCCATGTTTGCCTGACCGGGGTTCGAACCGCCGACCAAAAAGTCTGCGGTCAGCTGCATTACCATTCGGCCACTGCTTGCCTTCAGCCTGAAGTTCTCCCCACTGCTTGCGGCCGCGTCTGCCACTGACAAAAAACCCAAACTGTGTGTTTCTGTCTGACTGACTGCTGGCCTGGCTAACTGACTGATTGGCTGACTGTCAGCCTCTCTTCGAGATGCACTGCCGAAGGCAATAGAATTTCTTTCTCAGTAGTCACACCCCTTGTCACTATGTGGGCCATGTGGGCCGTTGCCTTCTTCTTCTTGTGGAGTACCAAGCACATTGCAATTCCTGAAAGCCCTGGGAAGGAGGCAGAAGAACTGAGCAAATGGAGGTGCAGCAGGTGAGCTGGTTTGACCCATGCATGTTTTCATGCATGGTTGCAGGCAGGTCTTTGGTGGGGACATCATTTTACATATTTGCATTTCATGTGTTGCACCCATATCTTGAAATTCAACCATCTGTTGTCACGGGACATGTCACATGCACAGAGTGCTGCTGTGCTACACATAGGTGATCCCAAGCATGTGCGATGACATGTACAATTATGGGAAACACTTGGGTTTGGCATTCCAAGTGGTGGATGACATTCTGGATTTTACTCAGGTCTCTCTCCCAGCTTATAGCATTCTTTGCGGCTCTTGCATGCTGGAGGCATCTTGGAGGCTGCTGACCTCCAGTTCATGTCTCCGCATTAGGAGAACGGCAAAAGTTCAGAGGATGATTTAGACCGCCTGGTGCGTGGGAGTGATGAGGATGCCGCGTGTACGGCAACATGGGAGCTGCAAGAAATGGCTCACGCAGAATTTTGCCCGGGTGCAACATTTTGTGAACGCTGTATAGGTGCTTGCCACCACGAGCCTAGCTGCAAACTTGCAAACTGGGTTCGCCATGGTTGTTGCAGTGAGCTGCAGAGTCGACTCGACTGTGGAAGCCTCCAAGGGTGCCGATGATTCGGTCGTGATGACCCAAAACTGGTGGTCCTCGGCCTGGGCCCGCAGCCCCTTGGCATGGCAATGGCATTTGGATGAGGAGGGGTGGACTAGTAGGGTAGGAACAGCCCCGCAAGGAGCTAGATACATGCAAGAAGTCTTGGCATGGGCGCCTAGAGGCACGGCTGTTAAGGATTTATGGTGGCACAAGTGGCTGCATGGAGAAGCGGCGGCACTGCGCTGGCCGGGCTGCTCAGCACCCCACGTGGTGTGGGTGGGAAAGGTGGTACTTGGAGACGGTGGCGGCAGAAAATAGAGGGGCCCGACAGGACTTTGCCGCAGAGGATGGGGTTCACCTCCCATAGCCGGACGGGAGTGTGGAAGGTGGTCCGGCTGGACGATGTCTTCCCGAGGGAATTGCTTCAGCTTTGTCGGCTGGCAACGTCTGTCTGGGACATTGTGGGGGCGGATACGGCGGGGGGATGCCAAAGGATGTGACAAGACCCACCCCCATTTGCCCCCCAAAGCTTCTGCCCCATGAGTGCCAGAACCCCAAGACCCTGGAGGGAGGATCGCATTCCCCCCACTTGCAATGGGGGGGGGTGTCACTTTGACATTTCTTTTGACAAGGGGTTGTTATGTTTTCCTTTGTGTGCTGGTTCTTACTCTCAAAATTGACTCTTTTTCTTGTTCACACACAAATGTATTCCGCAGGCGATCATGTTTGGTACCACTCTCAAAGCAGGGGTACCCCACTGTTGGCAATTGTCATCGGGTCCTCACCTTCTGGACCTGATTTCCTCCACATTCAATACCAGGGTACCATAAATAACATTGCTTATGGATGCGGCACGTTACAAAAATAATATTGATGGTTCAGTTCGATTTGTGTTACCGGTGTTGTGCATGCAGTGCTGCAGTTATCAAGTGGTACAGTTTGGTGGTGCAACCCCCCCCCCCCCAATGAGTAATGAATAAAGATGCACTTATGCCTGACTGTGGAGTGCATTACCTCTGGTTTGCATTTGTCTGTTTTCAATTAGGTCACACCCCCCCCAATGAGGAGACCGGCATGACCATTAGGGGGGGGGGGATTACAAGGGGGATGCAGGGTACATTGGAAGGATTGTGGGCCAGGGGCCCATCATGCCCTTCCCCAGTAGTAGGGAGGATGTGTGGGTGCGGCGGGTGGTGACCTCAGGCGAATGGGAACTGTGGCTTTCTTAGTCTCCCCCTCTCTCTACTGGAGGGATGTTTGCTTTGGCTGGTCGCATGGGGGTCGAGTTTGCGCGCATTTTGTGCGTACCTGGTTTTCTGAGTATGTTGCGTTGGGTGTTCGGGAGGTGTGGTTGTCCTATCTGCATGATTCCATGAGTTGCTTCGCTGAGGTTTGCTTTCGGTGGGTAATATTCTCTTTCTAGCGGATATTTGGCGGGACATTGTCCCAGCCAATCTCTAAACGGTGTCCCGTTGGCTTTTCCGCGGCATACCGTTGCAACCCTGTGTATATATAGCATATATCTCTCGGGGACATTCATTGTGCACCAACGCGGTGGGTTTTGGCATTTTTCCCGGGGTTTTTCAACTTTTCATCTGATTGGCCAAAATATCGTTCCCTGGGGGGGGTATATGTATACTTTTTGAAATCTGTGTGAAAAGGCCATTTCAGAAATGTATGGGTTGGGGGGGGGTAGGTTACCATGATTTTGAGCAAACAGCTGGAACCTCGACGATACACGGGACGAAGCAATGCACAGGGGACCGCTGATTATTCCGAACCCAAATCGTCCGCATTGTTGTCCCGTTCCACAAGGGCTGGGACATCACATTTTTCTCCAAATCAAGATCGATGCATGTGGCCAAGAACTCGTGCTGTGAAGCCTTCGTGGGGTGCGCTTTACGATCCCAAAATTGGCTTGCAAAAGAAGCGGCCTCTGCGGTGGACAGAATTTGGTGTTCCTTGTGGGTGCATGCGGGTTGCTGCGAACCGGCTGTACGAGGCCTTTTTGCTTTGCTGGTGGACTTCTCACGAGTAACCTGCACCCAGTTTGCACCGCCAGAGCGTGCTCTTTTGCGAACCAAAGGTTTCTGTGGTGCATCTGGGGATGCAACAGCACATGGCGTAAATTTGTATGCGGACATCGTGGCTGCCTGTTGACAAAAGCAGGCAGAAAGGAACACAGGCACCGTCCAAAAAGGACGAAAATCTCAAACATACCGTCAGTACAGCATGCAGACCCGGATGTTTGGAATAGCCTTTTTCAACGGCTTTCCGAATATACCCCACATACCCCTACCTCCGGAACACTCAGTGGGCACAAATGAGTGAACAATGGCACCGACCCCCGAAAACCCACCAAGTTGGCGCAATTCCAAACGTCCCCGAGAGATATACGACAGTATGTAGCCCCGTGTTCCTGACAACACGATCACCCAAGGCAATGGCATGCTTTGTAAGTGGTGCTGGGCAGTGGTGAAGTGGGAGGAAATGGCGTATGCATGTTTGTATGCATGGTTGTTTTTGCCGATCAGCTAGCAGCATTGGTTGGCTGCATCCTTTAAGGTTGCCCATAATGACAAGACGTTGCACCCACGGGTTGACCAAGCACTGAAGTTGATTGAAGACAGTGACTGCAGGGATCATGTGTGTGGTGCACTTTTCCGAACAATTGGGGTGTGGACCTGAGCAAACTTAACCCTTATCAATGATTCCCAAGGGTTGAGCACCCACTCCTCACTCACCACAAACCCAGCAAAATCCCTGGTGTCTGCACTGCCTGTTCGCAAAAGGGCCCCTTGTCACACCGTAGGCTGACGATATGCATAAAAGTAGCCTGGTCAATCACATTTGTTACTTGATGCATGTCCAGCCAGGGTTTTCACTGACCTGTAATGATTGTTCATTGTTGTGCATACAGCAGATGTGTTCCAATTTTTTTGAGCTTTTTTGATCGGGGTTGCTGTTGAATCATTTTTGTCCTGTATTTGGGATTTTGTTGTTTGCTTGTGTTGGCACATTTTGACCAGCATTTCCTTTGCTGCAGGATTCCGAGACTTTAGGCAAGCCTGCTGGAAGTGATTTGGCCAGTGGTAATGTTACAGCACCCACGCTATATACCATCCGCCAATATCCAGAGCTTGCAGCAATGATCTCATCCAAGTTTGAAGAGCAGGGAAGCCTTGATCATGCAATTGCACTTGTCAAAAATGGGGAAGGTATGTGGACCTTGGCTATCAGGTTGCAGGTTATGTAACCTGCAATAATGTTCAACCGGCATGCATCTGTTTTACGGCTCTTGGCTGTGCCTGGGTGCCCTGCTGCACCAAGGCCCCAACAGTCCAGCACTGTCCCTGATTGCAGACCTCATTGCTGACCTCAGATTTTGAGTACTTTACGGAAAACAGCACCATTTCAGACAATTGAAAGTGGAATTTTGTGCCTCATTCCAGATTTAGGAATTTGTGTTGTGATTTGATCAGGAGAAATCCTGTATTTACTTGTCGTTACAGATGTGAGCCACCCAAGGTTTTGATCCCCCACAATTAGTGTGGATCGTAAGTGGCTCCTGGTACAGTTTGTTGAATCCACCACAACTCAGATCGTGTGGACTGTGGACCAGCTGTGGATTATGGATTACAGCTTATCCAACAGTGCAGATTGTGTTCCGAACAGAAGCTGCCTGCACACAAGTTTAACTTGTGTCCCCTTCCTGGCGGGTCCAACATCCTCTTTCTGGGGCCGGGGGGGGGGGGGGGGGTCAAGCGTAAGTCGCTTATTTATTTATTTATTTTTTTGGCGTAAGTCGCTTTTTTTTTTTGGCGTAAGTCGCGTGTGGAAAAAAAAAACTGAAAAATGGATGATACGCGACTTACGTTTTTTTTGCGACGCGACCTACACCAAAAAAAAAGGTTACGCGACTTATGCTTTTTTTGATACGCGACCTACGGCAAAAAAAAATTAATAAGCGAGGTACGATTTTTTTTTATAAAAAAGCGAGTTACCGCTTTTTTTTTATAGAAAAGCGAGTTACGCTTTTTTTTATAAAAAAGCGAGTTACGCGTTTTTTTTCTTATAAAAAGGCGAGTTATGCTTTTTTTATAAAAAAACGAGGTACGCGGCCTACGCTTATTTCGATACGCAACCTACAGCCAGAAAAAATACAAATGTGGAGAAGGAGACACAATCCACGCTTTTTTGCATGGCCCCTCGAGTTGGGGTTAGGGACTCACAATCCATGTTTTGTTGCGTGGCCCCTCCAGTTGGGGTTAGAGACTCGCAATCCACGCTTTTTTGCGTGGCCCCTCGAGTTGGGGTTAGGGACTCACAATCCACGCTTTGTTGCGTGGCCCCTCGAGTTGGGGTTAGGGACTCACAACCCACGCTTTGTTGCGTGGCCCCTCGAGTTGGGGTTAGGGACTCACAATCCACGCCTTGTTGCGTGGCCCCTCCAGTTGGGGTTAGGGACTCACAATCCACGCTTTGTTGCGTGGCCCCTCGAGTTCGGGTTAGGGACTCACAATCCACGCTGTGTTGAGTGGCCCCTCAAGTTGGGGTTAGGGACTCACAATCCACGCTTTGTTGCGTGGCCCCTCGAGTTGGGGTTAGGGACTCACAATCCACGCTTTGTTGCGTGGCCCCTCGAGTTGGGGTTAGAGACTCGCAATCCACGCTGTGTTGCGTGGCCCCTCGAGTTGGGGTTAGGGACTCACAATCCACGCTTTGTTGCGTGGCCGCTCAATTTGGGGTTAGGGACTCACAACCCACGCCTTGTTGAGTGGCCCCTCGAGTTGGGGTTAGGGACTCACAACCCACGCTTTTTTGCGTGGCCCCTTGAGTGGGGGTTAGGGACTCACAATCCACGCTTTGTTGCGTGGCCCCTCGAGTTGGGGTTAGGGACTCACAACCCACGCTTTGTTGCGTGGCCCCTCGAGTTGGGGTTAGGGACTCGCAATCCTCGCTGTGTTGCGTGGCCCCTCGAGTTGGGGTTAGGGACTCACAATCCACGCTTTGTTGCGTGGCCCCTCCAGTTGGGGTAAGACACTCGCAATCCACGCTTTGTTGCGTGGCCCGTCGAGTTGGGGTTAGGGACTCACAACCCACGCTTTGTTGAGTGGCCCCTCAAGTTGGGGTTAGGGATTCACAACCCACGCTTTGTTGCGTGGCCCCTCGAGTTGGGGTTAGGGACTCACAACCCACGCTTTTTTGCGTGGCCCCTTGAGTGGGGGTTAGGGACTCACAATCCACGCTTTGTTGCGTGGCCCCTCGAGTTGGGGTTAGGGACTCACAACCCACGCTTTGTTGCGTGGCCCCTCGAGTTGGGGTTAGGGACTCGCAATCCTCGCTGTGTTGCGTGGCCCCTCGAGTTGGGGTTAGGGACTCACAATCCACGCTTTGTTGCGTGGCCCCTCCAGTTGGGGTAAGACACTCGCAATCCACGCTTTGTTGCGTGGCCCGTCGAGTTGGGGTTAGGGACTCACAACCCACGCTTTGTTGAGTGGCCCCTCAAGTTGGGGTTAGGGATTCACAACCCACGCTTTGTTGCGTGGCCCCTCGAGTTGGGGTTAGGGATTCGCAATCCACGCTTTTTTGCGTGGCCCCTTGCGTTGGGGTTAGGGACTCACAACCCACGCTTTGTTGCGTGGCCCCTTGAGTTGGGATTAGGGACTCACAATCCACGCTTTGTTGAGTGGCCCCTCGAGTTGGGGTTGGGGACTCACAATCCACGCTTTGTTGCGTGGCCCCTCGAGTTGGGGTAAGAGACTCGCAATCCACGCTGTGTTGCGTGGCCCCTCGAGTTGGGGTTAGGGACTCACAATCCACGCTTTTTTGCGTGGCCCCTCGAGTTGGGGTTAGAGACTCACAATCCACGCTGTGTTGCGTGGCCCCTCGAGTTGGGGTTAGGGACTCACAATTCACGCTTTGTTGCGTGGCCCCTTGAGTTGGGGTTAGGGACTCACAATCCACGCTTTTTTGCGTGGCCCCTTGAGTTGGGGTTAGGGACTCACAATCCACGCTTTGTTGCGTGGCCCCTCGAGTTGGGGTTAGGGACTCACAACCCACGCCTTGTTGCGTGGCCCCTCGAGTTTGGGTTAGGGACCCACAATCCATGCTCTGTTGCGTGGCCCCTCGAGTTGGGGTTAGGGACTCACAACCCACGCTTTGTTGAGTGGCCCCTCGAGTTGGGGTTAGGGACTCACAACCCACGCTTTTTTGCGTGGCCCCTCGAGTTGGGGTTAGGGACTCATAATCCATGCTTTGTTGCGTGGCCCCTCGAGTTGGGGTTAGGGACTCACAACCCACGCTCTGTTGCGTGGCCCCTTGAGTTGGGGTTAGGGACTCGCAATCCACGCCTTGTTGCGTGGCCCCTCGAGTTGGGGTTAGGGACTCACAACCCACGCTTTGTCGCTTGGCCCCTCGAGTTGAAGTTAGGGACTCAATATCCACGCTTTGTTGCGTGGCCCCTCGAATTGGGGTAAGAGACTCGCAAGCCACACTTTTTTGCGTGGCCCCTTGAGTTGGGGTTAGGGACTCACAACCCACGCTGTGTTGCGTGGCCCCTCCAGTTGGGGTTAGGGACTCACAATCCACGCTTTTTTGCGTGGCCCTTCGAGTTGGGGTTAGAGACTCACAATCCACGCCTTGTTGCGTGGCCCCTCGAGTTGGGGTTAGGGACTCACAACCCACGCTTTGTTGCGTGGCCCCTCGAGTTTAGGTTAGGGACTCGCAATCCACGCTGTGCTGCGTGGCCCCTCGAGTTGGGGTTAGGGACTCACAATCCACGCTTTGTTGCGTGGCCCCTCTAGTTGGGGTAAGAGACTCGCAATCCACGCTTTTTTGCGTGGCCCCTCCAGTTGGGGTTAGGGACTCACAATCCACGCTTTTTTGCGTGGCCCCTCGAGTTGGGGTTAGAGACTCACAATCCATGCTGTGTGGCGTGGCCCCTCGAGTTGGGGTTAGGGACTCACAATCCACGCTTTTTTGCGTGGCCCCTTGAGTTGCGGTTAGGGACTCACAACCCACGCTTTGTTGCGTGGCCCCTCGAGTTGGGGTTAGGGACTCGCAATCCACGCTGTGTTGGGTGGCCCCTCCAGTTGGGGTTAGGGACTCACAATCCACGCTTTGTTGCATGGCCCCTCCAGGTGGGGTAGGAGACTCGCAATCCACGCTTTTTTGCGTGGCCCCTCGAGTTGGGGTTAGGGACTCACAATCCATGCTTTGTTGCGTGGCCCCTTGAGTTGGGGTTAGAGACTCGCAATCCACGTTGTGTGGCGTGGCCCCTCAAGTTGGGGTTAGGGACTCACAATCCACGCCTTGTTGCGTGGCCCCTGGAGTTGGGGTTAGGGACTCACAACCCACGCTTTGTTGCGTGGCCCCTCCAGTTGGGGTTAGGGACTCACAATCCATGCTTTGTTGCGTGGCCCATTGAGTTGGGGTTAGGGACTCACAATCCACGCCTTGTTGAGTGGCCCCTCGAGTTGGGGTTAGGGATTCACAATCCACGCTTTTTTGCGTGGCCCCTCGAGTTGGGGTTAGGGACTCACAATCCACGCTTTGTTGCGTGGCCCCTCGAGTTGGGGTTAGAGACTCACAATCCGTGCTGTGTTGCGTGGCCCCTCGAGTTGGGGTTAGGGACTCACAACCCACGCCTTGTTGCGTGGCCCCTCCAGTTGGGGTTAGGGACTCACAATCCATGCTTTGTTGCGTGGCCCCTCGAGTTGGGGTTAGGGACTCACAATCCACGCCTTGTTGAGTGGCCCCTCGAGTTGGGGTTAGGGACTCACAATCCAAGCTTTTTTGCGTGGCCCCTCGAGTTGGGGTTAGGGACTCACAACACACGCTTTGTTGCGTGGCCCCTCGAGTTGGGGTTAGGGACTCACAATCCACGCCTTGTTGCGTGGCCCCTTGAGTTGGGGTTAGGGACTCACAACCCACGCTTTGTTGCGTGGCCCCTCCAGTTGGGGTTAGGGACTCACAATCCATGCTTTGTTGCGTGGCCCCTTGAGTTGGGGTTAGGGACTCACAATCCACGCCTTGTTGAGTGGCCCCTCGAGTTGGGGTTAGGGATTCACAATCCACGCTTTTTTGCGTGGACCCTCGAGTTGGGGTTAGGGACTCACAATCCACGCTTTGTTGCGTGGCCCCTCGAGTTGGGGTTAGAGACTCGCAATCCACGCTGTGTTGTGTGGCCCCTCGAGTTGGGGTTAGGGACTCACAATCCACGCTTTGTTGCGTGGCCCCTCGAGTTGGGGTTAGAGACTCACAACCCACGCCTTTTTGCGTGGCCCCTCGAGTTGGCGTTAGGGACTCACAATCCACGCTTTTTTGCGTGGCCCCTTGAGTTGGGGTTAGGGACTCACAATCCACGTCTTGTTGCGTGGCCCCTCGAGTTGGGGTTAGGGACTCACAACCCACGCTTTGTTGCGTGCCCCCTTGAGTGGGGGTCAGGGACTTACAATCCATGCTTTGTTGCGTGGCCCCTCGAGTTGGGGTTAGAGACTCACAATCCACGTTGTGTTGCGTGGCCCCTGGAGTTGGGCTTAGGGACTCACAATCCACGCTTTTTTGCGTGGCTCCTTGAGTTGGGGTTAGGGACTCACAATCCACGTCTCGTTGAGTGGCCCCTCGAGTTGGGGTTAGGGACTCACAATCCACGCTTTTTTGCGTGGCCCCTCGAGTTGGGGTTAGGGACTCACAACCCACGCTTTGTTGCGTGGCCCCTCGAGTTGGGGTTAGGGACTCACAATCCATGCTTTGTTGCGTGGCCCCTCGAGTTGGGGTTAGGGACTCACAACCCACGCCTTGTTGCGTGGCCCCTCGAGTTGGGGTTAGGGACTCACAATCCAGGCTTTTTTGCGTGGCCCCTCAAGTTGGGGTTAGGGACTCACAATCCACGCTGTGTTGCGTGGCCCCTTGAGTTGGGGTTAGGGACTCACAATCCACGCTTTGTTGCGTGGCCCCTCGAGTTGGGGTTAGGGACTCACAACCCACGCCTTGTTGCGTGGCCCCTCGAGTTGGGGTTAGGGACTCACAATCCAGGCTTTTTTGCGTGGCCCCTCAAGTTGGGGTTAGGGACTCACAATCCACGCTTTGTTGCGTGGCCCCTCGAGTTGGGGTTAGGGACTCACAACCCACGCTTTGTTGCATGGCCCCTTCAGTGGGGGTTAGGGACTCACAATCCATGCTTTGTTGTGTGGCCCCTCCAGTTGGGGTTAGAGACTCGCAATCCACGCTGTGTTGTGTGGCCCCTCGAGTTGGGGTTAGGGACTCACAATCCACGCTTTGTTGCGTGGCCCCTCGAGTTGGGGTTAGGGACTCACAATCCACGCTTGTTTGCGTGGCCCCTCAAGTTGGGGTTAGGGACTCACAATCTACGCTTTGTTGCGTGGCCCCTCGAGTTGGGGTTAGGGACTCATAACCCACACTTTGTTGCGTGGCCCCTGGAGTGGGGGTTAGGGACTCACAATCCACGCTTTGTTGCGTGGCCCCTCCAATTGGGGTTAGGGACTCACAATCCACGCTTTGTTGCGTGGCCCCTCGAGTTGGCGTTAGGGACTCACAATCCACGCTTTTTTGCGTGGCCCCTCGAGTTGGGGTTAGGGACTCACAATCCACGCTTTGTTGCGTGGCCCCTCCAGTTGGGGTAAGAGACTCGCAGTCCACGCTGTGTTGCGTGGCCCCTTGAGTTGGGGTTAGGGACTCACAATCCACGCTTTGTTGCGTGGCCCTTCGAGTTGGGGTTAGGGACCCACGACCCACGCCTTGTTGCGTGGCCCCTCGAGTTGGGGTTAGGGACTCACAATCCACGCTTTTTTGCGTGGCCCCTCGAGTTGGGGTTAGGGACTCACAATCCATGCTTTGTTGTGTGGCCCCTCGAGTTGGGGTTAGAGACTCGCAATCCACGCTGTGTTGTGTGGGGCCCTCGAGTTGGGGTTAGGGACTCACAATCCACGCTTTGTTGCGTGGCCCCTCGAGTTGGGGTTAGGGACTCACAACCCACGCCTTGTTGTGTGGCCCCTCGAGTTGGGGTTAGGGACTCACAATCCACGCTTTGTTGTGTGGCCCCTCAAGTTGGGGTTAGGGACTCACAATCCACGCTTTGTTGCGTGGCCCCTCGAGTTGGGGTTAGGGACTCACAACCCACGCTTTGTTGCGTGGCCCCTTGAGTGGGGGTTAGGGACTCACAATCCATGCTTTGTTGCGTGGCCCCTCGAGTTGGGGTTAGAGACTCGCAATCCACGCTGTGTTGTGTGGCCCCTCGAGTTGGGGTTAGGGACTCACAATCCACGCTTTGTTGCGTGGCCCCTCGAGTTGGGGTTAGAGACTCACAACCCACGCCTTGTTGCGTGGCCCCTCGAGTTGGCGTTAGGGACTCACAATCCACGCTTTTTTGCGTGGCCCCTTGAGTTGGGGTTAGGGACTCACAATCCACGTCTTGTTGCGTGGCCCCTCGAGTTGGGGTTAGGGACTCACAACCCACGCTTTGTTGCGTGCCCCCTTGAGTGGGGGTCAGGGACTTACAATCCATGCTTTGTTGCGTGGCCCCTCGAGTTGGGGTTAGAGACTCACAATCCACGTTGTGTTGCGTGGCCCCTGGAGTTGGGCTTAGGGACTCACAATCCACGCTTTTTTGCGTGGCCCCTTGAGTTGGGGTTAGGGACTCACAATCCACGTCTCGTTGAGTGGCCCCTCGAGTTGGGGTTAGGGACTCACAATCCACGCCTTGTTGAGTGGCCCCTGGAGTTGGGGTTAGGGACTCACAATCCACGCTTTTTTGCGTGGCCCCTCGAGTTGGGGTTAGGGACTCACAACCCACGCTTTGTTGCGTGGCCCCTCGAGTTGGGGTTAGGGACTCACAATCCATGCTTTGTTGCGTGGCCCCTCGAGTTGGGGTTAGGGACTCACAACCCACGCCTTGTTGCGTGGCCCCTCGAGTTGGGGTTAGGGACTCACAATCCAGGCTTTTTTGCGTGGCCCCTCAAGTTGGGGTTAGGGACTCACAATCCACGCTGTGTTGCGTGGCCCCTTGAGTTGGGGTTAGGGACTCACAATCCACGCTTTGTTGCGTGGCCCCTCGAGTTGGGGTTAGGGACTCACAACCCACGCCTTGTTGCGTGGCCCCTCGAGTTGGGGTTAGGGACTCACAATCCAGGCTTTTTTGCGTGGCCCCTCAAGTTGGGGTTAGGGGGTCACAATCCACGCTTTGTTGCGTGGCCCCTCGAGTTGGGGTTAGGGACTCACAACCCACGCTTTGTTGCATGGCCCCTTCAGTGGGGGTTAGGGACTCACAATCCATGCTTTGTTGTGTGGCCCCTCCAGTTGGGGTTAGAGACTCGCAATCCACGCTGTGTTGTGTGGCCCCTCGAGTTGGGGTTAGGGACTCACAATCCACGCTTTGTTGCGTGGCCCCTCGAGTTGGGGTTAGGGACTCACAATCCACGCTTGTTTGCGTGGCCCCTCAAGTTGGGGTTAGGGACTCACAATCTACGCTTTGTTGCGTGGCCCCTCGAGTTGGGGTTAGGGACTCATAACCCACACTTTGTTGCGTGGCCCCTTGAGTGGGGGTTAGGGACTCACAATCCATGCTTTGTTGTGTGGCCCCTCGAGTTGGGGTCAGAGACTCGCAATCCACGCTGTGTTGTGTGGCCCCTCGAGTTGGGGTTAGGGACTCACAACCCACGCTTTGTTGCGTGGCCCCTCGAGTGGGGGTTAGGGACTCACAATCCATGCTTTGTTGCGTGGCCCCTCGAGTTGGGGTTAGAGACTCGCAATCCACGCTGTGTTGTGTGGCCCCTCGAGTTGGGGTTAGGGACTCACAACCCACGCTTTGTTGCGTGGCCCCTCGAGTGGGGGTTAGGGACTCACAATCCATGCTTTGTTGCGTGGCCCCTCGAGTTGGGGTTAGAGACTCGCAATCCACGCTGTGTTGTGTGGCCCCTCGAGTTGGGGTTAGGGACTCACAATCCACGCTTTGTTGCGTGGCCCCTCGAGTTGGGGTTAGGGACTCACAATCCACGCTTTGTTGCGTGGCCCCTCGAGTTGGCGTTAGGGACTCACAATCCACGCTTTTTTGCGTGGCCCCTTGAGTTGGGGTTAGGGACTCACTGTCCACGCTTTGTTGCGTGGCCCCTCCAGCTGGGGTAAGAGACTCGCAATCCACGTTGTGTTGCGTGGCCCCTCGAGTTGGGGTTAGGGACTCACAATCCAAGCTTTGTTGCGTGGCCCCTCGAGTTGGGGTTAGGGACTCACAACCCACGCTTTGTTGCGTGGCCCCTTGAGTTGGGGTTAGGGACTCACAATCCACACTTTTTTGCGTGGCCCCTTGAGTTGGGGTTAGGGACTCACAATCCACGCTTTTTTGCGTGGGCCCTCGAGTTGGGGTTAGGGACTCACAATCCACGCCTCGTTGCGTGGCCCCTCGAGTTGGGGTTAGGGACTCACAATCCACGCTTCGTTGCGTGGCCCCTCGAGTTGGGGTTAGGGACTCAATATCCACGCTTTGTTGCGTGGCCCCTCCAGTTTGGTTAAGAGACTCGCAATCCACGCTGTGTTGCGTGGCGCCTCGAGTTGACTCAAAACCCACGCCTTGTTGCGTGGCCCCTCGAGTCGGGGTTAGGGACTCACAATCCACGCTTTTTTGCGTGGCCCCTCGAGTTGGGGTTAGGGACTCACAATCCACGCTTTGTTGCGTGACCCCTCGAGTTGGGGTTAGGGACTCACAACCCACGCTTTGTTGCGTGGCCCCTCGAGTGGGGGTTAGGGACTCACAATCCATGCTTTGTTGCGTGGCCCCTCGAGTTGGGGTCAGGGACTCGCAATCCACGTTGTGTTGCGTGGCCCCTCGAGTTGGGGTTAGGGACTCACAATCCACGCTTTGTTGCGTGGCCCCTGGAGTTGGGGTTAGAGACTCACAACCCACGCCTTGTTGCGTGGCCCCTCGAGTTGGGGTTAGGGACTCACAATCCACGCTTTTTTGCGTGGCCCCTTGAGTTGGGGTTAGGGACTCACAATCCACGTCTTGTTGAGTGGCCCCTCAACATTCCATGTGGTCCTAGATCATTTTTGAAGAAAGTCATTTTTTCGCACCCGGTGGACCTTGTTGACCCATTTTTGCACCCACCTCTGTGGGCCACCTCTTGCAGCTTGCCGCAGCCCACTGGGCCTAGGTACGGGGGTCCAGGTGTTGGATAGGGCAATTTTGAGGGGTGGAAACCACCAAAAGTGGGTGGTTGCGGGTGGGTTAGGTGTGCTTGACATTGCATTTTGAGCCATGTAGCCTGAGATATGGTCTGTTTTTGGTTTGGGGGTGTCGGCGGCCAATGTGCACAAATTTTGGACCCATAGGTAGCATCCACCAAAATTTTGGCCGAATCCCAAGCACCACAACGGAGGTGTGATGTTTCCCCATTTCGCGCGAGCTTGCTTGCTTGCTGCTTGCTTGCTACTTGCTTCTTGCTTGCTGCTGCTTATCAAATCTGTTATGTCCACCCTAGACCCTAAAGAGGGTTATAAAACCAAGATGGGTTCCACCAGCTCGGTGACCCTAACCAGGATTGAATATTGGGACCAAGCTGGTGGGGGAAGGAACATCGTCTAGGAGACTTCAACGACAAATGAGGTGCGTATCGGAAAGTGGATGAGAGCGGCTCAAAAGGGGCTCAACATGAGGTGTATTCATCTGCGCATCCCAAATAGTCCACAAGCATCTTTGGAAAAACACGTTTTTGATCCATTGTTGATTCATTTTTGTATGCAAAACAACCGGTTTTCCAGGCATTTAGTGACTTTGGATTGGCAAAATGGCTTGCAATGGGCTCAAAATGGGCTCGTTCCACTTGTTTGTGCACCCCAAATAGTCCAAAAGTATTTTTGGAAAAACACATTTTTGATCCATTTTTGATTCATTTTTGGTCCCAAAACAACCCATTTTCAAGGCATTTAGGCACTCAAGGCATTTATTCACTTGTTTGTGCGGCCCAATTGATCTAGGATCATTTTTTGGAAAAACACATCTTAGAATCATTTTTGAATCATTTTTGGTTGCAAAACAACCCGTTTTCAAGGCATTCGGTGACTTTGCAGTGGCCAAAATGGCTTGATATGGGCTCAAAAAGGGCTCATTTCACTTGTTGAGGCACCCCAAATGGTCTAGTATCATTTTTGGAAAAACACGTTTTTGACCCATTTTTGAATGATTTTTGGTCCCAAAACAGCCTATTTTCAAAGCATTTTGCGATTTTAGGAGGGCCAAAACGGGCCACCATGAGCTCAAAACGCGCCAAAACCACTTGTCTTGGCATTCCATGTGGTCCTAGATCATTTTTGAAGAAAGTCATTTTTTCGCACCCGGTGGACCTTGTTGACCCATTTTTGCACCCACCTCTGTGGGCCACCTCTTGCAGCTTGCCGCAGCCCACTGGGCCTAGGTACGGGGGTCCAGGTGTTGGATAGGGCAATTTTGAGGGGTGGAAACCACCAAAAGTGGGTGGTTGCGGGTGGGTTAGGTGTGCTTGACATTGCATTTTGAGCCATGTAGCCTGAGATATGGTCTGTTTTTGGTTTGGGGGTGTCGGCGGCCAATGTGCACAAATTTTGGACCCATAGGTAGCATCCACCAAAATTTTGGCCGAATCCGAAGCACCACAACGGAGGTGTGATGTTTCCCCATTTCGCGCGAGCTTGCTTGCTTGCTGCTTGCTTGCTACTTGCTTCTTGCTTGCTGCTGCTTGTCAAATGTGTTAGGTCCACCCTAGACCCTAAAGAGGGTTATAAAACCAAGATGGGTTCCACCAGCTCGGTGACCCTAACCAGGATTGAATATTGGGACCAAGCTGGTGGGGGAAGGAACATCGTCTAGGAGACTTCAACGACAAATGAGGTGCGTATCGGAAAGTGGATGAGAGCGGCTCAAAAGGTGCTCAACATGAGGTGTATTCATCTGCGCATCCCAAATAGTCCACAAGCATCTTTGGAAAAACACGTTTTTGATCCATTGTTGATTCATTTTTGTATGCAAAACAACCGGTTTTCCAGGCATTTAGTGACTTTGGATTGGCAAAATGGCTTGCAATGGGCTCAAAATGGGCTCGTTCCACTTGTTTGTGCACCCCAAATAGTCCAAAAGTATTTTTGGAAAAACACATTTTTGATCCATTTTTGATTCATTTTTGGTCCCAAAACAACCCATTTTCAAGGCATTTAGGCACTCAAGGCATTTATTCACTTGTTTGTGCGGCCCAATTGGTCTAGGATCATTTTTTGGAAAAACACATCTTAGAAACATTTTTGAATCATTTTTGGTTGCAAAACAACCCGTTTTCAAGGCATTCGGTGACTTTGCAGTGGCCAAAATGGCTTGATATGGGCTCAAAAAGGGCTCATTTCACTTGTTGAGGCACCCCAAATGGTCTAGTATCATTTTTGGAAAAACACTTTTTTGACCCATTTTTGAATGATTTTTGGTCCCAAAACAGCCTATTTTCAAAGCATTTTTGCGATTTTAGGAGGGCCAAAACGGGCCACCATGAGCTCAAAACGCGCCAAAACCACTTGTCTTGGCATTCCATGTGGTCCTGGATCATTTTTGAAGAAAGTCATTTTTTCGCACCCGGTGGACCTTGTTGACCCATTTTTGCACCCACCTCTGTGGGCCACCTCTTGCAGCTTGCCGCAGCCCACTGGGCCTAGGTACGGGGGTCCAGGTGTTGGATAGGGCAATTTTGAGGGGTGGAAACCACCAAAAGTGGGTGGTTGCGGGTGGGTTAGGTGTGCTTGACATTGCATTTTGAGCCATGTAGCCTGAGATATGGTCTGTTTTTGGTTTGGGGGTGTCGGCGGCCAATGTGCACAAATTTTGGACCCATAGGTAGCATCCACCAAAATTTTGGCCGAATCCGAAGCACCACAACGGAGGTGTGATGTTTCCCCATTTCGCGCGAGCTTGCTTGCTTGCTGCTTGCTTGCTACTTGCTTCTTGCTTGCTGCTGCTTATCAAATCTGTTATGTCCACCCTAGACCCTAAAGAGGGTTATAAAACCAAGATGGGTTCCACCAGCTCGGTGACCCTAACCAGGATTGAATATTGGGACCAAGCTGGTGGGGGAAGGAACATCGTCTAGGAGACTTCAACGACAAATGAGGCGCGTATCGGAAAGTGGATGAGAGCGGCTCAAAAGGGGCTCAACATGAGGTGTATTCATCTGCGCATCCCAAATAGTCCACAAGCATCTTTGGAAAAACACGTTTTTGATCCATTGTTGATTCATTTTTGTATGCAAAACAACCGGTTTTCCAGGCATTTAGTGACTTTGGATTGGCAAAATGGCTTGTAATGGGCTCAAAATGGGCTCGTTCCACTTGTTTGTGCACCCCAAATAGTCCAAAAGTATTTTTGGAAAAACACATTTTTGATCCATTTTTGATTCATTTTTGGTCCCAAAACAACCCATTTTCAAGGCATTTAGGCACTCAAGGCATTTATTCACTTGTTTGTGCGGCCCAATTGGTCTAGGATCATTTTTTGGAAAAACACATCTTAGAAACATTTTTGAATCATTTTTGGTTGCAAAACAACCCGTTTTCAAGGCATTCGGTGACTTTGCAGTGGCCAAAATGGCTTGATATGGGCTCAAAAAGGGCTCATTTCACTTGTTGAGGCACCCCAAATGGTCTAGTATCATTTTTGGAAAAACACTTTTTTGACCCATTTTTGAATGATTTTTGGTCCCAAAACAGCCTATTTTCAAGGCATTTTTGCGATTTTAGGAGGGCCAAAACGGGCCACCATGAGCTCAAAACGCGCCAAAACCACTTATCTTGGCATTCCATGTGGTCCTAGATCATTTTTGAAGAAAGTCATTTTTTCGCACCCGGTGGACCTTGTTGACCCATTTTTGCACCCACCTCTGTGGGCCACCTCTTGCAGCTTGCCGCAGCCCACTGGGCCTAGGTACGGGGGTCCAGGTGTTGGATAGGGCAATTTTGAGGGGTGGAAACCACCAAAAGTGGGTGGTTGCGGGTGGGTTAGGTGTGCTTGACATTGCATTTTGAGCCATGTAGCCTGAGATATGGTCTGTTTTTGGTTTGGGGGTGTCGGCGGCCAATGTGCACAAAATTTGGACCCATAGGTAGCATCCACCAAAATTTTGGCCGAATCCGAAGCACCACAACGGAGGTGTGATGTTTCCCCATTTCGCGCGAGCTTGCTTGCTTGCTGCTTGCTTGCTACTTGCTACTTGCTTGCTGCTGCTTATCAAATCTGTTATGTCCACCCTAGACCCTAAAGAGGGTTATAAAACCAAGATGGGTTCCACCAGCTCGGTGACCCTAACCAGGATTGAATATTGGGACCAAGCTGGTGGGGGAAGGAACATCGTCTAGGAGACTTCAACGACAAATGAGGTGCGTATCGGAAAGTGGATGAGAGCGGCTCAAAAGGGGCTCAACATGAGGTGTATTCATCTGCGCATCCCAAATAGTCCACAAGCATCTTTGGAAAAACACGTTTTTGATCCATTGTTGATTCATTTTTGTATGCAAAACAACCGGTTTTCCAGGCATTTAGTGACTTTGGATTGGCAAAATGGCTTGCAATGGGCTCAAAATGGGCTCGTTCCACTTGTTTGTGCACCCCAAATAGTCCAAAAGTATTTTTGGAAAAACACATTTTTGATCCATTTTTGATTCATTTTTGGTCCCAAAACAACCCATTTTCAAGGCATTTAGGCACTCAAGGCATTTATTCACTTGTTTGTGCGGCCCAATTGGTCTAGGATCATTTTTTGGAAAAACACATCTTAGAATCATTTTTGAATCATTTTTGGTTGCAAAACAACCCGTTTTCAAGGCATTCGGTGACTTTGCAGTGGCCAAAATGGCTTGATATGGGCTCAAAAAGGGCTCATTTCACTTGTTGAGGCACCCCAAATGGTCTAGTATCATTTTTGGAAAAACACGTTTTTGACCCATTTTTGAATGATTTTTGGTCCCAAAACAGCCTATTTTCAAAGCATTTTTGCGATTTTAGGAGGGCCAAAACGGGCCACCATGAGCTCAAAACGCGCCAAAACCACTTGTCTTGGCATTCCATGTGGTCCTAGATCATTTTTGAAGAAAGTCATTTTTTCGCACCCGGTGGACCTTGTTGACCCATTTTTGCACCCACCTCTGTGGGCCACCTCTTGCAGCTTGCCGCAGCCCACTGGGCCTAGGTACGGGGGTCCAGGTGTTGGATAGGGCAATTTTGAGGGGTGGAAACCACCAAAAGTGGGTGGTTGCGGGTGGGTTAGGTGTGCTTGACATTGCATTTTGAGCCATGTAGCCTGAGATATGGTCTGTTTTTGGTTTGGGGGTGTCGGCGGCCAATGTGCACAAATTTTGGACCCATAGGTAGCATCCACCAAAATTTTGGCCGAATCCGAAGCACCACAACGGAGGTGTGATGTTTCCCCATTTCGCGCGAGCTTGCTTGCTTGCTGCTTGCTTGCTACTTGCTTCTTGCTTGCTGCTGCTTATCAAATCTGTTATGTCCACCCTAGACCCTAAAGAGGGTTATAAAACCAAGATGGGTTCCACCAGCTCGGTGACCCTAACCAGGATTGAATATTGGGACCAAGCTGGTGGGGGAAGGAACATCGTCTAGGAGACTTCAACGACAAATGAGGTGCGTATCGGAAAGTGGATGAGAGCGGCTCAAAAGGGGCTCAACATGAGGTGTATTCATCTGCGCATCCCAAATAGTCCACAAGCATCTTTGGAAAAACACGTTTTTGATCCATTGTTGATTCATTTTTGTATGCAAAACAACCGGTTTTCCAGGCATTTAGTGACTTTGGATTGGCAAAATGGCTTGCAATGGGCTCAAAATGGGCTCGTTCCACTTGTTTGTGCACCCCAAATAGTCCAAAAGTATTTTTGGAAAAACACATTTTTGATCCATTTTTGATTCATTTTTGGTCCCAAAACAACCCATTTTCAAGGCATTTAGGCACTCAAGGCATTTATTCACTTGTTTGTGCGGCCCAATTGGTCTAGGATCATTTTTTGGAAAAACACATCTTAGAATCATTTTTGAATCATTTTTGGTTGCAAAACAACCCGTTTTCAAGGCATTCGGTGACTTTGCAGTGGCCAAAATGGCTTGATATGGGCTCAAAAAGGGCTCATTTCACTTGTTGAGGCACCCCAAATGGTCTAGTATCATTTTTGGAAAAACACGTTTTTGACCCATTTTTGAATGATTTTTGGTCCCAAAACGGCCTATTTTCAAAGCATTTTTGCGATTTTAGGAGGGCCAAAACGGGCCACCATGAGCTCAAAACGCGCCAAAACCACTTGTCTTGGCATTCCATGTGGTCCTAGATCATTTTTGAAGAAAGTCATTTTTTCGCACCCGGTGGACCTTGTTGACCCATTTTTGCACCCACCTCTGTGGGCCACCTCTTGCAGCTTGCCGCAGCCCACTGGGCCTAGGTACGGGGGTCCAGGTGTTGGATAGGGCAATTTTGAGGGGTGGAAACCACCAAAAGTGGGTGGTTGCGGGTGGGTTAGGTGTGCTTGACATTGCATTTTGAGCCATGTAGCCTGAGATATGGTCTGTTTTTGGTTTGGGGGTGTCGGCGGCCAATGTGCACAAATTTTGGACCCATAGGTAGCATCCACCAAAATTTTGGCCGAATCCCAAGCACCACAACGGAGGTGTGATGTTTCCCCATTTCGCGCGAGCTTGCTTGCTTGCTGCTTGCTTGCTACTTGCTTCTTGCTTGCTGCTGCTTATCAAATCTGTTATGTCCACCCTAGACCCTAAAGAGGGTTATAAAACCAAGATGGGTTCCACCAGCTCGGTGACCCTAACCAGGATTGAATATTGGGACCAAGCTGGTGGGGGAAGGAACATCGTCTAGGAGACTTCAACGACAAATGAGGTGCGTATCGGAAAGTGGATGAGAGCGGCTCAAAAGGGGCTCAACATGAGCTGTATTCATCTGCGCATCCCAAATAGTCCACAAGCATCTTTGGAAAAACACGTTTTTGATCCATTGTTGATTCATTTTTGTATGCAAAACAACCGGTTTTCCAGGCATTTAGTGACTTTGGATTGGCAAAATGGCTTGCAATGGGCTCAAAATGGGCTCGTTCCACTTGTTTGTGCACCCCAAATAGTCCAAAAGTATTTTTGGAAAAACACATTTTTGATCCATTTTTGATTCATTTTTGGTCCCAAAACAACCCATTTTCAAGGCATTTAGGCACTCAAGGCATTTATTCACTTGTTTGTGCGGCCCAATTGGTCTAGGATCATTTTTTGGAAAAACACATCTTAGAAACATTTTTGAATCATTTTTGGTTGCACAACAACCCGTTTTCAAGGCATTCGGTGACTTTGCAGTGGCCAAAATGGCTTGATATGGGCTCAAAAAGGGCTCATTTCACTTGTTGAGGCACCCCAAATGGTCTAGTATCATTTTTGAAAAAACACTTTTTTGACCCATTTTTGAATGATTTTTGGTCCCAAAACAGCCTATTTTCAAAGCATTTTTGCGATTTTAGGAGGGCCAAAACGGGCCACCATGAGCTCAAAACGCGCCAAAACCACTTGTCTTGGCATTCCATGTGGTCCTAGATCATTTTTGAAGAAAGTCATTTTTTCGCACCCGGTGGACCTTGTTGACCCATTTTTGCACCCACCTCTGTGGGCCACCTCTTGCAGCTTGCCGCAGCCCACTGGGCCTAGGTACGGGGGTCCAGGTGTTGGATAGGGCAATTTTGAGGGGTGGAAACCACCAAAAGTGGGTGGTTGCGGGTGGGTTAGGTGTGCTTGACATTGCATTTTGAGCCACGTAGCCTGAGATATGGTCTGTTTTTGGTTTGGGGGTGTCGGCGGCCAATGTGCACAAATTTTGGACCCATAGGTAGCATCCACCAAAATTTTGGCCGAATCCGAAGCACCACAACGGAGGTGTGATGTTTCCCCGTTTCGCGCGAGCTTGCTGGCTTGCTGCTTGCTTGCTACTTGCTTCTTGCTTGCTGCTGCTTGTCAAATGTGTTAGGTCCACCCTAGACCCTAAAGAGGGTTATAAAACCAAGATGGGTTCCACCAGCTCGGTGACCCTAACCAGGATTGAATATTGGGACCAAGCTGGTGGGGGAAGGAACATCGTCTAGGAGACTTCAACGACAAATGAGGCGCGTATCGGAAAGTGGATGAGAGCGGCTCAAAAGGGGCTCAACATGAGCTGTATTCATCTGCGCATCCCAAATAGTCCACAAGCATCTTTGGAAAAACACGTTTTTGATCCATTGTTGATTCATTTTTGTATGCAAAACAACCGGTTTTCCAGGCATTTAGTGACTTTGGATTGGCAAAATGGCTTGCAATGGGCTCAAAATGGGCTCGTTCCACTTGTTTGTGCACCCCAAATAGTCCAAAAGTATTTTTGGAAAAACACATTTTTGATCCATTTTTGATTCATTTTTGGTCCCAAAACAACCCATTTTCAAGGCATTTAGGCACTCAAGGCATTTATTCACTTGTTTGTGCGGCCCAATTGATCTAGGATCATTTTTTGGAAAAACACATCTTAGAATCATTTTTGAATCATTTTTGGTTGCAAAACAACCCGTTTTCAAGGCATTCGGTGACTTTGCAGTGGCCAAAATGGCTTGATATGGGCTCAAAAAGGGCTCATTTCACTTGTTGAGGCACCCCAAATGGTCTAGTATCATTTTTGGAAAAACACTTTTTTGACCCATTTTTGAATGATTTTTGGTCCCAAAACAGCCTATTTTCAAAGCATTTTTGCGATTTTAGGAGGGCCAAAACGGGCCACCATGAGCTCAAAACGCGCCAAAACCACTTGTCTTGGCATTCCATGTGGTCCTAGATCATTTTTGAAGAAAGTCATTTTTTCGCACCCGGTGGACCTTGTTGACCCATTTTTGCACCCACCTCTGTGGGCCACCTCTTGCAGCTTGCCGCAGCCCACTGGGCCTAGGTACGGGGGTCCAGGTGTTGGATAGGGCAATTTTGAGGGGTGAAAACCACCAAAAGTGGGTGGTTGCGGGTGGGTTAGGTGTGCTTGACATTGCATTTTGAGCCATGTAGCCTGAGATATGGTCTGTTTTTGGTTTGGGGGTGTCGGCGGCCAATGTGCACAAATTTTGGACCCATAGGTAGCATCCACCAAAATTTTGGCCGAATCCGAAGCACCACAACGGAGGTGGAATTTTTCCCCATTTCGCGCGAGCTTGCTTGCTTGCTGCTTGCTTGCTACTTGCTTCTTGCTTGCTGCTGCTTGTCAAATGTGTTAGGTCCACCCTAGACCCTAAAGAGGGTTATAAAACCAAGATGGGTTCCACCAGCTCGGTGACCCTAACCAGGATTGAATATTGGGACCAAGCTGGTGGGGGAAGGAACATCGTCTAGGAGACTTCAACGACAAATGAGGCGCGTATCGGAAAGTGGATGAGAGCGGCTCAAAAGGGGCTCAACATGAGCTGTATTCATTTGCGCATCCCAAATAGTCCACAAGCATCTTTGGAAAAACACGTTTTTGATCCATTGTTGATTCATTTTTGTATGCAAAACAACCGGTTTTCCAGGCATTTAGTGACTTTGGATTGGCAAAATGGCTTGCAATGGGCTCAAAATGGGCTCGTTCCACTTGTTTGTGCACCCCAAATAGTCCAAAAGTATTTTTGGAAAAACACATTTTTGATCCATTTTTGATTCATTTTTGGTCCCAAAACAACCCATTTTCAAGGCATTTAGGCACTCAAGGCATTTATTCACTTGTTTGTGCGGCCCAATTGATCTAGGATCATTTTTTGGAAAAACACATCTTAGAATCATTTTTGAATCATTTTTGGTTGCAAAACAACCCGTTTTCAAGGCATTCGGTGACTTTGCAGTGGCCAAAATGGCTTGATATGGGCTCAAAAAGGGCTCATTTCACTTGTTGAGGCACCCCAAATGGTCTAGTATCATTTTTGGAAAAACACTTTTTTGACCCATTTTTGAATGATTTTTGGTCCCAAAACAGCCTATTTTCAAAGCATTTTTGCGATTTTAGGAGGGCCAAAACGGGCCACCATGAGCTCAAAACGCGCCAAAACCACTTGTCTTGGCATTCCATGTGGTCCTAGATCATTTTTGAAGAAAGTCATTTTTTCGCACCCGGTGGACCTTGTTGACCCATTTTTGCACCCACCTCTGTGGGCCACCTCTTGCAGCTTGCCGCAGCCCACTGGGCCTAGGTACGGGGGTCCAGGTGTTGGATAGGGCAATTTTGAGGGGTGGAAACCACCAAAAGTGGGTGGTTGCGGGTGGGTTAGGTGTGCTTGACATTGCATTTTGAGCCATGTAGCCTGAGATATGGTCTGTTTTTGGTTTGGGGGTGTCGGCGGCCAATGTGCACAAATTTTGGACCCATAGGTAGCATCCACCAAAATTTTGGCCGAATCCGAAGCACCACAACGGAGGTGGAATTTTTCCCCATTTCGCGCGAGCTTGCTGGCTTGCTGCTTGCTTGCTACTTGCTTCTTGCTTGCTGCTGCTTATCAAATCTGTTATGTCCACCCTAGACCCTAAAGAGGGTTATAAAACCAAGATGGGTTCCACCAGCTCGGTGACCCTAACCAGGATTGAATATTGGGACCAAGCTGGTGGGGGAAGGAACATCGTCTAGGAGACTTCAACGACAAATGAGGCGCGTATCGGAAAGTGGATGAGAGCGGCTCAAAAGGGGCTCAACATGAGCTGTATTCATCTGCGCATCCCAAATAGTCCACAAGCATCTTTGGAAAAACACGTTTTTGATCCATTGTTGATTCATTTTTGTATGCAAAACAACCGGTTTTCCAGGCATTTAGTGACTTTGGATTGGCAAAATGGCTTGCAATGGGCTCAAAATGGGCTCGTTCCACTTGTTTGTGCACCCCAAATAGTCCAAAAGTATTTTTGGAAAAACACATTTTTGATCCATTTTTGATTCATTTTTGGTCCCAAAACAACCCATTTTCAAGGCATTTAGGCACTCAAGGCATTTATTCACTTGTTTGTGCGGCCCAATTGATCTAGGATCATTTTTTGGAAAAACACATCTTAGAATCATTTTTGAATCATTTTTGGTTGCAAAACAACCCGTTTTCAAGGCATTCGGTGACTTTGCAGTGGCCAAAATGGCTTGATATGGGCTCAAAAAGGGCTCATTTCACTTGTTGAGGCACCCCAAATGGTCTAGTATCATTTTTGGAAAAACACTTTTTTGACCCATTTTTGAATGATTTTTGGTCCCAAAACAGCCTATTTTCAAAGCATTTTTGCGATTTTAGGAGGGCCAAAACGGGCCACCATGAGCTCAAAACGCGCCAAAACCACTTGTCTTGGCATTCCATGTGGTCCTAGATCATTTTTGAAGAAAGTCATTTTTTCGCACCCGGTGGACCTTGTTGACCCATTTTTGCACCCACCTCTGTGGGCCACCTCTTGCAGCTTGCCGCAGCCCACTGGGCCTAGGTACGGGGGTCCAGGTGTTGGATAGGGCAATTTTGAGGGCCGGAAACCACCAAAAGTGGGTGGTTGCGGGTGGGTTAGGTGTGCTTGACATTGCATTTTGAGCCATGTAGCCTGAGATATGGTCTGTTTTTGGTTTGGGGGTGTCGGCGGCCAATGTGCACAAATTTTGGACCCATAGGTAGCATCCACCAAAATTTTGGCCGAATCCGAAGCACCACAACGGAGGTGGAATTTTCCCCATTTCGCGCGAGCTTGCTGGCTTGCTGCTTGCTTGCTACTTGCTTCTTGCTTGCTGCTGCTTATCAAATCTGTTATGTCCACCCTAGACCCTAAAGAGGGTTATAAAACCAAGATGGGTTCCACCAGCTCGGTGACCCTAACCAGGATTGAATATTGGGACCAAGCTGGTGGGGGAAGGAACATCGTCTAGGAGACTTCAACGACAAATGAGGCGCGTATCGGAAAGTGGATGAGAGCGGCTCAAAAGGGGCTCAACATGAGGTGTATTCATCTGCGCATCCCAAATAGTCCACAAGCATCTTTGGAAAAACACGTTTTTGATCCATTGTTGATTCATTTTTGTATGCAAAACAACCGGTTTTCCAGGCATTTAGTGACTTTGGATTGGCAAAATGGCTTGCAATGGGCTCGAAATGGGCTCGTTCCACTTGTTTGTGCACCCCAAATAGTCCAAAAGTATTTTTGGAAAAACACATTTTTGATCCATTTTTGATTCATTTTTGGTCCCAAAACAACCCATTTTCAAGGCACTTAGGCACTCAAGGCATTTATTCACTTGTTTGTGCGGCCCAATTGGTCTAGGATCATTTTTTGGAAAAACACATCTTAGAAACATTTTTGAATCATTTTTGGTTGCAAAACAACCCGTTTTGAAGGCTTTCGGTGACTTTGCAGTGGCCAAAATGGCTTGATATGGGCTCAAAAAGGGCTCATTTCACTTGTTGAGGCACCCCAAATGGTCTAGTATTATTTTTGGAAAAACACTTTTTTGACCCATTTTTGAATGATTTTTGGTCCCAAAACAGCCTATTTTCAAGGCATTTTTGCGATTTTAGGAGGGCCAAAACGGGCCACCATGAGCTCAAAACGCGCCAAAACCACTTGTCTTGGTATTCCATGTGGTCCTAGATCATTTTTGAAGAAAGTCATTTTTTCGCACCCGGTGGACCTTGTTGACCCATTTTTGCACCCACCTCTGTGGGCCACCTCTTGCAGCTTGCCGCAGCCCACTGGGCCTAGGTACGGGGGTCCAGGTGTTGGATAGGGCAATTTTGAGGGGTGGAAACCACCAAAAGTGGGTGGTTGCGGGTGGGTTAGGTGTGCTTGACATTGCATTTTGAGCCATGTAGCCTGAGATATGGTCTGTTTTTGGTTTGGGGGTGTCGGCGGCCAATGTGCACAAATTTTGGACCCATAGGTAGCATCCACCAAAATTTTGGCCGAATCCGAAGCACCACAACGGAGGTGTGATGTTTCCCCATTTCGCGCGAGCTTGCTTGCTTGCTGCTTGCTTGCTACTTGCTTCTTGCTTGCTGCTGCTTGTCAAATGTGTTATGTCCACCCTAGACCCTAAAGAGGGTTATAAAACCAAGATGGGTTCCACCAGCTCGGTGACCCTAACCAGGATTGAATATTGGGACCAAGCTGGTGGGGGAAGGAACATCGTCTAGGAGACTTCAACGACAAATGAGGCGCGTATCGGAAAGTGGATGAGAGCGGCTCAAAAGGGGCTCAACATGAGCTGTATTCATCTGCGCATCCCAAATAGTCCACAAGCATCTTTGGAAAAACACGTTTTTGATCCATTGTTGATTCATTTTTGTATGCAAAACAACCGGTTTTCCAGGCATTTAGTGACTTTGGATTGGCAAAATGGCTTGCAATGGGCTCAAAATGGGCTCGTTCCACTTGTTTGTGCACCCCAAATAGTCCAAAAGTATTTTTGGAAAAACACATTTTTGATCCATTTTTGATTCATTTTTGGTCCCAAAACAACCCATTTTCAAGGCATTTAGGCACTCAAGGCATTTATTCACTTGTTTGTGCGGCCCAATTGGTCTAGGATCATTTTTTGGAAAAACACATCTTAGAAATATTTTTGAATCATTTTTGGTTGCAAAACAACCCGTTTTCAAGGCATTCGGTGACTTTGCAGTGGCCAAAATGGCTTGATATGGGCTCAAAAAGGGCTCATTTCACTTGTTGAGGCACCCCAAATGGTCTAGTATCATTTTTGGAAAAACACTTTTTTGACCCATTTTTGAATGATTTTTGGTCCCAAAACAGCCTATTTTCAAGGCATTTTTGCGATTTTAGGAGGGCCAAAACGGGCCACCATGAGCTCAAAACGCGCCAAAACCACTTGTCTTGGCATTCCATGTGGTCCTAGATCATTTTTGAAGAAAGTCATTTTTTCGCACCCGGTGGACCTTGTTGACCCATTTTTGCACCCACCTCTGTGGGCCACCTCTTGCAGCTTGCCGCAGCCCACTGGGCCTAGGTACGGGGGTCCAGGTGTTGGATAGGGCAATTTTGAGGGGTGGAAACCACCAAAAGTGGGTGGTTGCGGGTGGGTTAGGTGTGCTTGACATTGCATTTTGAGCCATGTAGCCTGAGATATGGTCTGTTTTTGGTTTGGGGGTGTCGGCGGCCAATGTGCACAAATTTTGGACCCATAGGTAGCATCCACCAAAATTTTGGCCGAATCCGAAGCACCACAACGGAGGTGTGATGTTTCCCCATTTCGCGCGAGCTTGCTTGCTTGCTGCTTGCTTGCTACTTGCTTCTTGCTTGCTGCTGCTTATCAAATCTGTTATGTCCACCCTAGACCCTAAAGAGGGTTATAAAACCAAGATGGGTTCCACCAGCTCGGTGACCCTAACCAGGATTGAATATTGGGACCAAGCTGGTGGGGGAAGGAACATCGTCTAGGAGACTTCAACGACAAATGAGGTGCGTATCGGAAAGTGGATGAGAGCGGCTCAAAAGGGGCTCAACATGAGGTGTATTCATCTGCGCATCCCAAATAGTCCACAAGCATCTTTGGAAAAACACGTTTTTGATCCATTGTTGATTCATTTTTGTATGCAAAACAACCGGTTTTCCAGGCATTTAGTGACTTTGGATTGGCAAAATGGCTTGTAATGGGCTCAAAATGGGCTCGTTCCACTTGTTTGTGCACCCCAAATAGTCCAAAAGTATTTTTGGAAAAACACATTTTTGATCCATTTTTGATTCATTTTTGGTCCCAAAACAACCCATTTTCAAGGCATTTAGGCACTCAAGGCATTTATTCACTTGTTTGTGCGGCCCAATTGGTCTAGGATCATTTTTTGGAAAAACACATCTTAGAAACATTTTTGAATCATTTTTGGTTGCAAAACAACCCGTTTTCAAGGCATTCGGTGACTTTGCAGTGGCCAAAATGGCTTGATATGGGCTCAAAAAGGGCTCATTTCACTTGTTGAGGCACCCCAAATGGTCTAGTATCATTTTTGGAAAAACACTTTTTTGACCCATTTTTGAATGATTTTTGGTCCCAAAACAGCCTATTTTCAAAGCATTTTTGCGATTTTAGGAGGGCCAAAACGGGCCACCATGAGCTCAAAACGCGCCAAAACCACTTGTCTTGGCATTCCATGTGGTCCTAGATCATTTTTGAAGAAAGTCATTTTTTCGCACCCGGTGGACCTTGTTGACCCATTTTTGCACCCACCTCTGTGGGCCACCTCTTGCAGCTTGCCGCAGCCCACTGGGCCTAGGTACGGGGGTCCAGGTGTTGGATAGGGCAATTTTGAGGGGTGGAAACCACCAAAAGTGGGTGGTTGCGGGTGGGTTAGGTGTGCTTGACATTGCATTTTGAGCCATGTAGCCTGAGATATGGTCTGTTTTTGGTTTGGGGGTGTCGGCGGCCAATGTGCACAAATTTTGGACCCATAGGTAGCATCCACCAAAATTTTGGCCGAATCCGAAGCACCACAACGGAGGTGTGATGTTTCCCCATTTCGCGCGAGCTTGCTTGCTTGCTGCTTGCTTGCTACTTGCTTCTTGCTTGCTGCTGCTTATCAAATCTGTTATGTCCACCCTAGACCCTAAAGAGGGTTATAAAACCAAGATGGGTTCCACCAGCTCGGTGACCCTAACCAGGATTGAATATTGGGACCAAGCTGGTGGGGGAAGGAACATCGTCTAGGAGACTTCAACGACAAATGAGGCGCGTATCGGAAAGTGGATGAGAGCGGCTCAAAAGGGGCTCAACATGAGGTGTATTCATCTGCGCATCCCAAATAGTCCACAAGCATCTTTGGAAAAACACGTTTTTGATCCATTGTTGATTCATTTTTGTATGCAAAACAACCGGTTTTCCAGGCATTTAGTGACTTTGGATTGGCAAAATGGCTTGCAATGGGCTCAAAATGGGCTCGTTCCACTTGTTTGTGCACCCCAAATAGTCCAAAAGTATTTTTGGAAAAACACATTTTTGATCCATTTTTGATTCATTTTTGGTCCCAAAACAACCCATTTTCAAGGCATTTAGGCACTCAAGGCATTTATTCACTTGTTTGTGCGGCCCAATTGGTCTAGGATCATTTTTTGGAAAAACACATCTTAGAAACATTTTTGAATCATTTTTGGTTGCAAAACAACCCGTTTTCAAGGCATTCGGTGACTTTGCAGTGGCCAAAATGGCTTGATATGGGCTCAAAAAGGGCTCATTTCACTTGTTGAGGCACCCCAAATGGTCTAGTATCATTTTTGGAAAAACACTTTTTTGACCCATTTTTGAATGATTTTTGGTCCCAAAACAGCCCATTTTCAAAGCATTTTTGCGATTTTAGGAGGGCCAAAACGGGCCACCATGAGCTCAAAACGCGCCAAAACCACTTGTCTTGGCATTCCATGTGGTCCTAGATCATTTTTGAAGAAAGTCATTTTTTCGCACCCGGTGGACCTTGTTGACCCATTTTTGCACCCACCTCTGTGGGCCACCTCTTGCAGCTTGCCGCAGCCCACTGGGCCTAGGTACGGGGGTCCAGGTGTTGGATAGGGCAATTTTGAGGGGTGGAAACCACCAAAAGTGGGTGGTTGCGGGTGGGTTAGGTGTGCTTGACATTGCATTTTGAGCCATGTAGCCTGAGATATGGTCTGTTTTTGGTTTGGGGGTGTCGGCGGCCAATGTGCACAAATTTTGGACCCATAGGTAGCATCCACCAAAATTTTGGCCGAATCCCAAGCACCACAACGGAGGTGGAATTTTTCCCCATTTCGCGCGAGCTTGCTGGCTTGCTGCTTGCTTGCTACTTGCTTCTTGCTTGCTGCTGCTTGTCAAATGTGTTAGGTCCACCCTAGACCCTAAAGAGGGTTATAAAACCAAGATGGGTTCCACCAGCTCGGTGACCCTAACCAGGATTGAATATTGGGACCAAGCTGGTGGGGGAAGGAACATCGTCTAGGAGACTTCAACGACAAATGAGGTGCGTATCGGAAAGTGGATGAGAGCGGCTCAAAAGGGGCTCAACATGAGGTGTATTCATCTGCGCATCCCAAATAGTCCACAAGCATCTTTGGAAAAACACGTTTTTGATCCATTGTTGATTCATTTTTGTATGCAAAACAACCGGTTTTCCAGGCATTTAGTGACTTTGGATTGGCAAAATGGCTTGCAATGGGCTCAAAATGGGCTCGTTCCACTTGTTTGTGCACCCCAAATAGTCCAAAAGTATTTTTGGAAAAACACATTTTTGATCCATTTTTGATTCATTTTTGGTCCCAAAACAACCCATTTTCAAGGCATTTAGGCACTCAAGGCATTTATTCACTTGTTTGTGCGGCCCAATTGATCTAGGATCATTTTTTGGAAAAACACATCTTAGAATCATTTTTGAATCATTTTTGGTTGCAAAACAACCCGTTTTCAAGGCATTCGGTGACTTTGCAGTGGCCAAAATGGCTTGATATGGGCTCAAAAAGGGCTCATTTCACTTGTTGAGGCACCCCAAATGGTCTAGTATCATTTTTGGAAAAACACTTTTTTGACCCATTTTTGAATGATTTTTGGTCCCAAAACAGCCTATTTTCAAAGCATTTTTGCGATTTTAGGAGGGCCAAAACGGGCCACCATGAGCTCAAAACGCGCCAAAACCACTTGTCTTGGCATTCCATGTGGTCCTAGATCATTTTTGAAGAAAGTCATTTTTTCGCACCCGGTGGACCTTGTTGACCCATTTTTGCACCCACCTCTGTGGGCCACCTCTTGCAGCTTGCCGCAGCCCACTGGGCCTAGGTACGGGGGTCCAGGTGTTGGATAGGGCAATTTTGAGGGGTGGAAACCACCAAAAGTGGGTGGTTGCGGGTGGGTTAGGTGTGCTTGACATTGCATTTTGAGCCATGTAGCCTGAGATATGGTCTGTTTTTGGTTTGGGGGTGTCGGCGGCCAATGTGCACAAATTTTGGACCCATAGGTAGCATCCACCAAAATTTTGGCCGAATCCGAAGCACCACAACGGAGGTGTGATGTTTCCCCATTTCGCGCGAGCTTGCTGGCTTGCTGCTTGCTTGCTACTTGCTTCTTGCTTGCTGCTGCTTATCAAATTTGTTATGTCCACCCTAGACCCTAAAGAGGGTTATAAAACCAAGATGGGTTCCACCAGCTCGGTGACCCTAACCAGGATTGAATATTGGGACCAAGCTGGTGGGGGAAGGAACATCGTCTAGGAGACTTCAACGACAAATGAGGTGCGTATCGGAAAGTGGATGAGAGCGGCTCAAAAGGGGCTCAACATGAGCTGTATTCATCTGCGCATCCCAAATAGTCCACAAGCATCTTTGGAAAAACACGTTTTTGATCCATTGTTGATTCATTTTTGTATGCAAAACAACCGGTTTTCCAGGCATTTAGTGACTTTGGATTGGCAAAATGGCTTGTAATGGGCTCAAAATGGGCTCGTTCCACTTGTTTGTGCACCCCAAATAGTCCAAAAGTATTTTTGGAAAAACACATTTTTGATCCATTTTTGATTCATTTTTGGTCCCAAAACAACCCATTTTCAAGGCATTTAGGCACTCAAGGCATTTATTCACTTGTTTGTGCGGCCCAATTGGTCTAGGATCGTTTTTTGGAAAAACACATCTTAGAAACATTTTTGAATCATTTTTGGTTGCAAAACAACCCGTTTTCAAGGCATTCGGTGACTTTGCAGTGGCCAAAATGGCTTGATATGGGCTCAAAAAGGGCTCATTTCACTTGTTGAGGCACCCCAAATGGTCTAGTAAAATTTTGGAAAAACACTTTTTTGACCCATTTTTGAATGATTTTTGGTCCCAAAACAGCCTATTTTCAAAGCATTTTTGCGATTTTAGGAGGGCCAAAACGGGCCACCATGAGCTCAAAACGCGCCAAAACCACTTGTCTTGGCATTCCATGTGGTCCTAGATCATTTTTGAAGAAAGTCATTTTTTCGCACCCGGTGGACCTTGTTGACCCATTTTTGCACCCACCTCTGTGGGCCACCTCTTGCAGCTTGCCGCAGCCCACTGGGCCTAGGTACGGGGGTCCAGGTGTTGGATAGGGCAATTTTGAGGGGTGGAAACCACCAAAAGTGGGTGGTTGCGGGTGGGTTAGGTGTGCTTGACATTGCATTTTGAGCCATGTAGCCTGAGATATGGTCTGTTTTTGGTTTGGGGGTGTCGGCGGCCAATGTGCACAAATTTTGGACCCATAGGTAGCATCCACCAAAATTTTGGCCGAATCCGAAGCACCACAACGGAGGTGTGATGTTTCCCCATTTCGCGCGAGCTTGCTGGCTTGCTGCTTGCTTGCTACTTGCTTCTTGCTTGCTGCTGCTTATCAAATCCGTTATGTCCACCCTAGACCCTAAAGAGGGTTATAAAACCAAGATGGGTTCCACCAGCTCGGTGACCCTAACCAGGATTGAATATTGGGACCAAGCTGGTGGGGGAAGGAACATCGTCTAGGAGACTTCAACGACAAATGAGGTGCGTATCGGAAAGTGGATGAGAGCGGCTCAAAAGGGGCTCAACATGAGGTGTATTCATCTGCGCATCCCAAATAGTCCACAAGCATCTTTGGAAAAACACGTTTTTGATCCATTGTTGATTCATTTTTGTATGCAAAACAACCGGTTTTCCAGGCATTTAGTGACTTTGGATTGGCAAAATGGCTTGCAATGGGCTCAAAATGGGCTCGTTCCACTTGTTTGTGCACCCCAAATAGTCCAAAAGTATTTTTGGAAAAACACATTTTTGATCCATTTTTGATTCATTTTTGGTCCCAAAACAACCCATTTTCAAGGCATTTAGGCACTCAAGGCATTTATTCACTTGTTTGTGCGGCCCAATTGGTCTAGGATCATTTTTTGGAAAAACACATCTTAGAAACATTTTTGAATCATTTTTGGTTGCAAAACAACCCGTTTTCAAGGCATTCGGTGACTTTGCAGTGGCCAAAATGGCTTGATATGGGCTCAAAAAGGGCTCATTTCACTTGTTGAGGCACCCCAAATGGTCTGGTATCATTTTTGGAAAAACACTTTTTTGACCCATTTTTGAATGATTTTTGGTCCCAAAACAGCCTATTTTCAAAGCATTTTTGCGATTTTAGGAGGGCCAAAACGGGCCACCATGAGCTCAAAACGCGCCAAAACCACTTGTCTTGGCATTCCATGTGGTCCTAGATCATTTTTGAAGAAAGTCATTTTTTCGCACCCGGTGGACCTTGTTGACCCATTTTTGCACCCACCTCTGTGGGCCACCTCTTGCAGCTTGCCGCAGCCCACTGGGCCTAGGTACGGGGGTCCAGGTGTTGGATAGGGCAATTTTGAGGGGTGGAAACCACCAAAAGTGGGTGGTTGCGGGTGGGTTAGGTGTGCTTGACATTGCATTTTGAGCCATGTAGCCTGAGATATGGTCTGTTTTTGGTTTGGGGGTGTCGGCGGCCAATGTGCACAAATTTTGGACCCATAGGTAGCATCCACCAAAATTTTGGCCGAATCCGAAGCACCACAACGGAGGTGGAATTTTTCCCATTTCGCGCGAGCTTGCTGGCTTGCTGCTTGCTTGCTACTTGCTTCTTGCTTGCTGCTGCTTATCAAATCTGTTATGTCCACCCTACACCCTAAAGAGGGTTATAAAACCAAGATGGGTTCCACCAGCTCGGTGACCCTAACCAGGATTGAATATTGGGACCAAGCTGGTGGGGGAAGGAACATCGTCTAGGAGACTTCAACGACAAATGAGGTGCGTATCGGAAAGTGGATGAGAGCGGCTCAAAAGGGGCTCAACATGAGGTGTATTCATCTGCGCATCCCAAATAGTCCACAAGCATCTTTGGAAAAACACGTTTTTGATCCATTGTTGATTCATTTTTGTATGCAAAACAACCGGTTTTCCAGGCATTTAGTGACTTTGGATTGGCAAAATGGCTTGTAATGGGCTCAAAATGGGCTCGTTCCACTTGTTTGTGCACCCCAAATAGTCCAAAAGTATTTTTGGAAAAACACATTTTTGATCCATTTTTGATTCATTTTTGGTCCCAAAACAACCCATTTTCAAGGCATTTAGGCACTCAAGGCATTTATTCACTTGTTTGTGCGGCCCAATTGGTCTAGGATCATTTTTTGGAAAAACACATCTTAGAAACATTTTTGAATCATTTTTGGTTGCAAAACAACCCGTTTTCAAGGCATTCGGTGACTTTGCAGTGGCCAAAATGGCTTGATATGGGCTCAAAAAGGGCTCATTTCACTTGTTGAGGCACCCCAAATGGTCTAGTATCATTTTTGGAAAAACACTTTTTTGACCCATTTTTGAATGATTTTTGGTCCCAAAACAGCCTATTTTCAAAGCATTTTTGCGATTTTAGGAGGGCCAAAACGGGCCACCATGAGCTCAAAACGCGCCAAAACCACTTGTCTTGGCATTCCATGTGGTCCTAGATCATTTTTGAAGAAAGTCATTTTTTCGCACCCGGTGGACCTTGTTGACCCATTTTTGCACCCACCTCTGTGGGCCACCTCTTGCAGCTTGCCGCAGCCCACTGGGCCTAGGTACGGGGGTCCAGGTGTTGGATAGGGCAATTTTGAGGGGTGGAAACCACCAAAAGTGGGTGGTTGCGGGTGGGTTAGGTGTGCTTGACATTGCATTTTGAGCCATGTAGCCTGAGATATGGTCTGTTTTTGGTTTGGGGGTGTCGGCGGCCAATGTGCACAAATTTTGGACCCATAGGTAGCATCCACCAAAATTTTGGCCGAATCCGAAGCACCACAACGGAGGTGTGATGTTTCCCCATTTCGCGCGAGCTTGCTTGCTTGCTGCTTGCTTGCTACTTGCTTCTTGCTTGCTGCTGCTTGTCAAATGTGTTAGGTCCACCCTAGACCCTAAAGAGGGTTATAAAACCAAGATGGGTTCCACCAGCTCGGTGACCCTAACCAGGATTGAATATTGGGACCAAGCTGGTGGGGGAAGGAACATCGTCTAGGAGACTTCAACGACAAATGAGGTGCGTATCGGAAAGTGGATGAGAGCGGCTCAAAAGGGGCTCAACATGAGGTGTATTCATCTGCGCATCCCAAATAGTCCACAAGCATCTTTGGAAAAACACGTTTTTGATCCATTGTTGATTCATTTTTGTATGCAAAACAACCGGTTTTCCAGGCATTTAGTGACTTTGGATTGGCAAAATGGCTTGTAATGGGCTCAAAATGGGCTCGTTCCACTTGTTTGTGCACCCCAAATAGTCCAAAAGTATTTTTGGAAAAACACATTTTTGATCCATTTTTGATTCATTTTTGGTCCCAAAACAACCCATTTTCAAGGCATTTAGGCACTCAAGGCATTTATTCACTTGTTTGTGCGGCCCGATTGGTCTAGGATCATTTTTTGGAAAAACACATCTTAGAAACATTTTTGAATCATTTTTGGTTGCAAAACAACCCGTTTTCAAGGCATTCGGTGACTTTGCAGTGGCCAAAATGGCTTGATATGGGCTCAAAAAGGGCTCATTTCACTTGTTGAGGCACCCCAAATGGTCTAGTATCATTTTTGGGAAAACACTTTTTTGACCCATTTTTGAATGATTTTTGGTCCCAAAACAGCCTATTTTCAAGGCATTTTGCGATTTTAGGAGGGCCAAAACGGGCCACCATGAGCTCAAAACGCGCCAAAACCACTTGTCTTGGCATTCCATGTGGTCCTAGATCATTTTTGAAGAAAGTCATTTTTTCGCACCCGGTGGACCTTGTTGACCCATTTTTGCACCCACCTCTGTGGGCCACCTCTTGCAGCTTGCCGCAGCCCACTGGGCCTAGGTACGGGGGTCCAGGTGTTGGATAGGGCAATTTTGAGGGGTGGAAACCACCAAAAGTGGGTGGTTGCGGGTGGGTTAGGTGTGCTTGACATTGCATTTTGAGCCATGTAGCCTGAGATATGGTCTGTTTTTGGTTTGGGGGTGTCGGCGGCCAATGTGCACAAATTTTGGACCCATAGGTAGCATCCACCAAAATTTTGGCCGAATCCGAAGCACCACAACGGAGGTGGAATTTTTCCCATTTCGCGCGAGCTTGCTGGCTTGCTGCTTGCTTGCTACTTGCTTCTTGCTTGCTGCTGCTTATCAAATTTGTTATGTCCACCCTAGACCCTAAAGAGGGTTATAAAACCAAGATGGGTTCCACCAGCTCGGTGACCCTAACCAGGATTGAATATTGGGACCAAGCTGGTGGGGGAAGGAATATCGTCTAGGAGACTTCAACGACAAATGAGGTGCGTATCGGAAAGTGGATGAGAGCGGCTCAAAAGGGGCTCAACATGAGGTGTATTCATCTGCGCATCCCAAATAGTCCACAAGCATCTTTGGAAAAACACGTTTTTGATCCATTGTTGATTCATTTTTGTATGCAAAACAACCGGTTTTCCAGGCATTTAGTGACTTTGGATTGGCAAAATGGCTTGTAATGGGCTCAAAATGGGCTCGTTCCACTTGTTTGTGCACCCCAAATAGTCCAAAAGTATTTTTGGAAAAACACATTTTTGATCCATTTTTGATTCATTTTTGGTCCCAAAACAACCCATTTTCAAGGCATTTAGGCACTCAAGGCATTTATTCACTTGTTTGTGCGGCCCAATTGGTCTAGGATCATTTTTTGGAAAAACACATCTTAGAAACATTTTTGAATCATTTTTGGTTGCAAAACAACCCGTTTTCAAGGCATTCGGTGACTTTGCAGTGGCCAAAATGGCTTGATATGGGCTCAAAAAGGGCTCATTTCACTTGTTGAGGCACCCCAAATGGTCTAGTATCATTTTTGGAAAAACACTTTTTTGACCCATTTTTGAATGATTTTTGGTCCCAAAACAGCCTATTTTCAAGGCATTTTGCGATTTTAGGAGGGCCAAAACGGGCCACCATGAGCTCAAAACGTGCCAAAACCACTTGTCTTGGCATTCCATGTGGTCCTAGATCATTTTTGAAGAAAGTCATTTTTTCGCACCCGGTGGACCTTGTTGACCCATTTTTGCACCCACCTCTGTGGGCCACCTCTTGCAGCTTGCCGCAGCCCACTGGGCCTAGGTACGGGGGTCCAGGTGTTGGATAGGGCAATTTTGAGGGGTGGAAACCACCAAAAGTGGGTGGTTGCGGGTGGGTTAGGTGCGCTTGACATTGCATTTTGAGCCATGTAGCCTGAGATATGGTCTGTTTTTTGGTTTGGGGGGTGTCGGCGGCCAATGTGCACAAATTTTGGACCCATAGGTAGCATCCACCAAAATTTTGGCCGAATCCCAAGCACCACAACGGAGGTGTGATGTTTCCCCATTTCGCGCGAGCTTGCTTGCTTGCTGCTTGCTTGCTACTTGCTTCTTGCTTGCTGCTGCTTATCAAATCTGTTATGTCCACCCTAGACCCTAAAGAGGGTTATAAAACCAAGATGGGTTCCACCAGCTCGGTGACCCTAACCAGGATTGAATATTGGGACCAAGCTGGTGGGGGAAGGAACATCGTCTAGGAGACTTCAACGACAAATGAGGTGCGTATCGGAAAGTGGATGAGAGCGGCTCAAAAGGGGCTCAACATGAGGTGTATTCATCTGCGCATCCCAAATAGTCCACAAGCATCTTTGGAAAAACACGTTTTTGATCCATTGTTGATTCATTTTTGTATGCAAAACAACCGGTTTTCCAGGCATTTAGTGACTTTGGATTGGCAAAATGGCTTGTAATGGGCTCAAAATGGGCTCGTTCCACTTGTTTGTGCACCCCAAATAGTCCAAAAGTATTTTTGGAAAAACACATTTTTGATCCATTTTTGATTCATTTTTGGTCCCAAAACAACCCATTTTCAAGGCATTTAGGCACTCAAGGCATTTATTCACTTGTTTGTGCGGCCCGATTGGTCTAGGATCATTTTTTGGAAAAACACATCTTAGAAACATTTTTGAATCATTTTTGGTTGCAAAACAACCCGTTTTCAAGGCATTCGGTGACTTTGCAGTGGCCAAAATGGCTTGATATGGGCTCAAAAAGGGCTCATTTCACTTGTTGAGGCACCCCAAATGGTCTAGTATCATTTTTGGAAAAACACTTTTTTGACCCATTTTTGAATGATTTTTGGTCCCAAAACAGCCTATTTTCAAGGCATTTTGCGATTTTAGGAGGGCCAAAACGGGCCACCATGAGCTCAAAACGTGCCAAAACCACTTGTCTTGGCATTCCATGTGGTCCTAGATCATTTTTGAAGAAAGTCATTTTTTCGCACCCGGTGGACCTTGTTGACCCATTTTTGCACCCACCTCTGTGGGCCACCTCTTGCAGCTTGCCGCAGCCCACTGGGCCTAGGTACGGGGGTCCAGGTGTTGGATAGGGCAATTTTGAGGGGTGGAAACCACCAAAAGTGGGTGGTTGCGGGTGGGTTAGGTGCGCTTGACATTGCATTTTGAGCCATGTAGCCTGAGATATGGTCTGTTTTTTGGTTTGGGGGGTGTTGGCGGCCAATGTGCACAAATTTTGGACCCATAGGTAGCATCCACCAAAATTTTGGCCGAATCCCAAGCACCACAACGGAGGTGTGATGTTTCCCCATTTCGCGCGAGCTTGCTTGCTTGCTGCTTGCTTGCTACTTGCTTCTTGCTTGCTGCTGCTTATCAAATCTGTTATGTCCACCCTAGACCCTAAAGAGGGTTATAAAACCAAGATGGGTTCCACCAGCTCGGTGACCCTAACCAGGATTGAATATTGGGACCAAGCTGGTGGGGGAAGGAACATCGTCTAGGAGACTTCAACGACAAATGAGGTGCGTATCGGAAAGTGGATGAGAGCGGCTCAAAAGGGGCTCAACATGAGGTGTATTCATCTGCGCATCCCAAATAGTCCACAAGCATCTTTGGAAAAACACGTTTTTGATCCATTGTTGATTCATTTTTGTATGCAAAACAACCGGTTTTCCAGGCATTTAGTGACTTTGGATTGGCAAAATGGCTTGTAATGGGCTCAAAATGGGCTCGTTCCACTTGTTTGTGCACCCCAAATAGTCCAAAAGTATTTTTGGAAAAACACATTTTTGATCCATTTTTGATTCATTTTTGGTCCCAAAACAACCCATTTTCAAGGCATTTAGGCACTCAAGGCATTTATTCACTTGTTTGTGCGGCCCAATTGGTCTAGGATCATTTTTTGGAAAAACACATCTTAGAAACATTTTTGAATCATTTTTGGTTGCAAAACAACCCGTTTTCAAGGCATTCGGTGACTTTGCAGTGGCCAAAATGGCTTGATATGGGCTCAAAAAGGGCTCATTTCACTTGTTGAGGCACCCCAAATGGTCTAGTATCATTTTTGGAAAAACACTTTTTTGACCCATTTTTGAATGATTTTTGGTCCCAAAACAGCCTATTTTCAAGGCATTTTGCGATTTTAGGAGGGCCAAAACGGGCCACCATGAGCTCAAAACGTGCCAAAACCACTTGTCTTGGCATTCCATGTGGTCCTAGATCATTTTTGAAGAAAGTCATTTTTTCACACCCGGTGGACCTTGTTGACCCATTTTTGCACCCACCTCTGTGGGCCACCTCTTGCAGCTTGCCGCAGCCCACTGGGCCTAGGTACGGGGGTCCAGGTGTTGGATAGGGCAATTTTGAGGGGTGGAAACCACCAAAAGTGGGTGGTTGCGGGTGGGTTAGGTGCGCTTGACATTGCATTTTGAGCCATGTAGCCTGAGATATGGTCTGTTTTTTGGTTTGGGGGGTGTCGGCGGCCAATGTGCACAAATTTTGGACCCATAGGTAGCATCCACCAAAATTTTGGCCGAATCCCAAGCACCACAACGGAGGTGTGATGTTTCCCCATTTCGCGCGAGCTTGCTTGCTTGCTGCTTGCTTGCTACTTGCTTCTTGCTTGCTGCTGCTTATCAAATCTGTTATGTCCACCCTAGACCCTAAAGAGGGTTATAAAACCAAGATGGGTTCCACCAGCTCGGTGACCCTAACCAGGATTGAATATTGGGACCAAGCTGGTGGGGGAAGGAACATCGTCTAGGAGACTTCAACGACAAATGAGGTGCGTATCGGAAAGTGGATGAGAGCGGCTCAAAAGGGGCTCAACATGAGGTGTATTCATCTGCGCATCCCAAATAGTCCACAAGCATCTTTGGAAAAACACGTTTTTGATCCATTGTTGATTCATTTTTGTATGCAAAACAACCGGTTTTCCAGGCATTTAGTGACTTTGGATTGGCAAAATGGCTTGCAATGGGCTCAAAATGGGCTCGTTCCACTTGTTTGTGCACCCCAAATAGTCCAAAAGTATTTTTGGAAAAACACATTTTTGATCCATTTTTGATTCATTTTTGGTCCCAAAACAACCCATTTTCAAGGCATTTAGGCACTCAAGGCATTTATTCACTTGTTTGTGCGGCCCAATTGGTCTAGGATCATTTTTTGGAAAAACACATCTTAGAAACATTTTTGAATCATTTTTGGTTGCAAAACAACCCGTTTTCAAGGCATTCGGTGACTTTGCAGTGGCCAAAATGGCTTGATATGGGCTCAAAAAGGGCTCATTTCACTTGTTGAGGCACCCCAAATGGTCTAGTATCATTTTTGGAAAAACACTTTTTTGACCCATTTTTGAATGATTTTTGGTCCCAAAACAGCCTATTTTCAAGGCATTTTGCGATTTTAGGAGGGCCAAAACGAGCCACCATGAGCTCAAAACGCGCCAAAACCACTTGTCTTGGCATTCCATGTGGTCCTAGATCATTTTTGAAGAAAGTCATTTTTTCGCACCCGGTGGACCTTGTTGACCCATTTTTGCACCCACCTGTGTGGGCCACCTCTTGCAGCTTGCCGCAGCCCACTGGGCCTAGGTACGGGGGTCCAGGTGTTGGATAGGGCAATTTTGAGGGGTGGAAACCACCAAAAGTGGGTGGTTGCGGGTGGGTTAGGTGCGCTTGACATTGCATTTTGAGCCATGTAGCCTGAGATATGGTCTGTTTTTTGGTTTGGGGGGTGTCGGCGGCCAATGTGCACAAATTTTGGACCCATAGGTAGCATCCACCAAAATTTTGGCCGAATCCCAAGCACCACAACGGAGGTGTGATGTTTCCCCATTTCGCGCGAGCTTGCTTGCTTGCTGCTTGCTTGCTACTTGCTTCTTGCTTGCTGCTGCTTATCAAATCTGTTATGTCCACCCTAGACCCTAAAGAGGGTTATAAAACCAAGATGGGTTCCACCAGCTCGGTGACCCTAACCAGGATTGAATATTGGGACCAAGCTGCTGGGTGGGGGAAGGAACATTGTCTAGGAGACTTCAACGACAAATGAGGTGCGTATCGGAAAGTGGATGAGAGCGGCTCAAAAGGGGCTCAACATGAGCTGTATTCATCTGCGCATCCCAAATAGTCCACAAGCATCTTTGGAAAAACACGTTTTTGATCCATTGTTGATTCATTTTTGTATGCAAAACAACCGGTCTTCCAGGCATTTAGTGACTTTGGATTGGCAAAATGGCTTGCAATGGGCTCAAAATGGGCTCGTTCCACTTGTTTGTGCACCCCAAATAGTCCAAAAGTATTTTTGGAAAAACACATTTTTGATCCATTTTTGATTCATTTTTGGTCCCAAAACAACCCATTTTCAAGGCATTTAGGCACTCAAGGCATTTATTCACTTGTTTGTGCGGCCCAATTGGTCTAGGATCATTTTTTGGAAAAACACATCTTAGAAACATTTTTGAATCATTTTTGGTTGCAAAACAACCCGTTTTCAAGGCATTCGGTGACTTTGCAGTGGCCAAAATGGCTTGATATGGGCTCAAAAAGGGCTCATTTCACTTGTTGAGGCACCCCAAATGGTCTAGTATCATTTTTGGAAAAACACTTTTTTGACCCATTTTTGAATGATTTTTGGTCCCAAAACAGCCCATTTTCAAAGCATTTTTGCGATTTTAGGAGGGCCAAAACGGGCCACCATGAGCTCAAAACGCGCCAAAACCACTTGTCTTGGCATTCCATGTGGTCCTAGATCATTTTTGAAGAAAGTCATTTTTTCGCACCCGGTGGACCTTGTTGACCCATTTTTGCACCCACCTCTGTGGGCCACCTCTTGCAGCTTGCCGCAGCCCACTGGGCCTAGGTACGGGGGTCCAGGTGTTGGATAGGGCAATTTTGAGGGGTGGAAACCACCAAAAGTGGGTGGTTGCGGGTGGGTTAGGTGCGCTTGACATTGCATTTTGAGCCATGTAGCCTGAGATATGGTCTGTTTTTGGTTTGGGGGTGTCGGCGGCCAATGTGCACAAATTTTGGACCCATAGGTAGCATCCACCAAAATTTTGGCCGAATCCCAAGCACCACAACGGAGGTGTGATGTTTCCCCATTTCGCGCGAGCTTGCTTGCTTGCTGCTTGCTTGCTACTTGCTTCTTGCTTGCTGCTGCTTATCAAATCTGTTATGTCCACCCTAGACCCTAAAGAGGGTTATAAAACCAAGATGGGTTCCACCAGCTCGGTGACCCTAACCAGGATTGAATATTGGGACCAAGCTGGTGGGGGAAGGAACATCGTCTAGGAGACTTCAACGACAAATGAGGTGCGTATCGGAAAGTGGATGAGAGCGGCTCAAAAGGGGCTCAACATGAGCTGTATTCATCTGCGCATCCCAAATAGTCCACAAGCATCTTTGGAAAAACACGTTTTTGATCCATTGTTGATTCATTTTTGTATGCAAAACAACCGGTTTTCCAGGCATTTAGTGACTTTGGATTGGCAAAATGGCTTGCAATGGGCTCAAAATGGGCTCGTTCCACTTGTTTGTGCACCCCAAATAGTCCAAAAGTATTTTTGGTAAAACACATTTTTGATCCATTTTTGATTCATTTTTGGTCCCAAAACAACCCATTTTCAAGGCATTTAGGCACTCAAGGCATTTATTCACTTGTTTGTGCGGCCCAATTGGTCTAGGATCATTTTTTGGAAAAACACATCTTAGAAACATTTTTGAATCATTTTTGGTTGCAAAACAACCCGTTTTCAAGGCATTCGGTGACTTTGCAGTGGCCAAAATGGCTTGATATGGGCTCAAAAAGGGCTCATTTCACTTGTTGAGGCACCCCAAATAGTCTAGTATCATTTTTGGAAAAACACTTTTTTGACCCATTTTTGAATGATTTTTGGTCCCAAAACAGCCTATTTTCAAGGCATTTTGCGATTTTAGGAGGGCCAAAACGGGCCACCATGAGCTCAAAACGCGCCAAAACCACTTGTCTTGGCATTCCATGTGGTCCTAGATCATTTTTGAAGAAAGTCATTTTTTCGCACCCGGTGGACCTTGTTGACCCATTTTTGCACCCACCTCTGTGGGCCACCTCTTGCAGCTTGCCGCAGCCCACTGGGCCTAGGTACGGGGGTCCAGGTGTTGGATAGGGCAATTTTGAGGGGTGGAAACCACCAAAAGTGGGTGGTTGCGGGTGGGTTAGGTGCGCTTGACATTGCATTTTGAGCCATGTAGCCTGAGATATGGTCTGTTTTTGGTTTGGGGGTGTCGGCGGCCAATGTGCACAAATTTTGGACCCATAGGTAGCATCCACCAAAATTTTGGCCGAATCCCAAGCACCACAACGGAGGTGTGATGTTTCCCCATTTCGCGCGAGCTTGCTTGCTTGCTGCTTGCTTGCTACTTGCTTCTTGCTTGCTGCTGCTTATCAAATCTGTTATGTCCACCCTAGACCCTAAAGAGGGTTATAAAACCAAGATGGGTTCCACCAGCTCGGTGACCCTAACCAGGATTGAATATTGGGACCAAGCTGGTGGGGGAAGGAACATCGTCTAGGAGACTTCAACGACAAATGAGGTGCGTATCGGAAAGTGGATGAGAGCGGCTCAAAAGGGGCTCAACATGAGCTGTATTCATCTGCGCATCCCAAATAGTCCACAAGCATCTTTGGAAAAACACGTTTTTGATCCATTGTTGATTCATTTTTGTATGCAAAACAACCGGTTTTCCAGGCATTTAGTGACTTTGGATTGGCAAAATGGCTTGCAATGGGCTCAAAATGGGCTCGTTCCACTTGTTTGTGCACCCCAAATAGTCCAAAAGTATTTTTGGAAAAACACCATTTGATCCATTTTTGATTCATTTTTGGTCCCAAAACAACCCATTTTCAAGGCATTTAGGCACTCAAGGCATTTATTCACTTGTTTGTGCGGCCCAATTGGTCTAGGGTCATTTTTTGGAAAAACACATCTTAGAAACATTTTTGAATCATTTTTGGTTGCAAAACAACCCGTTTTCAAGGCATTCGGTGACTTTGCAGTGGCCAAAATGGCTTGATATGGGCTCAAAAAGGGCTCATTTCACTTGTTGAGGCACCCCAAATAGTCTAGTATCATTTTTGGAAAAACACTTTTTTGACCCATTTTTGAATGATTTTTGGTCCCAAAACAGCCTATTTTCAAGGCATTTTGCGATTTTAGGAGGGCCAAAACGGGCCACCATGAGCTCAAAACGCGCCAAAACCACTTGTCTTGGCATTCCATGTGGTCCTAGATCATTTTTGAAGAAAGTCATTTTTTCGCACCCGGTGGACCTTGTTGACCCATTTTTGCACCCACCTCTGTGGGCCACCTCTTGCAGCTTGCCGCAGCCCACTGGGCCTAGGTACGGGGGTCCAGGTGTTGGATAGGGCAATTTTGAGGGGTGGAAACCACCAAAAGTGGGTGGTTGCGGGTGGGTTAGGTGCGCTTGACATTGCATTTTGAGCCATGTAGCCTGAGATATGGTCTGTTTTTGGTTTGGGGGTGTCGGCGGCCAATGTGCACAAATTTTGGACCCATAGGTAGCATCCACCAAAATTTTGGCCGAATCCGAAGCACCACAACGGAGGTGTGATGTTTCCCCATTTCGCGCGAGCTTGCTTGCTTGCTGCTTGCTTGCTACTTGCTTCTTGCTTGCTGCTGCTTATCAAATCTGTTATGTCCACCCTAGACCCTAAAGAGGGTTATAAAACCAAGATGGGTTCCACCAGCTCGGTGACCCTAACCAGGATTGAATATTGGGACCAAGCTGGTGGGGGAAGGAACATCGTCTAGGAGACTTCAACGACAAATGAGGTGCGTATCGGAAAGTGGATGAGAGCGGCTCAAAAGGGGCTCAACATGAGCTGTATTCATCTGCGCATCCCAAATAGTCCACAAGCATCTTTGGAAAAACACGTTTTTGATCCATTGTTGATTCATTTTTGTATGCAAAACAACCGGTTTTCCAGGCATTTAGTGACTTTGGATTGGCAAAATGGCTTGCAATGGGCTCAAAATGGGCTCGTTCCACTTGTTTGTGCACCCCAAATAGTCCAAAAGTATTTTTGGAAAAACACATTTTTGATCCATTTTTGATTCATTTTTGGTCCCAAAACAACCCATTTTCAAGGCATTTAGGCACTCAAGGCATTTATTCACTTGTTTGTGCGGCCCAATTGGTCTAGGATCATTTTTTGGAAAAACACATCTTAGAAACATTTTTGAATCATTTTTGGTTGCAAAACAACCCGTTTTCAAGGCATTCGGTGACTTTGCAGTGGCCAAAATGGCTTGATATGGGCTCAAAAAGGGCTCATTTCACTTGTTGAGGCACCCCAAATGGTCTAGTATCATTTTTGGAAAAACACTTTTTTGACCCATTTTTGAATGATTTTTGGTCCCAAAACAGCCTATTTTCAAGGCATTTTGCGATTTTAGGAGGGCCAAAACGGGCCACCATGAGCTCAAAACGCGCCAAAACCACTTGTCTTGGCATTCCATGTGGTCCAAGATCATTTTTGAAAAAAGTCATTTTTTCGCACCCGGTGGACCTTGTTGACCCATTTTTGCACCCACCTCTGTGGGCCACCTCTTGCAGCTTGCCGCAGCCCACTGGGCCTAGGTACGGGGGTCCAGGTGTTGGATAGGGCAATTTTGAGGGGTGGAAACCACCAAAAGTGGGTGGTTGCGGGTGGGTTAGGTGCGCTTGACATTGCATTTTGAGCCATGTAGCCTGAGATATGGTCTGTTTTTGGTTTGGGGGTGTCGGCGGCCAATGTGCACAAATTTTGGACCCATAGGTAGCATCCACCAAAATTTTGGCCGAATCCCAAGCACCACAACGGAGGTGTGATGTTTCCCCATTTCGCGCGAGCTTGCTTGCTTGCTGCTTGCTTGCTACTTGCTTCTTGCTTGCTGCTGCTTATCAAATCTGTTATGTCCACCCTAGACCCTAAAGAGGGTTATAAAACCAAGATGGGTTCCACCAGCTCGGTGACCCTAACCAGGATTGAATATTGGGACCAAGCTGGTGGGGGAAGGAACATCGTCTAGGAGACTTCAACGACAAATGAGGTGCGTATCGGAAAGTGGATGAGAGCGGCTCAAAAGGGGCTCAACATGAGCTGTATTCATCTGCGCATCCCAAATAGTCCACAAGCATCTTTGGAAAAACACGTTTTTGATCCATTGTTGATTCATTTTTGTATGCAAAACAACCGGTTTTCCAGGCATTTAGTGACTTTGGTTTGGCAAAATGGCTTGTAATGGGCTCAAAATGGGCTCGTTCCACTTGTTTGTGCACCCCAAATAGTCCAAAAGTATTTTTGGAAAAACACATTTTTGATCCATTTTTGATTCATTTTTGGTCCCAAAACAACCCATTTTCAAGGCATTTAGGCACTCAAGGCATTTATTCACTTGTTTGTGCGGCCCAATTGGTCTAGGATCATTTTTTGGAAAAACACATCTTAGAAACATTTTTGAATCATTTTTGGTTGCAAAACAACCCGTTTTCAAGGCATTCGGTGACTTTGCAGTGGCCAAAATGGCTTGATATGGGCTCAAAAAGGGCTCATTTCACTTGTTGAGGCACCCCAAATGGTCTAGTATCATTTTTGGAAAAACACTTTTTTGACCCATTTTTGAATGATTTTTGGTCCCAAAACAGCCTATTTTCAAAGCATTTTTGCGATTTTAGGAGGGCCAAAACGGGCCACCATGAGCTCAAAACGCGCCAAAACCACTTGTCTTGGCATTCCATGTGGTCCTAGATCATTTTTGAAGAAAGTCATTTTTTCGCACCCGGTGGACCTTGTTGACCCATTTTTGCACCCACCTCTGTGGGCCACCTCTTGCAGCTTGCCGCAGCCCACTGGGCCTAGGTACGGGGGTCCAGGTGTTGGATAGGGCAATTTTGAGGGGTGGAAACCACCAAAAGTGGGTGGTTGCGGGTGGGTTAGGTGCGCTTGACATTGCATTTTGAGCCATGTAGCCTGAGATATGGTCTGTTTTTGGTTTGGGGGTGTCGGCGGCCAATGTGCACAAATTTTGGACCCATAGGTAGCATCCACCAAAATTTTGGCCGAATCCCAAGCACCACAGCGGAGGTGTGATGTTTCCCCATTTCGCGCGAGCTTGCTTGCTTGCTGCTTGCTTGCTACTTGCTTCTTGCTTGCTGCTGCTTATCAAATCTGTTATGTCCACCCTAGACCCTAAAGAGGGTTATAAAACCAAGATGGGTTCCACCAGCTCGGTGACCCTAACCAGGATTGAATATTGGGACCAAGCTGGTGGGGGAAGGAACATCGTCTAGGAGACTTCAACGACAAATGAGGTGCGTATCGGAAAGTGGATGAGAGCGGCTCAAAAGGGGCTCAACATGAGCTGTATTCATCTGCGCATCCCAATTAGTCCACAAGCATCTTTGGAAAAACACGTTTTTGATCCATTGTTGATTCATTTTTGTATGCAAAACAACCGGTTTTCCAGGCATTTAGTGACTTTGGATTGGCAAAATGGCTTGCAATGGGCTCAAAATGGGCTCGTTCCACTTGTTTGTGCACCCCAAATAGTCCAAAAGTATTTTTGGAAAAACACATTTTTGATCCATTTTTGATTCATTTTTGGTCCCAAAACAACCCATTTTCAAGGCATTTAGGCACTCAAGGCATTTATTCACTTGTTTGTGCGGCCCAATTGGTCTAGGATCATTTTTTGGAAAAACACATCTTAGAAACATTTTTGAATCATTTTTGGTTGCAAAACAACCCGTTTTCAAGGCATTCGGTGACTTTGCAGTGGCCAAAATGGCTTGATATGGGCTCAAAAAGGGCTCATTTCACTTGTTGAGGCACCCCAAATGGTCTAGTATCATTTTTGGAAAAACACTTTTTTGACCCATTTTTGAATGATTTTTGGTCCCAAAACAGCCTATTTTCAAAGCATTTTTGCGATTTTAGGAGGGCCAAAACGGGCCACCATGAGCTCAAAACGCGCCAAAACCACTTGTCTTGGCATTCCATGTGGTCCTAGATCATTTTTGAAGAAAGTCATTTTTTCGCACCCGGTGGACCTTGTTGACCCATTTTTGCACCCACCTCTGTGGGCCACCTCTTGCAGCTTGCCGCAGCCCACTGGGCCTAGGTACGGGGGTCCAGGTGTTGGATAGGGCAATTTTGAGGGGTGGAAACCACCAAAAGTGGGTGGTTGCGGGTGGGTTAGGTGCGCTTGACATTGCATTTTGAGCCATGTAGCCTGAGATATGGTCTGTTTTTGGTTTGGGGGTGTCGGCGGCCAATGTGCACAAATTTTGGACCCATAGGTAGCATCCACCAAAATTTTGGCCGAATCCCAAGCACCACAACGGAGGTGTGATGTTTCCCCATTTCGCGCGAGCTTGCTTGCTTGCTGCTTGCTTGCTACTTGCTTCTTGCTTGCTGCTGCTTATCAAATCTGTTATGTCCACCCTAGACCCTAAAGAGGGTTATAAAACCAAGATGGGTTCCACCAGCTCGGTGACCCTAACCAGGATTGAATATTGGGACCAAGCTGGTGGGGGAAGGAACATCGTCTAGGAGACTTCAACGACAAATGAGGTGCGTATCGGAAAGTGGATGAGAGCGGCCCAAAAGGGGCTCAACATGAGCTGTATTCATCTGCGCATCCCAAATAGTCCACAAGCATCTTTGGAAAAACACGTTTTTGATCCATTGTTGATTCATTTTTGTATGCAAAACAACCGGTTTTCCAGGCATTTAGTGACTTTGGATTGGCAAAATGGCTTGCAATGGGCTCAAAATGGGCTCGTTCCACTTGTTTGTGCACCCCAAATAGTCCAAAAGTATTTTTGGAAAAACACATTTTTGATCCATTTTTGATTCATTTTTGGTCCCAAAACAACCCATTTTCAAGGCATTTAGGCACTCAAGGCATTTATTCACTTGTTTGTGCGGCCCAATTGGTCTAGGATCATTTTTTGGAAAAACACATCTTAGAAACATTTTTGAATCATTTTTGGTTGCAAAACAACCCGTTTTCAAGGCATTCGGTGACTTTGCAGTGGCCAAAATGGCTTGATATGGGCTCAAAAAGGGCTCATTTCACTTGTTCAGGCACCCCAAATAGTCTAGTATCATTTTTGGAAAAACACTTTTTTGACCCATTTTTGAATGATTTTTGGTCCCAAAACAGCCTATTTTCAAGGCATTTTGCGATTTTAGGAGGGCCAAAACGGGCCACCATGAGCTCAAAACGCGCCAAAACCACTTGTCTTGGCATTCCATGTGGTCCTAGATCATTTTTGAAGAAAGTCATTTTTTCGCACCCGGTGGACCTTGTTGACCCATTTTTGCACCCACCTCTGTGGGCCACCTCTTGCAGCTTGCCGCAGCCCACTGGGCCTAGGTACGGGGGTCCAGGTGTTGGATAGGGCAATTTTGAGGGGTGGAAACCACCAAAAGTGGGTGGTTGCGGGTGGGTTAGGTGCGCTTGACATTGCATTTTGAGCCATGTAGCCTGAGATATGGTCTGTTTTTGGTTTGGGGGTGTCGGCGGCCAATGTGCACAAATTTTGGACCCATAGGTAGCATCCACCAAAATTTTGGCCGAATCCCAAGCACCACAACGGAGGTGTGATGTTTCCCCATTTCGCGCGAGCTTGCTTGCTTGCTGCTTGCTTGCTACTTGCTTCTTGCTTGCTGCTGCTTATCAAATCTGTTATGTCCACCCTAGACCCTAAAGAGGGTTATAAAACCAAGATGGGTTCCACCAGCTCGGTGACCCTAACCAGGATTGAATATTGGGACCAAGCTGGTGGGGGAAGGAACATCGTCTAGGAGACTTCAACGACAAATGAGGTGCGTATCGGAAAGTGGATGAGAGCGGCTCAAAAGGGGCTCAACATGAGCTGTATTCATCTGCGCATCCCAAATAGTCCACAAGCATCTTTGGAAAAACACGTTTTTGATCCATTGTTGATTCATTTTTGTATGCAAAACAACCGGTTTTCCAGGCATTTAGTGACTTTGGATTGGCAAAATGGCTTGCAATGGGCTCAAAATGGGCTCGTTCCACTTGTTTGTGCACCCCAAATAGTCCAAAAGTATTTTTGGAAAAACACATTTTTGATCCATTTTTGATTCATTTTTGGTCCCAAAACAACCCATTTTCAAGGCATTTAGGCACTCAAGGCATTTATTCACTTGTTTGTGCGGCCCAATTGGTCTAGGATCATTTTTTGGAAAAACACATCTTAGAAACATTTTTGAATCATTTTTGGTTGCAAAACAACCCGTTTTCAAGGCATTCGGTGACTTTGCAGTGGCCAAAATGGCTTGATATGGGCTCAAAAAGGGCTCATTTCACTTGTTGAGGCACCCCAAATAGTCTAGTATCATTTTTGGAAAAACACTTTTTTGACCCATTTTTGAATGATTTTTGGTCCCAAAACAGCCTATTTTCAAGGCATTTTGCGATTTTAGGAGGGCCAAAACGGGCCACCATGAGCTCAAAACGCGCCAAAACCACTTGTCTTGGCATTCCATGTGGTCCTAGATCATTTTTGAAGAAAGTCATTTTTTCGCACCCGGTGGACCTTGTTGACCCATTTTTGCACCCACCTCTGTGGGCCACCTCTTGCAGCTTGCCGCAGCCCACTGGGCCTAGGTACGGGGGTCCAGGTGTTGGATAGGGCAATTTTGAGGGGTGGAAACCACCAAAAGTGGGTGGTTGCGGGTGGGTTAGGTGCGCTTGACATTGCATTTTGAGCCATGTAGCCTGAGATATGGTCTGTTTTTGGTTTGGGGGTGTCGGCGGCCAATGTGCACAAATTTTGGACCCATAGGTAGCATCCACCAAAATTTTGGCCGAATCCCAAGCACCACAACGGAGGTGTGATGTTTCCCCATTTCGCGCGAGCTTGCTTGCTTGCTGCTTGCTTGCTACTTGCTTCTTGCTTGCTGCTGCTTATCAAATCTGTTATGTCCACCCTAGACCCTAAAGAGGGTTATAAAACCAAGATGGGTTCCACCAGCTCGGTGACCCTAACCAGGATTGAATATTGGGACCAAGCTGGTGGGGGAAGGAACATCGTCTAGGAGACTTCAACGACAAATGAGGTGCGTATCGGAAAGTGGATGAGAGCGGCTCAAAAGGGGCTCAACATGAGCTGTATTCATCTGCGCATCCCAAATAGTCCACAAGCATCTTTGGAAAAACACGTTTTTGATCCATTGTTGATTCATTTTTGTATGCAAAACAACCGGTTTTCCAGGCATTTAGTGACTTTGGATTGGCAAAATGGCTTGCAATGGGCTCAAAATGGGCTCGTTCCACTTGTTTGTGCACCCCAAATAGTCCAAAAGTATTTTTGGAAAAACACATTTTTGATCCATTTTTGATTCATTTTTGGTCCCAAAACAACCCATTTTCAAGGCATTTAGGCACTCAAGGCATTTATTCACTTGTTTGTGCGGCCCAATTGGTCTAGGATCATTTTTTGGAAAAACACATCTTAGAAACATTTTTGAATCATTTTTGGTTGCAAAACAACCCGTTTTCAAGGCATTCGGTGACTTTGCAGTGGCCAAAATGGCTTGATATGGGCTCAAAAAGGGCTCATTTCACTTGTTGAGGCACCCCAAATAGTCTAGTATCATTTTTGGAAAAACACTTTTTTGACCCATTTTTGAATGATTTTTGGTCCCAAAACAGCCTATTTTCAAGGCATTTTGCGATTTTAGGAGGGCCAAAACGGGCCACCATGAGCTCAAAACGCGCCAAAACCACTTGTCTTGGCATTCCATGTGGTCCTAGATCATTTTTGAAGAAAGTCATTTTTTCGCACCCGGTGGACCTTGTTGACCCATTTTTGCACCCACCTCTGTGGGCCACCTCTTGCAGCTTGCCGCAGCCCACTGGGCCTAGGTACGGGGGTCCAGGTGTTGGATAGGGCAATTTTGAGGGGTGGAAACCACCAAAAGTGGGTGGTTGCGGGTGGGTTAGGTGCGCTTGACATTGCATTTTGAGCCATGTAGCCTGAGATATGGTCTGTTTTTGGTTTGGGGGTGTCGGCGGCCAATGTGCACAAATTTTGGACCCATAGGTAGCATCCACCAAAATTTTGGCCGAATCCCAAGCACCACAACGGAGGTGTGATGTTTCCCCATTTCGCGCGAGCTTGCTTGCTTGCTGCTTGCTTGCTACTTGCTTCTTGCTTGCTGCTGCTTATCAAATCTGTTATGTCCACCCTAGACCCTAAAGAGGGTTATAAAACCAAGATGGGTTCCACCAGCTCGGTGACCCTAACCAGGATTGAATATTGGGACCAAGCTGGTGGGGGAAGGAACATCGTCTAGGAGACTTCAACGACAAATGAGGTGCGTATCGGAAAGTGGATGAGAGCGGCTCAAAAGGGGCTCAACATGAGCTGTATTCATCTGTGCATCCCAAATAGTCCACAAGCATCTTTGGAAAAACACGTTTTTGATCCATTGTTGATTCATTTTTGTATGCAAAACAACCGGTTTTCCAGGCATTTAGTGACTTTGGATTGGCAAAATGGCTTGCAATGGGCTCAAAATGGGCTCGTTCCACTTGTTTGTGCACCCCAAATAGTCCAAAAGTATTTTTGGAAAAACACATTTTTGATCCATTTTTGATTCATTTTTGGTCCCAAAACAACCCATTTTCAAGGCATTTAGGCACTCAAGGCATTTATTCACTTGTTTGTGCGGCCCAATTGGTCTAGGATCATTTGTTGGAAAAACACATCTTAGAAACATTTTTGAATCATTTTTGGTTGCAAAACAACCCGTTTTCAAGGCATTCGGTGACTTTGCAGTGGCCAAAATGGCTTGATATGGGCTCAAAAAGGGCTCATTTCACTTGTTGAGGCACCCCAAATGGTCTAGTATCATTTTTGGAAAAACACTTTTTTGACCCATTTTTGAATGATTTTTGGTCCCAAAACAGCCTATTTTCAAGGCATTTTGCGATTTTAGGAGGGCCAAAACGGGCCACCATGAGCTCAAAACGCGCCAAAACCACTTGTCTTGGCATTCCATGTGGTCCTAGATCATTTTTGAAGAAAGTCATTTTTTCGCACCCGGTGGACCTTGTTGACCCATTTTTGCACCCACCTCTGTGGGCCACCTCTTGCAGCTTGCCGCAGCCCACTGGGCCTAGGTACGGGGGTCCAGGTGTTGGATAGGGCAATTTTGAGGGGTGGAAACCACCAAAAGTGGGTGGTTGCGGGTGGGTTAGGTGCGCTTGACATTGCATTTTGAGCCATGTAGCCTGAGATATGGTCTGTTTTTGGTTTGGGGGTGTCGGCGGCCAATGTGCACAAATTTTGGACCCATAGGTAGCATCCACCAAAATTTTGGCCGAATCCCAAGCACCACAACGGAGGTGTGATGTTTCCCCATTTCGCGCGAGCTTGCTTGCTTGCTGCTTGCTTGCTACTTGCTTCTTGCTTGCTGCTGCTTATCAAATCTGTTATGTCCACCCTAGACCCTAAAGAGGGTTATAAAACCAAGATGGGTTCCACCAGCTCGGTGACCCTAACCAGGATTGAATATTGGGACCAAGCTGGTGGGGGAAGGAACATCGTCTAGGAGACTTCAACGACAAATGAGGTGCGTATCGGAAAGTGGATGAGAGCGGCTCAAAAGGGGCTCAACATGAGCTGTATTCATCTGCGCATCCCAAATAGTCCACAAGCATCTTTGGAAAAACACGTTTTTGATCCATTGTTGATTCATTTTTGTATGCAAAACAACCGGTTTTCCAGGCATTTAGTGACTTTGGATTGGCAAAATGGCTTGCAATGGGCTCAAAATGGGCTCGTTCCACTTGTTTGTGCACCCCAAATAGTCCAAAAGTATTTTTGGAAAAACACATTTTTGATCCATTTTTGATTCATTTTTGGTCCCAAAACAACCCATTTTCAAGGCATTTAGGCACTCAAGGCATTTATTCACTTGTTTGTGCGGCCCAATTGGTCTAGGATCATTTGTTGGAAAAACACATCTTAGAAACATTTTTGAATCATTTTTGGTTGCAAAACAACCCGTTTTCAAGGCATTCGGTGACTTTGCAGTGGCCAAAATGGCTTGATATGGGCTCAAAAAGGGCTCATTTCACTTGTTGAGGCACCCCAAATAGTCTAGTATCATTTTTGGAAAAACACTTTTTTGACCCATTTTTGAATGATTTTTGGTCCCAAAACAGCCTATTTTCAAGGCATTTTGCGATTTTAGGAGGGCCAAAACGGGCCACCATGAGCTCAAAACGCGCCAAAACCACTTGTCTTGGCATTCCATGTGGTCCTAGATCATTTTTGAAGAAAGTCATTTTTTCGCACCCGGTGGACCTTGTTGACCCATTTTTGCACCCACCTCTGTGGGCCACCTCTTGCAGCTTGCCGCAGCCCACTGGGCCTAGGTACGGGGGTCCAGGTGTTGGATAGGGCAATTTTGAGGGGTGGAAACCACCAAAAGTGGGTGGTTGCGGGTGGGTTAGGTGCGCTTGACATTGCATTTTGAGCCATGTAGCCTGAGATATGGTCTGTTTTTGGTTTGGGGGTGTCGGCGGCCAATGTGCACAAATTTTGGACCCATAGGTAGCATCCACCAAAATTTTGGCCGAATCCCAAGCACCACAACGGAGGTGTGATGTTTCCCCATTTCGCGCGAGCTTGCTTGCTTGCTGCTTGCTTGCTACTTGCTTCTTGCTTGCTGCTGCTTATCAAATCTGTTATGTCCACCCTAGACCCTAAAGAGGGTTATAAAACCAAGATGGGTTCCACCAGCTCGGTGACCCTAACCAGGATTGAATATTGGGACCAAGCTGGTGGGGGAAGGAACATCGTCTAGGAGACTTCAACGACAAATGAGGTGCGTATCGGAAAGTGGATGAGAGCGGCTCAAAAGGGGCTCAACATGAGCTGTATTCATCTGCGCATCCCAAATAGTCCACAAGCATCTTTGGAAAAACACGTTTTTGATCCATTGTTGATTCATTTTTGTATGCAAAACAACCGGTTTTCCAGGCATTTAGTGACTTTGGATTGGCAAAATGGCTTGCAATGGGCTCAAAATGGGCTCGTTCCACTTGTTTGTGCACCCCAAATAGTCCAAAAGTATTTTTGGAAAAACACATTTTTGATCCATTTTTGATTCATTTTTGGTCCCAAAACAACCCATTTTCAAGGCATTTAGGCACTCAAGGCATTTATTCACTTGTTTGTGCGGCCCAATTGGTCTAGGATCATTTTTTGGAAAAACACATCTTAGAAACATTTTTGAATCATTTTTGGTTGCAAAACAACCCGTTTTCAAGGCATTCGGTGACTTTGCAGTGGCCAAAATGGCTTGATATGGGCTCAAAAAGGGCTCATTTCACTTGTTGAGGCACCCCAAATGGTCTAGTATCATTTTTGGAAAAACACTTTTTTGACCCATTTTTGAATGATTTTTGGTCCCAAAACAGCCTATTTTCAAGGCATTTTGCGATTTTAGGGGGGCCAAAACGGGCCACCATGAGCTCAAAACGCGCCAAAACCACTTGTCTTGGCATTCCATGTGGTCCTAGATCATTTTTGAAGAAAGTCATTTTTTCGCACCCGGTGGACCTTGTTGACCCATTTTTGCACCCACCTCTGTGGGCCACCTCTTGCAGCTTGCCGCAGCCCACTGGGCCTAGGTACGGGGGTCCAGGTGTTGGATAGGGCAATTTTGAGGGGTGGAAACCACCAAAAGTGGGTGGTTGCGGGTGGGTTAGGTGCGCTTGACATTGCATTTTGAGCCATGTAGCCTGAGATATGGTCTGTTTTTGGTTTGGGGGTGTCGGCGGCCAATGTGCACAAATTTTGGACCCATAGGTAGCATCCACCAAAATTTTGGCCAAATTCCAAGCACCACAACGGAGGTGTGATGTTTCCCCATTTCGCGCGAGCTTGCTTGCTTGCTGCTTGCTTGCTACTTGCTTCTTGCTTGCTGCTGCTTATCAAATCTGTTATGTCCACCCTAGACCCTAAAGAGGGTTATAAAACCAAGATGGGTTCCACCAGCTCGGTGACCCTAACCAGGATTGAATATTGGGACCAAGCTGGTGGGGGAAGGAACATCGTCTAGGAGACTTCAACGACAAATGAGGTGCGTATCGGAAAGTGGATGAGAGCGGCTCAAAAGGGGCTCAACATGAGCTGTATTCATCTGCGCATCCCAAATAGTCCACAAGCATCTTTGGAAAAACACGTTTTTGATCCATTGTTGATTCATTTTTGTATGCAAAACAACCGGTTTTCCAGGCATTTATTGACTTTGGATTGGCAAAATGGCTTGCAATGGGCTCAAAATGGGCTCGTTCCACTTGTTTGTGCACCCCAAATAGTCCAAAAGTATTTTTGGAAAAACACATTTTTGATCCATTTTTGATTCATTTTTGGTCCCAAAACAACCCATTTTCAAGGCATTTAGGCACTCAAGGCATTTATTCACTTGTTTGTGCGGCCCAATTGGTCTAGGATCATTTTTTGGAAAAACACATCTTAGAAACATTTTTGAATCATTTTTGGTTGCAAAACAACCCGTTTTCAAGGCATTCGGTGACTTTGCAGTGGCCAAAATGGCTTGATATGGGCTCAAAAAGGGCTCATTTCACTTGTTGAGGCACCCCAAATGGTCTAGTATCATTTTTGGAAAAACACTTTTTTGACCCATTTTTGAATGATTTTTGGTCCCAAAACAGCCTATTTTCAAGGCATTTTGCGATTTTAGGAGGGCCAAAACGGGCCACCATGAGCTCAAAACGCGCCAAAACCACTTGTCTTGGCATTCCATGTGGTCCAAGATCATTTTTGAAGAAAGTCATTTTTTCGCACCCGGTGGACCTTGTTGACCCATTTTTGCACCCACCTCTGTGGGCCACCTCTTGCAGCTTGCCGCAGCCCACTGGGCCTAGGTACGGGGGTCCAAGGTGTTGGATAGGGCAATTTTGAGGGGTGGAAACCACCAAAAGTGGGTGGTTGCGGGTGGGTTAGGTGCGCTTGACATTGCATTTTGAGCCATGTAGCCCAAGATATGGTCTGTTTTTGGTTTGGGGGTGTCGGCGGCCAATGTGCACAAATTTTGGACCCATAGGTAGCATCCACCAAAATTTTGGCCGAATCCGAAGCACCACAACGGAGGTGTGATGTTTCCCCATTTCGCGCGAGCTTGCTTGCTTGCTGCTTGCTTGCTACTTGCTTCTTGCTTGCTGCTGCTTATCAAATCTGTTATGTCCACCCTAGACCCTAAAGAGGGTTATAAAACCAAGATGGGTTCCACCAGCTCGGTGACCCTAACCAGGATTGAATATTGGGACCAAGCTGGTGGGGGAAGGAACATCGTCTAGGAGACTTCAACGACAAATGAGGTGCGTATCGGAAAGTGGATGAGAGCGGCTCAAAAGGGGCTCAACATGAGCTGTATTCATCTGCGCATCCCAAATAGTCCACAAGCATCTTTGGAAAAACACGTTTTTGATCCATTGTTGATTCATTTTTGTATGCAAAACAACCGGTTTTCCAGGCATTTAGTGACTTTGGATTGGCAAAATGGCTTGCAATGGGCTCGAAATGGGCTCGTTCCACTTGTTTGTGCACCCCAAATAGTCCAAAAGTATTTTTGGGAAAACACATTTTTGATCCATTTTTGATTCATTTTTGGTCCCAAAACAACCCATTTTCAAGGCATTTATTCACTTGTTTGTGCGGCCCAATTGGTCTAGGATCATTTGTTGGAAAAACACATCTTAGAAACATTTTTGAATCATTTTTGGTTGCAAAACAACCCGTTTTCAAGGCATTCGGTGACTTTGCAGTGGCCAAAATGGCTTGATATGGGCTCAAAAAGGGCTCATTTCACTTGTTGAGGCACCCCAAATGGTCTAGTATCATTTTTGGAAAAACACTTTTTTGACCCATTTTTGAATGATTTTTGGTCCCAAAACAGCCTATTTTCAAGGCATTTTGCGATTTTAGGAGGGCCAAAACGGGCCACCATGAGCTCAAAACGCGCCAAAACCACTTGTCTTGGCATTCCATGTGGTCCAAGATCATTTTTGAAGAAAGTCATTTTTTCGCACCCGGTGGACCTTGTTGACCCATTTTTGCACCCACCTCTGTGGGCCACTCTTGCAGCTTGCCGCAGCCCACTGGGCCTAGGTACGGGGGTCCAAGGTGTTGGATAGGGCAATTTTGAGGGGTGGAAACCACCAAAAGTGGGTGGTTGCGGGTGGGTTAGGTGCGCTTGACATTGCATTTTGAGCCACGTAGCCCAAGATATGGTCTGTTTTTGGTTTGGGGGTGTCGGCGGCCAATGTGCACAAATTTTGGACCCATAGGTAGCATCCACCAAAATTTTGGCCGAATCCCAAGCACCACAACGGAGGTGTGATGTTTCCCCATTTCGCGCGAGCTTGCTTGCTTGCTGCTTGCTTGCTACTTGCTTCTTGCTTGCTGCTGCTTATCAAATCTGTTATGTCCACCCTAGACCCTAAAGAGGGTTATAAAACCAAGATGGGTTCCACCAGCTCGGTGACCCTAACCAGGATTGAATATTGGGACCAAGCTGGTGGGGGAAGGAACATCGTCTAGGAGACTTCAACGACAAATGAGGTGCGTATCGGAAAGTGGATGAGAGCGGCTCAAAAGGGGCTCAACATGAGCTGTATTCATCTGCGCATCCCAAATAGTCCACAAGCATCTTTGGAAAAACACGTTTTTGATCCATTGTTGATTCATTTTTGTATGCAAAACAACCGGTTTTCCAGGCATTTAGTGACTTTGGATTGGCAAAATGGCTTGCAATGGGCTCGAAATGGGCTCGTTCCACTTGTTTGTGCACCCCAAATAGTCCAAAAGTATTTTTGGGAAAACACATTTTTGATCCATTTTTGATTCATTTTTGGTCCCTAAACAACCCATTTTCAAGGCATTTATTCACTTGTTTGTGCGGCCCAATTGGTCTAGGATCATTTTTTGGAAAAACACATCTTAGAAACATTTTTGAATCATTTTTGGTTGCAAAACAACCCGTTTTCAAGGCATTCGGTGACTTTGCAGTGGCCAAAATGGCTTGATATGGGCTCAAAAAGGGCTCATTTCACTTGTTGAGGCACCCCAAATGGTCTAGTATCATTTTTGGAAAAACACTTTTTTGACCCATTTTTGAATGATTTTTGGTCCCAAAACAGCCTATTTTCAAGGCATTTTGCGATTTTAGGAGGGCCAAAACGGGCCACCATGAGCTCAAAACGCGCCAAAACCACTTGTCTTGGCATTCCATGTGGTCCTAGATCATTTTTGAAGAAAGTCATTTTTTCGCACCCGGTGGACCTTGTTGACCCATTTTTGCACCCACCTCTGTGGGCCACCTCTTGCAGCTTGCCGCAGCCCACTGGGCCTAGGTACGGGGGTCCAGGTGTTGGATAGGGCAATTTTGAGGGGTGGAAACCACCAAAAGTGGGTGGTTGCGGGTGGGTTAGGTGCGCTTGACATTGCATTTTGAGCCATGTAGCCTGAGATATGGTCTGTTTTTGGTTTGGGGTGTCGGCGGCCAATGTGCACAAATTTTGGACCCATAGGTAGCATCCACCAAAATTTTGGCCGAATCCCAAGCACCACAACGGAGGTGTGATGTTTCCCCATTTCGCGCGAGCTTGCTTGCTTGCTGCTTGCTTGCTACTTGCTTCTTGCTTGCTGCTGCTTATCAAATCTGTTATGTCCACCCTAGACCCTAAAGAGGGTTATAAAACCAAGATGGGTTCCACCAGCTCGGTGACCCTAACCAGGATTGAATATTGGGACCAAGCTGGTGGGGGAAGGAACATCGTCTAGGAGACTTCAACGACAAATGAGGTGCGTATCGGAAAGTGGATGAGAGCGGCTCAAAAGGGGCTCAACATGAGCTGTATTCATCTGCGCATCCCAAATAGTCCACAAGCATCTTTGGAAAAACACGTTTTTGATCCATTGTTGATTCATTTTTGTATGCAAAACAACCGGTTTTCCAGGCATTTAGTGACTTTGGATTGGCAAAATGGCTTGCAATGGGCTCGAAATGGGCTCGTTCCACTTGTTTGTGCACCCCAAATAGTCCAAAAGTATTTTTGGGAAAACACATTTTTGATCCATTTTTGATTCATTTTTGGTCCCAAAACAACCCATTTTCAAGGCATTTATTCACTTGTTTGTGCGGCCCAATTGGTCTAGGATCATTTTTTGGAAAAACACATCTTAGAAACATTTTTGAATCATTTTTGGTTGCAAAACAACCCGTTTTCAAGGCATTCGGTGACTTTGCAGTGGCCAAAATGGCTTGATATGGGCTCAAAAAGGGCTCATTTCACTTGTTGAGGCACCCCAAATGGTGTAGTATCATTTTTGGAAAAACACTTTTTTGACCCATTTTTGAATGATTTTTGGTCCCAAAACAGCCTATTTTCAAGGCATTTTGCGATTTTAGGAGGGCCAAAACGGGCCACCATGAGCTCAAAACGCGCCAAAACCACTTGTCTTGGCATTCCATGTGGTCCTAGATCATTTTTGAAGAAAGTCATTTTTTCGCACCCGGTGGACCTTGTTGACCCATTTTTGCACCCACCTCTGTGGGCCACCTCTTGCAGCTTGCCGCAGCCCACTGGGCCTAGGTACGGGGGTCCAGGTGTTGGATAGGGCAATTTTGAGGGGTGGAAACCACCAAAAGTGGGTGGTTGCGGGTGGGTTAGGTGCGCTTGACATTGCATTTTGAGCCATGTAGCCTGAGATATGGTCTGTTTTTGGTTTGGGGTGTCGGCGGCCAATGTGCACAAATTTTGGACCCATAGGTAGCATCCACCAAAATTTTGGCCGAATCCGAAGCACCACAACGGAGGTGTGATGTTTCCCCATTTCGCGCGAGCTTGCTTGCTTGCTGCTTGCTTGCTACTTGCTTCTTGCTTGCTGCTGCTTATCAAATCTGTTATGTCCACCCTAGACCCTAAAGAGGGTTATAAAACCAAGATGGGTTCCACCAGCTCGGTGACCCTAACCAGGATTGAATATTGGGACCAAGCTGGTGGGGGAAGGAACATCGTCTAGGAGACTTCAACGACAAATGAGGTGCGTATCGGAAAGTGGATGAGAGCGGCTCAAAAAGGGCTCAACATGAGCTGTATTCATCTGCGCATCCCAAATAGTCCACAAGCATCTTTGGAAAAACACGTTTTTGATCCATTGTTGATTCATTTTTGTATGCAAAACAACCGGTTTTCCAGGCATTTAGTGACTTTGGATTGGCAAAATGGCTTGTAATGGGCTCAAAATGGGCTCGTTCCACTTGTTTGTGCACCCCAAATAGTCCAAAAGTATTTTTGGGAAAACACATTTTTGATTCATTTTTGGTCCCAAAACAACCCATTTTCAAGGCATTTAGGCACTCAAGGCATTTATTCACTTGTTTGTGCGGCCCAATTGGTCTAGGATCATTTTTTGGAAAAACACATCTTAGAAACATTTTTGAATCATTTTTGGTTGCAAAACAACCCGTTTTCAAGGCATTCGGTGACTTTGCAGTGGCCAAAATGGCTTGATATGGGCTCAAAAAGGGCTCATTTCACTTGTTGAGGCACCCCAAATGGTCTAGTATCATTTTTGGAAAAACACTTTTTTGACCCATTTTTGAATGATTTTTGGTCCCAAAACAGCCTATTTTCAAGGCATTTTGCGATTTTAGGAGGGCCAAAACGGGCCACCATGAGCTCAAAACGCGCCAAAACCACTTGTCTTGGCATTCCATGTGGTCCTAGATCATTTTTGAAGAAAGTCATTTTTTCGCACCCGGTGGACCTTGTTGACCCATTTTTGCACCCACCTCTGTGGGCCACCTCTTGCAGCTTGCCGCAGCCCACTGGGCCTAGGTACGGGGGTCCAGGTGTTGGATAGGGCAATTTTGAGGGGTGGAAACCACCAAAAGTGGGTGGTTGCGGGTGGGTTAGGTGCGCTTGACATTGCATTTTGAGCCATGTAGCCTGAGATATGGTCTGTTTTTTGGTTTGGGGTGTCGGCGGCCAATGTGCACAAATTTTGGACCCATAGGTAGCATCCACCAAAATTTTGGCCGAATCCGAAGCACCACAACGGAGGTGTGATGTTTCCCCATTTCGCGCGAGCTTGCTTGCTTGCTGCTTGCTTGCTACTTGCTTCTTGCTTGCTGCTGCTTATCAAATCTGTTATGTCCACCCTAGACCCTAAAGAGGGTTGTAAAACCAAGATGGGTTCCACCAGCTCGGTGACCCTAACCAGGATTGAATATTGGGACCAAGCTGGTGGGGGAAGGAACATCGTCTAGGAGACTTCAACGACAAATGAGGTGCGTATCGGAAAGTGGATGAGAGCGGCTCAAAAGGGGCTCAACATGAGGTGTATTCATCTGCGCATCCCAAATAGTCCACAAGCATCTTTGGAAAAACACGTTTTTGATCCATTGTTGATTCATTTTTGTATGCAAAACAACCGGTTTTCCAGGCATTTAGTGACTTTGGATTGGCAAAATGGCTTGCAATGGGCTCAAAATGGGCTCGTTCCACTTGTTTGTGCACCCCAAATAGTCCAAAAGTATTTTTGGAAAAACACATTTTTGATCCATTTTTGATTCATTTTTGGTCCCAAAACAACCCATTTTCAAGGCATTTAGGCACTCAAGGCATTTATTCACTTGTTTGTGCGGCCCAATTGGTCTAGGATCATTTTTTGGAAAAACACATCTTAGAAACATTTTTGAATCATTTTTGGTTGCAAAACAACCCGTTTTCAAGGCATTCGGTGACTTTGCAGTGGCCAAAATGGCTTGATATGGGCTCAAAAAGGGCTCATTTCACTTGTTGAGGCACCCCAAATGGTCTAGTATCATTTTTGGAAAAACACTTTTTTGACCCATTTTTGAATGATTTTTGGTCCCAAAACAGCCTATTTTCAAGGCATTCTGCGATTTTAGGAGGGCCAAAACGGGCCACCATGAGCTCAAAACGCGCCAAAACCACTTGTCTTGGCATTCCATGTGGTCCTAGATCATTTTTGAAGAAAGTCATTTTTTCGCACCCGGTGGACCTTGTTGACCCATTTTTGCACCCACCTCTGTGGGCCACCTCTTGCAGCTTGCCGCAGCCCACTGGGCCTAGGTACGGGGGTCCAGGTGTTGGATAGGGCAATTTTGAGGGGTGGAAACCACCAAAAGTGGGTGGTTGCGGGTGGGTTAGGTGCGCTTGACATTGCATTTTGAGCCATGTAGCCTGAGATATGGTCTGTTTTTGGTTTGGGGTGTCGGCGGCCAATGTGCACAAATTTTGGACCCATAGGTAGCATCCACCAAAATTTTGGCCGAATCCCAAGCACCACAACGGAGGTGTGATGTTTCCCCATTTCGCGCGAGCTTGCTTGCTTGCTGCTTGCTTGCTACTTGCTTCTTGCTTGCTGCTGCTTATCAAATCTGTTATGTCCACCCTAGACCCTAAAGAGGGTTATAAAACCAAGATGGGTTCCACCAGCTCGGTGACCCTAACCAGGATTGAATATTGGGACCAAGCTGGTGGGGGAAGGAACATCGTCTAGGAGACTTCAACGACAAATGAGGTGCGTATCGGAAAGTGGATGAGAGCGGCTCAAAAGGGGCTCAACATGAGGTGTATTCATCTGCGCATCCCAAATAGTCCACAAGCATCTTTGGAAAAACACGTTTTTGATCCATTGTTGATTCATTTTTGTATGCAAAACAACCGGTTTTCCAGGCATTTAGTGACTTTGGATTGGCAAAATGGCTTGCAATGGGCTCGAAATGGGCTCGTTCCACTTGTTTGTGCACCCCAAATAGTCCAAAAGTATTTTTGGGAAAACACATTTTTGATCCATTTTTGATTCATTTTTGGTCCCAAAACAACCCATTTTCAAGGCATTTAGGCACTTGTTTGTGCGGCCCAATTGGTCTAGGATCATTTTTTGGAAAAACACATCTTAGAAACATTTTTGAATCATTTTTGGTTGCAAAACAACCCGTTTTCAAGGCATTCGGTGACTTTGCAGTGGCCAAAATGGCTTGATATGGGCTCAAAAAGGGCTCATTTCACTTGTTGAGGCACCCCAAATGGTCTAGTATCATTTTTGGAAAAACACTTTTTTGACCCATTTTTGAATGATTTTTGGTCCCAAAACAGCCTATTTTCAAGGCATTTTGCGATTTTAGGAGGGCCAAAACGGGCCACCATGAGCTCAAAACGCGCCAAAACCACTTGTCTTGGCATTCCATGTGGTCCTAGATCATTTTTGAAGAAAGTCATTTTTTCGCACCCGGTGGACCTTGTTGACCCATTTTTGCACCCACCTCTGTGGGCCACCTCTTGCAGCTTGCCGCAGCCCACTGGGCCTAGGTACGGGGGTCCAGGTGTTGGATAGGGCAATTTTGAGGGGTGGAAACCACCAAAAGTGGGTGGTTGCGGGTGGGTTAGGTGCGCTTGACATTGCATTTTGAGCCATGTAGCCTGAGATATGGTCTGTTTTTTGGTTTGGGGTGTCGGCGGCCAATGTGCACAAATTTTGGACCCATAGGTAGCATCCACCAAAATTTTGGCCGAATCCGAAGCACCACAACGGAGGTGTGATGTTTCCCCATTTCGCGCGAGCTTGCTTGCTTGCTGCTTGCTTGCTACTTGCTTCTTGCTTGCTGCTGCTTATCAAATCTGTTATGTCCACCCTAGACCCTAAAGAGGGTTGTAAAACCAAGATGGGTTCCACCAGCTCGGTGACCCTAACCAGGATTGAATATTGGGACCAAGCTGGTGGGGGAAGGAACATCGTCTAGGAGACTTCAACGACAAATGAGGTGCGTATCGGAAAGTGGATGAGAGCGGCTCAAAAGGGGCTCAACATGAGGTGTATTCATCTGCGCATCCCAAATAGTCCACAAGCATCTTTGGAAAAACACGTTTTTGATCCATTGTTGATTCATTTTTGTATGCAAAACAACCGGTTTTCCAGGCATTTAGTGACTTTGGATTGGCAAAATGGCTTGCAATGGGCTCAAAATGGGCTCGTTCCACTTGTTTGTGCACCCCAAATAGTCCAAAAGTATTTTTGGAAAAACACATTTTTGATCCATTTTTGATTCATTTTTGGTCCCAAAACAACCCATTTTCAAGGCATTTAGGCACTCAAGGCATTTATTCACTTGTTTGTGCGGCCCAATTGGTCTAGGATCATTTTTTGGAAAAACACATCTTAGAAACATTTTTGAATCATTTTTGGTTGCAAAACAACCCGTTTTCAAGGCATTCGGTGACTTTGCAGTGGCCAAAATGGCTTGATATGGGCTCAAAAAGGGCTCATTTCACTTGTTGAGGCACCCCAAATGGTCTAGTATCATTTTTGGAAAAACACTTTTTTGACCCATTTTTGAATGATTTTTGGTCCCAAAACAGCCTATTTTCAAGGCATTCTGCGATTTTAGGAGGGCCAAAACGGGCCACCATGAGCTCAAAACGCGCCAAAACCACTTGTCTTGGCATTCCATGTGGTCCTAGATCATTTTTGAAGAAAGTCATTTTTTCGCACCCGGTGGACCTTGTTGACCCATTTTTGCACCCACCTCTGTGGGCCACCTCTTGCAGCTTGCCGCAGCCCACTGGGCCTAGGTACGGGGGTCCAGGTGTTGGATAGGGCAATTTTGAGGGGTGGAAACCACCAAAAGTGGGTGGTTGCGGGTGGGTTAGGTGCGCTTGACATTGCATTTTGAGCCATGTAGCCTGAGATATGGTCTGTTTTTGGTTTGGGGTGTCGGCGGCCAATGTGCACAAATTTTGGACCCATAGGTAGCATCCACCAAAATTTTGGCCGAATCCCAAGCACCACAACGGAGGTGTGATGTTTCCCCATTTCGCGCGAGCTTGCTTGCTTGCTGCTTGCTTGCTACTTGCTTCTTGCTTGCTGCTGCTTATCAAATCTGTTATGTCCACCCTAGACCCTAAAGAGGGTTATAAAACCAAGATGGGTTCCACCAGCTCGGTGACCCTAACCAGGATTGAATATTGGGACCAAGCTGGTGGGGGAAGGAACATCGTCTAGGAGACTTCAACGACAAATGAGGTGCGTATCGGAAAGTGGATGAGAGCGGCTCAAAAGGGGCTCAACATGAGGTGTATTCATCTGCGCATCCCAAATAGTCCACAAGCATCTTTGGAAAAACACGTTTTTGATCCATTGTTGATTCATTTTTGTATGCAAAACAACCGGTTTTCCAGGCATTTAGTGACTTTGGATTGGCAAAATGGCTTGCAATGGGCTCGAAATGGGCTCGTTCCACTTGTTTGTGCACCCCAAATAGTCCAAAAGTATTTTTGGGAAAACACATTTTTGATCCATTTTTGATTCATTTTTGGTCCCAAAACAACCCATTTTCAAGGCATTTAGGCACTTGTTTGTGCGGCCCAATTGGTCTAGGATCATTTTTTGGAAAAACACATCTTAGAAACATTTTTGAATCATTTTTGGTTGCAAAACAACCCGTTTTCAAGGCATTCGGTGACTTTGCAGTGGCCAAAATGGCTTGATATGGGCTCAAAAAGGGCTCATTTCACTTGTTGAGGCACCCCAAATGGTCTAGTATCATTTTTGGAAAAACACTTTTTTGACCCATTTTTGAATGATTTTTGGTCCCAAAACAGCCTATTTTCAAGGCATTTTGCGATTTTAGGAGGGCCAAAACGGGCCACCATGAGCTCAAAACGCGCCAAAACCACTTGTCTTGGCATTCCATGTGGTCCTAGATCATTTTTGAAGAAAGTCATTTTTTCGCACCCGGTGGACCTTGTTGACCCATTTTTGCACCCACCTCTGTGGGCCACCTCTTGCAGCTTGCCGCAGCCCACTGGGCCTAGGTACGGGGGTCCAGGTGTTGGATAGGGCAATTTTGAGGGGTGGAAACCACCAAAAGTGGGTGGTTGCGGGTGGGTTAGGTGCGCTTGACATTGCATTTTGAGCCATGTAGCCTGAGATATGGTCTGTTTTTTGGTTTGGGGTGTCGGCGGCCAATGTGCACAAATTTTGGACCCATAGGTAGCATCCACCAAAATTTTGGCCGAATCCCAAGCACCACAATGGAGGTGTGATGTTTCCCCATTTCGCGCGAGCTTGCTTGCTTGCTGCTTGCTTGCTACTTGCTTCTTGCTTGCTGCTGCTTATCAAATCTGTTATGTCCACCCTAGACCCTAAAGAGGGTTATAAAACCAAGATGGGTTCCACCAGCTCGGTGACCCTAACCAGGATTGAATATTGGGACCAAGCTGGTGGGGGAAGGAACATCGTCTAGGAGACTTCAACGACAAATGAGGTGCGTATCGGAAAGTGGATGAGAGCGGCTCAAAAGGGGCTCAACATGAGCTGTATTCATCTGCGCATCCCAAATAGTCCACAAGCATCTTTGGAAAAACACGTTTTTGATCCATTGTTGATTCATTTTGTATGCAAAACAACCGGTTTTCCAGGCATTTAGTGACTTTGGATTGGCAAAATGGCTTGCAATGGGCTCAAAATGGGCTCGTTCCACTTGTTTGTGCACCCCAAATAGTCCAAAAGTATTTTTGGGAAAACACATTTTTGATCCATTTTTGATTCATTTTTGGTCCCAAAACAACCCATTTTCAAGGCATTTAGGCACTCAAGGCATTTATTCACTTGTTTGTGCGGCCCAATTGGTCTAGGATCATTTTTTGGAAAAACACATCTTAGAAACATTTTTGAATCATTTTTGGTTGCAAAACAACCCGTTTTCAAGGCATTCGGTGACTTTGCAGTGGCCAAAATGGCTTGATATGGGCTCAAAAAGGGCTCATTTCACTTGTTGAGGCACCCCAAATGGTCTAGTATCATTTTTGGAAAAACACTTTTTTGACCCATTTTTGAATGATTTTTGGTCCCAAAACAGCCTATTTTCAAGGCATTTTGCGATTTTAGGAGGGCCAAAACGGGCCACCATGAGCTCAAAACGCGCCAAAACCACTTGTCTTGGCATTCCATGTGGTCCTAGATCATTTTTGAAGAAAGTCATTTTTTCGCACCCGGTGGACCTTGTTGACCCATTTTTGCACCCACCTTTGTGGGCCACCTCTTGCAGCTTGCCGCAGCCCACTGGGCCTAGGTACGGGGGTCCAGGTGTTGGATAGGGCAATTTTGAGGGGTGGAAACCACCAAAAGTGGGTGGTTGCGGGTGGGTTAGGTGCGCTTGACATTGCATTTTGAGCCATGTAGCCTGAGATATGGTCTGTTTTTGGTTTGGGGTGTCGGCGGCCAATGTGCACAAATTTTGGACCCATAGGTAGCATCCACCAAAATTTTGGCCGAATCCCAAGCACCACAACGGAGGTGTGATGTTTCCCCATTTCGCGCGAGCTTGCTTGCTTGCTGCTTGCTTGCTACTTGCTTCTTGCTTGCTGCTGCTTATCAAATCTGTTATGTCCACCCTAGACCCTAAAGAGGGTTATAAAACCAAGATGGGTTCCACCAGCTCGGTGACCCTAACCAGGATTGAATATTGGGACCAAGCTGGTGGGGGAAGGAACATCGTCTAGGAAACTTCAACGACAAATGAGGTGCGTATCGGAAAGTGGATGAGAGCGGCTCAAAAGGGGCTCAACATGAGGTGTATTCATCTGCGCATCCCAAATAGTCCACAAGCATCTTTGGAAAAACACGTTTTTGATCCATTGTTGATTCATTTTTGTATGCAAAACAACCGGTTTTCCAGGCATTTAGTGACTTTGGATTGGCAAAATGGCTTGCAATGGGCTCAAAATGGGCTCGTTCCACTTGTTTGTGCACCCCAAATAGTCCAAAAGTATTTTTGGGAAAACACATTTTTGATCCATTTTTGATTCATTTTTGGTCCCAAAACAACCCATTTTCAAGGCATTTAGGCACTCAAGGCATTTATTCACTTGTTTGTGCGGCCCAATTGGTCTAGGATCATTTTTTGGAAAAACACATCTTAGAAACATTTTTGAATCATTTTTGGTTGCAAAACAACCCGTTTTCAAGGCATTCGGTGACTTTGCAGTGGCCAAAATGGCTTGATATGGGCTCAAAAAGGGCTCATTTCACTTGTTGAGGCACCCCAAATGGTCTAGTATCATTTTTGGAAAAACACTTTTTTGACCCATTTTTGAATGATTTTTGGTCCCAAAACAGCCTATTTTCAAGGCATTTTGCGATTTTAGGAGGGCCAAAACGGGCCACCATGAGCTCAAAACGCGCCAAAACCACTTGTCTTGGCATTCCATGTGGTCCTAGATCATTTTTGAAGAAAGTCATTTTTTCGCACCCGGTGGACCTTGTTGACCCATTTTTGCACCCACCTCTGTGGGCCACCTCTTGCAGCTTGCCGCAGCCCACTGGGCCTAGGTACGGGGGTCCAGGTGTTGGATAGGGCAATTTTGAGGGGTGGAAACCACCAAAAGTGGGTGGTTGCGGGTGGGTTAGGTGCGCTTGACATTGCATTTTGAGCCATGTAGCCTGAGATATGGTCTGTTTTTTGGTTTGGGGTGTCGGCGGCCAATGTGCACAAATTTTGGACCCATAGGTAGCATCCACCAAAATTTTGGCCGAATCCGAAGCACCACAACGGAGGTGTGATGTTTCCCCATTTCGCGCGAGCTTGCTTGCTTGCTGCTTGCTTGCTACTTGCTTCTTGCTTGCTGCTGCTTATCAAATCTGTTATGTCCACCCTAGACCCTAAAGAGGGTTATAAAACCAAGATGGGTTCCACCAGCTCGGTGACCCTAACCAGGATTGAATATTGGGACCAAGCTGGTGGGGGAAGGAACATCGTCTAGGAGACTTCAACGACAAATGAGGTGCGTATCGGAAAGTGGATGAGAGCGGCTCAAAAGGGGCTCAACATGAGCTGTATTCATCTGCGCATCCCAAATAGTCCACAAGCATCTTTGGAAAAACACGTTTTTGATCCATTGTTGATTCATTTTTGTATGCAAAACAACCGGTTTTCCAGGCATTTAGTGACTTTGGATTGGCAAAATGGCTTGCAATGGGCTCAAAATGGGCTCGTTCCACTTGTTTGTGCACCCCAAATAGTCCAAAAGTATTTTTGGGAAAACACATTTTTGATCCATTTTTGATTCATTTTTGGTCCCAAAACAACCCATTTTCAAGGCATTTAGGCACTCAAGGCATTTATTCACTTGTTTGTGCGGCCCAATTGGTCTAGGATCATTTTTTGGAAAAACACATCTTAGAAACATTTTTGAATCATTTTTGGTTGCAAAACAACCCGTTTTCAAGGCATTCGGTGACTTTGCAGTGGCCAAAATGGCTTGATATGGGCTCAAAAAGGGCTCATTTCACTTGTTGAGGCACCCCAAATGGTCTAGTATCATTTTTGGAAAAACACTTTTTTGACCCATTTTTGAATGATTTTTGGTCCCAAAACAGCCTATTTTCAAGGCATTTTGCGATTTTAGGAGGGCCAAAACGGGCCACCATGAGCTCAAAACGCGCCAAAACCACTTGTCTTGGCATTCCATGTGGTCCTAGATCATTTTTGAAGAAAGTCATTTTTTCGCACCCGGTGGACCTTGTTGACCCATTTTTGCACCCACCTTTGTGGGCCACCTCTTGCAGCTTGCCGCAGCCCACTGGGCCTAGGTACGGGGGTCCAGGTGTTGGATAGGGCAATTTTGAGGGGTGGAAACCACCAAAAGTGGGTGGTTGCGGGTGGGTTAGGTGCGCTTGACATTGCATTTTGAGCCATGTAGCCTGAGATATGGTCTGTTTTTGGTTTGGGGTGTCGGCGGCCAATGTGCACAAATTTTGGACCCATAGGTAGCATCCACCAAAATTTTGGCCGAATCCCAAGCACCACAACGGAGGTGTGATGTTTCCCCATTTCGCGCGAGCTTGCTTGCTTGCTGCTTGCTTGCTACTTGCTTCTTGCTTGCTGCTGCTTATCAAATCTGTTATGTCCACCCTAGACCCTAAAGAGGGTTATAAAACCAAGATGGGTTCCACCAGCTCGGTGACCCTAACCAGGATTGAATATTGGGACCAAGCTGGTGGGGGAAGGAACATCGTCTAGGAGACTTCAACGACAAATGAGGTGCGTATCGGAAAGTGGATGAGAGCGGCTCAAAAGGGGCTCAACATGAGGTGTATTCATCTGCGCATCCCAAATAGTCCACAAGCATCTTTGGAAAAACACGTTTTTGATCCATTGTTGATTCATTTTTGTATGCAAAACAACCGGTTTTCCAGGCATTTAGTGACTTTGGATTGGCAAAATGGCTTGCAATGGGCTCAAAATGGGCTCGTTCCACTTGTTTGTGCACCCCAAATAGTCCAAAAGTATTTTTGGGAAAACACATTTTTGATCCATTTTTGATTCATTTTTGGTCCCAAAACAACCCATTTTCAAGGCATTTAGGCACTCAAGGCATTTATTCACTTGTTTGTGCGGCCCAATTGGTCTAGGATCATTTTTTGGAAAAACACATCTTAGAAACATTTTTGAATCATTTTTGGTTGCAAAACAACCCGTTTTCAAGGCATTCGGTGACTTTGCAGTGGCCAAAATGGCTTGATATGGGCTCAAAAAGGGCTCATTTCACTTGTTGAGGCACCCCAAATGGTCTAGTATCATTTTTGGAAAAACACTTTTTTGACCCATTTTTGAATGATTTTTGGTCCCAAAACAGCCTATTTTCAAGGCATTTTGCGATTTTAGGAGGGCCAAAACGGGCCACCATGAGCTCAAAACGCGCCAAAACCACTTGTCTTGGCATTCCATGTGGTCCTAGATCATTTTTGAAGAAAGTCATTTTTTCGCACCCGGTGGACCTTGTTGACCCATTTTTGCACCCACCTCTGTGGGCCACCTCTTGCAGCTTGCCGCAGCCCACTGGGCCTAGGTACGGGGGTCCAGGTGTTGGATAGGGCAATTTTGAGGGGTGGAAACCACCAAAAGTGGGTGGTTGCGGGTGGGTTAGGTGCGCTTGACATTGCATTTTGAGCCATGTAGCCTGAGATATGGTCTGTTTTTTGGTTTGGGGTGTCGGCGGCCAATGTGCACAAATTTTGGACCCATAGGTAGCATCCACCAAAATTTTGGCCGAATCCCAAGCACCACAACGGAGGTGTGATGTTTCCCCATTTCGCGCGAGCTTGCTTGCTTGCTGCTTGCTTGCTACTTGCTTCTTGCTTGCTGCTGCTTATCAAATCTGTTATGTCCACCCTAGACCCTAAAGAGGGTTATAAAACCAAGATGGGTTCCACCAGCTCGGTGACCCTAACCAGGATTGAATATTGGGACCAAGCTGGTGGGGGAAGGAACATCGTCTAGGAGACTTCAACGACAAATGAGGTGCGTATCGGAAAGTGGATGAGAGCGGCTCAAAAGGGGCTCAACATGAGGTGTATTCATCTGCGCATCCCAAATAGTCCACAAGCATCTTTGGAAAAACACGTTTTTGATCCATTGTTGATTCATTTTTGTATGCAAAACAACCGGTTTTCCAGGCATTTAGTGACTTTGGATTGGCAAAATGGCTTGCAATGGGCTCAAAATGGGCTCGTTCCACTTGTTTGTGCACCCCAAATAGTCCAAAAGTATTTTTGGGAAAACACATTTTTGATCCATTTTTGATTCATTTTTGGTCCCAAAACAACCCATTTTCAAGGCATTTAGGCACTCAAGGCATTTATTCACTTGTTTGTGCGGCCCAATTGGTCTAGGATCATTTTTTGGAAAAACACATCTTAGAAACATTTTTGAATCATTTTTGGTTGCAAAACAACCCGTTTTCAAGGCATTCGGTGACTTTGCAGTGGCCAAAATGGCTTGATATGGGCTCAAAAAGGGCTCATTTCACTTGTTGAGGCACCCCAAATGGTCTAGTATCATTTTTGGAAAAACACTTTTTTGACCCATTTTTGAATGATTTTTGGTCCCAAAACAGCCTATTTTCAAGGCATTTTGCGATTTTAGGAGGGCCAAAACGGGCCACCATGAGCTCAAAACGCGCCAAAACCACTTGTCTTGGCATTCCATGTGGTCCTAGATCATTTTTGAAGAAAGTCATTTTTTCGCACCCGGTGGACCTTGTTGACCCATTTTTGCACCCACCTCTGTGGGCCACCTCTTGCAGCTTGCCGCAGCCCACTGGGCCTAGGTACGGGGGTCCAGGTGTTGGATAGGGCAATTTTGAGGGGTGGAAACCACCAAAAGTGGGTGGTTGCGGGTGGGTTAGGTGCGCTTGACATTGCATTTTGAGCCATGTAGCCTGAGATATGGTCTGTTTTTTGGTTTGGGGTGTCGGCGGCCAATGTGCACAAATTTTGGACCCATAGGTAGCATCCACCAAAATTTTGGCCGAATCCCAAGCACCACAACGGAGGTGTGATGTTTCCCCATTTCGCGCGAGCTTGCTTGCTTGCTGCTTGCTTGCTACTTGCTTCTTGCTTGCTGCTGCTTATCAAATCTGTTATGTCCACCCTAGACCCTAAAGAGGGTTATAAAACCAAGATGGGTTCCACCAGCTCGGTGACCCTAACCAGGATTGAATATTGGGACCAAGCTGGTGGGGGAAGGAACATCGTCTAGGAGACTTCAACGACAAATGAGGTGCGTATCGGAAAGTGGATGAGAGCGGCTCAAAAGGGGCTCAACATGAGCTGTATTCATCTGCGCATCCCAAATAGTCCACAAGCATCTTTGGAAAAACACGTTTTTGATCCATTGTTGATTCATTTTTGTATGCAAAACAACCGGTTTTCCAGGCATTTAGTGACTTTGGATTGGCAAAATGGCTTGCAATGGGCTCAAAATGGGCTCGTTCCACTTGTTTGTGCACCCCAAATAGTCCAAAAGTATTTTTGGGAAAACACATTTTTGATCCATTTTTGATTCATTTTTGGTCCCAAAACAACCCATTTTCAAGGCATTTAGGCACTCAAGGCATTTATTCACTTGTTTGTGCGGCCCAATTGGTCTAGGATCATTTTTTGGAAAAACACATCTTAGAAACATTTTTGAATCATTTTTGGTTGCAAAACAACCCGTTTTCAAGGCATTCGGTGACTTTGCAGTGGCCAAAATGGCTTGATATGGGCTCAAAAAGGGCTCATTTCACTTGTTGAGGCACCCCAAATGGTCTAGTATCATTTTTGGAAAAACACTTTTTTGACCCATTTTTGAATGATTTTTGGTCCCAAAACAGCCTATTTTCAAGGCATTTTGCGATTTTAGGAGGGCCAAAACGGGCCACCATGAGCTCAAAACGCGCCAAAACCACTTGTCTTGGCATTCCATGTGGTCCTAGATCATTTTTGAAGAAAGTCATTTTTTCGCACCCGGTGGACCTTGTTGACCCATTTTTGCACCCACCTCTGTGGGCCACCTCTTGCAGCTTGCCGCAGCCCACTGGGCCTAGGTACGGGGGTCCAGGTGTTGGATAGGGCAATTTTGAGGGGTGGAAACCACCAAAAGTGGGTGGTTGCGGGTGGGTTAGGTGCGCTTGACATTGCATTTTGAGCCATGTAGCCTGAGATATGGTCTGTTTTTTGGTTTGGGGTGTCGGCGGCCAATGTGCACAAATTTTGGACCCATAGGTAGCATCCACCAAAATTTTGGCCGAATCCGAAGCACCACAACGGAGGTGTGATGTTTCCCCATTTCGCGCGAGCTTGCTTGCTTGCTGCTTGCTTGCTACTTGCTTCTTGCTTGCTGCTGCTTATCAAATCTGTTATGTCCACCCTAGACCCTAAAGAGGGTTATAAAACCAAGATGGGTTCCACCAGCTCGGTGACCCTAACCAGGATTGAATATTGGGACCAAGCTGGTGGGGGAAGGAACATCGTCTAGGAGACTTCAACGACAAATGAGGTGCGTATCGGAAAGTGGATGAGAGCGGCTCAAAAGGGGCTCAACATGAGCTGTATTCATCTGCGCATCCCAAATAGTCCACAAGCATCTTTGGAAAAACACGTTTTTGATCCATTGTTGATTCATTTTTGTATGCAAAACAACCGGTTTTCCAGGCATTTAGTGACTTTGGATTGGCAAAATGGCTTGCAATGGGCTCAAAATGGGCTCGTTCCACTTGTTTGTGCACCCCAAATAGTCCAAAAGTATTTTTGGGAAAACACATTTTTGATCCATTTTTGATTCATTTTTGGTCCCAAAACAACCCATTTTCAAGGCATTTAGGCACTCAAGGCATTTATTCACTTGTTTGTGCGGCCCAATTGGTCTAGGATCATTTTTTGGAAAAACACATCTTAGAAACATTTTTGAATCATTTTTGGTTGCAAAACAACCCGTTTTCAAGGCATTCGGTGACTTTGCAGTGGCCAAAATGGCTTGATATGGGCTCAAAAAGGGCTCATTTCACTTGTTGAGGCACCCCAAATGGTCTAGTATCATTTTTGGAAAAACACTTTTTTGACCCATTTTTGAATGATTTTTGGTCCCAAAACAGCCTATTTTCAAGGCATTTTGCGATTTTAGGAGGGCCAAAACGGGCCACCATGAGCTCAAAACGCGCCAAAACCACTTGTCTTGGCATTCCATGTGGTCCAAGATCATTTTTGAAGAAAGTCATTTTTTCGCACCCGGTGGACCTTGTTGACCCATTTTTGCACCCACCTCTGTGGGCCACCTCTTGCAGCTTGCCGCAGCCCACTGGGCCTAGGTACGGGGGTCCAGGTGTTGGATAGGGCAATTTTGAGGGGTGGAAACCACCAAAAGTGGGTGGTTGCGGGTGGGTTAGGTGCGCTTGACATTGCATTTTGAGCCATGTAGCCTGAGATATGGTCTGTTTTTGGTTTGGGGTGTCGGCGGCCAATGTGCACAAATTTTGGACCCATAGGTAGCATCCACCAAAATTTTGGCCGAATCCGAAGCACCACAACGGAGGTGTGATGTTTCCCCATTTCGCGCGAGCTTGCTTGCTTGCTGCTTGCTTGCTACTTGCTTCTTGCTTGCTGCTGCTTATCAAATCTGTTATGTCCACCCTAGACCCTAAAGAGGGTTATAAAACCAAGATGGGTTCCACCAGCTCGGTGACCCTAACCAGGATTGAATATTGGGACCAAGCTGGTGGGGGAAGGAACATCGTCTAGGAGACTTCAACGACAAATGAGGTGCGTATCGGAAAGTGGATGAGAGCGGCTCAAAAGGGGCTCAACATGAGCTGTATTCATCTGCGCATCCCAAATAGTCCACAAGCATCTTTGGAAAAACACGTTTTTGATCCATTGTTGATTCATTTTTGTATGCAAAACAACCGGTTTTCCAGGCATTTAGTGACTTTGGATTGGCAAAATGGCTTGCAATGGGCTCGAAATGGGCTCGTTCCACTTGTTTGTGCACCCCAAATAGTCCAAAAGTATTTTTGGGAAAACACATTTTTGATCCATTTTTGATTCATTTTTGGTCCCAAAACAACCCATTTTCAAGGCATTTAGGCACTTGTTTGTGCGGCCCAATTGATCTAGGATCATTTTTTGGAAAAACACATCTTAGAAACATTTTTGAATCATTTTTGGTTGCAAAACAACCCGTTTTCAAGGCATTCGGTGACTTTGCAGTGGCCAAAATGGCTTGATATGGGCTCAAAAAGGGCTCATTTCACTTGTTGAGGCACCCCAAATGGTCTAGTATCATTTTTGGAAAAACACTTTTTTGACCCATTTTTGAATGATTTTTGGTCCCAAAACAGCCTATTTTCAAGGCATTTTGCGATTTTAGGAGGGCCAAAACGGGCCACCATGAGCTCAAAACGCGCCAAAACCACTTGTCTTGGCATTCCATGTGGTCCTAGATCATTTTTGAAGAAAGTCATTTTTTCGCACCCGGTGGACCTTGTTGACCCATTTTTGCACCCACCTCTGTGGGCCACCTCTTGCAGCTTGCCGCAGCCCACTGGGCCTAGGTACGGGGGTCCAGGTGTTGGATAGGGCAATTTTGAGGGGTGGAAACCACCAAAAGTGGGTGGTTGCGGGTGGGTTAGGTGCGCTTGACATTGCATTTTGAGCCATGTAGCCTGAGATATGGTCTGTTTTTGGTTTGGGGTGTCGGCGGCCAATGTGCACAAATTTTGGACCCATAGGTAGCATCCACCAAAATTTTGGCCGAATCCGAAGCACCACAACGGAGGTGTGATGTTTCCCCATTTCGCGCGAGCTTGCTTGCTTGCTGCTTGCTTGCTACTTGCTTCTTGCTTGCTGCTGCTTATCAAATCTGTTATGTCCACCCTAGACCCTAAAGAGGGTTATAAAACCAAGATGGGTTCCACCAGCTCGGTGACCCTAACCAGGATTGAATATTGGGACCAAGCTGGTGGGGGAAGGAACATCGTCTAGGAGACTTCAACGACAAATGAGGTGCGTATCGGAAAGTGGATGAGAGCGGCTCAAAAGGGGCTCAACATGAGCTGTATTCATCTGCGCATCCCAAATAGTCCACAAGCATCTTTGGAAAAACACGTTTTTGATCCATTGTTGATTCATTTTTGTATGCAAAACAACCGGTTTTCCAGGCATTTAGTGACTTTGGATTGGCAAAATGGCTTGCAATGGGCTCGAAATGGGCTCGTTCCACTTGTTTGTGCACCCCAAATAGTCCAAAAGTATTTTTGGGAAAACACATTTTTGATCCATTTTTGATTCATTTTTGGTCCCAAAACAACCCATTTTCAAGGCATTTAGGCACTTGTTTGTGCGGCCCAATTGGTCTAGGATCATTTTTTGGAAAAACACATCTTAGAAACATTTTTGAATCATTTTTGGTTGCAAAACAACCCGTTTTCAAGGCATTCGGTGACTTTGCAGTGGCCAAAATGGCTTGATATGGGCTCAAAAAGGGCTCATTTCACTTGTTGAGGCACCCCAAATGGTCTAGTATCATTTTTGGAAAAACACTTTTTTGACCCATTTTTGAATGATTTTTGGTCCCAAAACAGCCTATTTTCAAGGCATTTTGCGATTTTAGGAGGGCCAAAACGGGCCACCATGAGCTCAAAACGCGCCAAAACCACTTGTCTTGGCATTCCATGTGGTCCAAGATCATTTTTGAAGAAAGTCATTTTTTCGCACCCGGTGGACCTTGTTGACCCATTTTTGCACCCACCTCTGTGGGCCACCTCTTGCAGCTTGCCGCAGCCCACTGGGCCTAGGTACGGGGGTCCAGGTGTTGGATAGGGCAATTTTGAGGGGTGGAAACCACCAAAAGTGGGTGGTTGCGGGTGGGTTAGGTGCGCTTGACATTGCATTTTGAGCCATGTAGCCTGAGATATGGTCTGTTTTTGGTTTGGGGTGTCGGCGGCCAATGTGCACAAATTTTGGACCCATAGGTAGCATCCACCAAAATTTTGGCCGAATCCGAAGCACCACAACGGAGGTGTGATGTTTCCCCATTTCGCGCGAGCTTGCTTGCTTGCTGCTTGCTTGCTACTTGCTTCTTGCTTGCTGCTGCTTATCAAATCTGTTATGTCCACCCTAGACCCTAAAGAGGGTTATAAAACCAAGATGGGTTCCACCAGCTCGGTGACCCTAACCAGGATTGAATATTGGGACCAAGCTGGTGGGGGAAGGAACATCGTCTAGGAGACTTCAACGACAAATGAGGTGCGTATCGGAAAGTGGATGAGAGCGGCTCAAAAGGGGCTCAACATGAGCTGTATTCATCTGCGCATCCCAAATAGTCCACAAGCATCTTTGGAAAAACACGTTTTTGATCCATTGTTGATTCATTTTTGTATGCAAAACAACCGGTTTTCCAGGCATTTAGTGACTTTGGATTGGCAAAATGGCTTGCAATGGGCTCAAAATGGGCTCGTTCCACTTGTTTGTGCACCCCAAATAGTCCAAAAGTATTTTTGGGAAAACACATTTTTGATCCATTTTTGATTCATTTTTGGTCCCAAAACAACCCATTTTCAAGGCATTTAGGCACTCAAGGCATTTATTCACTTGTTTGTGCGGCCCAATTGGTCTAGGATCATTTTTTGGAAAAACACATCTTAGAAACATTTTTGAATCATTTTTGGTGTCAAAACAACCCGTTTTCAAGGCATTCGGTGACTTTGTAGTGGCCAAAATGGCTTGATATGGGCTCAAAAAGGGCTCATTTCACTTGTTGAGGCACCCCAAATGGTCTAGTATCATTTTTGGAAAAACACTTTTTTGACCCATTTTTGAATGATTTTTGGTCCCAAAACAGCCTATTTTCAAGGCATTTTGCGATTTTAGGAGGGCCAAAACGGGCCACCATGAGCTCAAAACGCGCCAAAACCACTTGTCTTGGCATTCCATGTGGTCCTAGATCATTTTTTCGCACCCGGTGGACCTTGTTGACCCATTTTTGCACCCGCCTCTGTGGGCCACCTCTTGCAGCTTGCCGCAGCCCACTGGGCCTAGGTACGGGGGTCCAGGTGTTGGATAGGGCAATTTTGAGGGGTGGAAACCACCAAAAGTGGGTGGTTGCGGGTGGGTTAGGTGTGCTTGACATTGCATTTTGAGCCATGTAGCCTGAGATATGGTCTGTTTTTGGTTTGGGGGTGTCGGCGGCCAATGTGCACAATTTTTGGGGCTTTTGGGGGCCTTTTGGGGGCGGGTCGCAGACATATTATGGAGTTAGAGGGCCCTAGAGTGCCCTTTGGCACAAGGAAGTCGAGCTGCATGTGTAGAGTAGCCACTACTTCCCTTCATTTTGCCGTTTGCAGCAGGTTCTAGGGTGGTTTTCGGCAAAAAAAGGGTGATTTTGGCCCTAAATTGTGGATTTTGAAATCCAGGTCCGGCACTTGCGACGCCCGTATCTAGCAGCCACCGTTGAGTTTCTAGCTACTTTGAGCGGTTGTCCTTCACACCCATAGGTAGCATCCACCAAAATTTTGGCCGAATCCGAAGCTCCACAACGGGTTAGGTTTATGTGATGGTATGGTTAGTATGACGGCGAGGGGAGGTAAGGGGAGCCTCCCACCCCCCCCCACCACCCCAAATCGCCCCACCTGGACCCCCCCTCCCCCCAACCGACCCTCCGGACCGCCCCTCCCTACCCCCCTCCCCTTTCCATTGCCCCCCCCTCCCCCCTTCCGCGCCTGGGGTCTTTCGGCCCACTTCTTCTCGGGGAGCCGCGTACAAAAGCGAGGAGCCCCCCCCCCCCCCGGTGTTTCTGAGCAAAACAAATTTTTTTGACAAAAGTTAGACACTGAAAAAATTTCCCAATTCCTGTTTCAGGCCACTGAGTGGCATTTGAAACTTCTCCAAATTTTATCGTTTCCAAAACCCTCCTGGGTGTTGGGGGAATGGGATGGGGTCATTGTTTGGTGTCATGACGGATGCTCTACCACCCATGGGTGTCCATGTACTAGCCGCTGGGCATTTTGCTTGCTGGGAATTTCGTCGCAGTGTCGTAGTGTTGTCATCGTGTTGTCGTCGTAGTGTTTCCATGAAACCACCGTTAGCACCCATTTGGCACATGTGGCAACACCACGTTGTATATGTGCGGGATATTTTGTAGAAACTGTTTTTGCACCTCAAAAAGCCAGTTTGGCTAAACATGAGCCCATTCCAACCACGGTAGGAATATGTTCTGGGATGCAAGGGGTGGGGTGCACCTCTTTGAGGCAACCACGGCAGGAATATGTTCTGGGATGCAAGGGGTGGGGTGCACCTCTTTGAGGTGCCTTGCCAAAGGTAAGAAAGTTGCGTCAATCCCAGTCACTAACTTTCCTGCTAGGTCCTGGTGGTACCTCATCTCTTCAGCGGCAAAAGCGAGCTCACCATGTTCTGTTGCAAACAGGGAAACACAACGCTTAGTGCGATGTGTGTGCGCGTTTTTGTCCATCGTGTTTGATCCTCGCCAATATGTTTTGCATAACCCCTCTTTGTGCTTTTTCTCAACACCTCACTGGCCCTGCAGTGTTTGCCAAAGATCAATGCACCACTGATGCTTGCAGAGTTGTGGAGGACAGAGCTGCTAAGGCCTTGGGTGAGATGAAAGAATAGGTTAGGGTTGGGGTCGATGCAACTACCTTGAGGAATGCTGCAACGCATCAAGTAGCTACTCTACGGGATTGGGCACCCCGTGGGGCAGTGATTCAAAATGCAAACTGGACGAAACGAATGCGTTCCGTTCCATTCGTTTCGTGCTTGGGGATGCTTGCCCTGCTCTTTGGAGTTGGACCGTGCCAAAGAGTGAGTCCTTCTCCTCTCACCATCAACCAACAGCTCCCCCTGGTAGGCGGTGTGGGCGGCTACAACCACCATGCAATTGGCGGGGAGGTAGAGTGGAGGTGTTGTTGTATGTTTACCCCTTAGGCCACCACGCCCCTGCCAACCTGAAAGATCCTGAAATTTCATGAAGCTGAATGTGAAAGACAGCACGTGGTGCGCTCGAGGTGCGTGTGTTTCCCCCATAGGTTGCGCGCACAGTATGCTGCATAGGAGCAAGTGGAGGTCCATCCCCACGTGCTCATCAGGCATGGTGGCCAGCTATTCTTGTGGGAGGAGGAATGCGGCTGGCACAGGATTGCATAGACCCTCATGCATCAAGCCTGGCCAACCCCAAAGGCCCAGGGAAGCATGCCGTTCAACCAACACTCCACAGACCCCCCACAAAACAATATTGGTCAGCATTTGCCGTGTTGTGCTCCACTGGGTGCACACCATTTTCTGTAGTGGGCTGTGACAGAGAATGCCCTGTGCCAATCCCCCTCCTGCTTTTCTCAGGTATTGCAGAAGCTCAAAAATTGGCAAAGCATCATGGCAATCTGGCCAAGGCAAGTTTGGAGGTATTTTGTGGCTGTGTTTCTTTCTGCACTAGAACACCCAGTTCCTGCAAAGCTGAAGAGTTCTTTAGGGACCCCACACAGGATTCAATGTCGCAGGCCTCTCGTGATGATAGGTGTGGTGTGGGCGCAATGGATGCTCTGGGGTGTTTTTGAATGTTAAGAACAGGGCAAAAGGAGCGGGGGTACACACACAGAGAACCACCAAACATTAGAGATGCAGAAAAGACCAATGAAAAATGTTTCTTCAACAGTGTAGATGCTTTTGATGCTTGGGCCAGGCAGCATACTGGATGCCTTTTCACTGCGGGCTGAAGCATTCCAGTGGCACAGCCGGACAATCTTTTATTTTTGCTTTTTGCCGTAAGGTAGATCAACAGGCAACCGTTGCAACAGGCAACCGTTGTGCTCCTGTCCATGTCCGTATTGTCCACTTTTTGTATTTTTTTTGTCAAGCGGTGCACTCTAATAATGTTGCCTCGGATATGATGGACCACTAGTTGGAAGTCTCCTGGGTTCAGCCACCACCCTTTTAGCAGTTTAGGGCACCCCTTGAGCAGTTTACGGCCAGCGGGTTGGATTCCTTGTCTCATGTTGGTAGGTTTTTGGGTTGGCAGTTGGGCGTCGAGTACACCAAGTGCTGTGCCTCATGCCGAAAACTGGGTGCCTCCTCTGTATTTCTTGCCCCCACCCCTCCACCCTCCCACAAGCTCCTCACCCAGGGTTACAGCACCACGCCGACCGGGACTACACCCCTACGGCGCCTACAGCACGCCCTGTGGTGCGCGTTGGGAATAATTCCGACAGCAAACAAGACAGGCAATTCTATGTTATTGTATTCCCTACTTTTTCACGTCTTTTGGGGGCTCTTTTTTCTTTTTTTGATCACCCCCCCCCCGTTTACCTGTGTGTGTTAGGTAGGTGAGGAGCGTCAGGTTTCAACCACATGGTCCCTGGGGTCATTTCCAGAAGAACATCTTCCGGACGAAAGCATGCACAGTGGATTGTGACTCATCCACATGCTTGTCCACCTCCTCGTCAAGTTTATCATAGCTCACCCGGAAGAATACCTCGTGCAGCAATGGTGCGATTGAGTCAGAGATGAATTACTCCCCGGATGACGAATAAATTGGGAGTGGCCATTGAAGGCACCCAACCGACACATACGTGGGATTGGGCACCCCATGTGGTGTCACTTGAAACACGAAACGATACGAAACGCTCATGGTGCTTGAATGGGCACCCCATTCGGCGAGGGGGAGTCGTTGCAAGTAACCTCTCTTTGGGGTATGGGGCAAAAGCAACAATGGGGCTCTGCTGCTTCTCACTGAGGGAGTATCGCCCCTCCTCCGCAATCAGAGTAGAAGTGTGCGATTCACTACCACGCTTTGCACATTGAGCCGGGGCCGTAGCCTCTCCATTGTAGAGAGGAATAGTGTCAACAGATTAATGTGCACCCCCCCCCCCCTCCCCAACCCCAACCGCCTCCCATTCAGTGGGTCTTGTGTATGCAGGTACCCCAAATGGTCATGGAATGGTGTTTTTTCTTTCTTGTTGCAAGTTTCACTATTTATGCATTTTAAGAGGATTATTCCTGCTATGCGGCGCTTGCGGCGCGCGGGAGTAGCCATTAGTAGGCTCGTGGACCAATGTGGAAGGCAACATCTTTGCAAGGGCACTCGCGGATGGTTAGGGCGGGGTTTTCTGCAGTTGCCAATACTAGCAACCTCTTACAAAGGCTGGGAGGCAAGATTGTATGTTTTGTGTTTTGGATTTTTTTTCCGGGGGGCGGGGAGTCAGCTGCATGGCTTTTGTCACCGAATCACATTGAACAAATGTTACATCAAGCGCAGGCACAGGTGCCATGTACCCCCCCCCCCCCTCTTTTGGAGTCATCCGCACAGGAAACCCCAAAGCATGACAAGAACCCTAGCCCTTTGTAAAACGATCAATTTGGGAGAAAAAAGTATGTTCGAATGAATGTTTAATTTTCACCCACCCATTCCCCCAAAACTGGGTACCATTTTGGGCGGCAGGGTTTCAATGGTTTGGCCTACAGCCGACACTGTGCGTTGATTTAGACCCCCGGGTTGTTGACCCCTTTTTCTTGTGCATGGACCCCATAGCCCATGGTTGGACTCTCGGGTCCGAATTTCGTTGGCCCGCCCCCCCCCACTATGGTACCAATAGAAAGTACAGGACACACCTCACCTGCGTGAAACTATAGGTTCCAACATGGAGAACCCACTGTCCGTGGGCGCTCGTGACTGCGCGCCCTTTGAGGGGCTGCATCATATGCTTAGCGCCGGAACACCAATTAATAAATTTGCCAACAAAGTAGTGTGCAGCGTGCCCAAGGCACATATATGTATCCCCACTGTCACCAAATGATCTCTCAACCCTGGCCCAAGCGTTCTCAGGGTTCATTATTGGTCACCCAGACTTTGTGGTGGGGCTCCATAAGGGAGGCCAATTACGAGTACCCAGAGATGGAGGCAAGCACTCGCGCCATTGGTTGGGGGGGTCCATACAGAAATGCAGAACACAAAAGGGGAGACGACTCAAAGTCCATACACATCCCATATATCGAGGACGGGGAACAAGTGCACCCACATGTCGCGCAATTGCACAGCACGGAATCGTTTTTTCCTAGGAGTTTTTAGATGCAGTGCCTGGCATCATGTTTGCGAACTCCTCAGGCCAATCAGGCATACTGCTGGGAACATCGCGGCTGAGTGGTCCGGCCGATCTCCCTTCAGCCTAGGCGTCACGGCAGTGTGCCTGCTGAAACTGCCCGGGAAAACGCTTCCGATGTTCGGAAGCAGCGCTCTCGATGATTGCCTCCTTTTTGGGAAGCAGTGCCTCGGAAGATCGCTTCCGATGTTCGGAAGCACTGTCATTTTGGAGTGTATTCTGCGGCCACTATGGGCACTGCCAACCATTAGGGTCCTTTGCCACCCGCAGACCCAATCGCTGCTAGTGCACTTTGGGAGTGAAGTGGATGCGCATGATGTCTACTGCATTTGTGGACGCTGCGGGTCTTAACGCAGTGGTAGGCGTGAGTGGGTGGCATTCCAGTCAGAAGTACTACAAGGGTGGCCCACGTTTTGCTACGTTTCAGTCGGCTCCTTTGTTGCCAGCCGTCAGCGTAGGGCACAGGCCAAGGCATAGAGAAGGGCAAAGAGAAAGGGTAGGGTGTGTACTGTACAGGATGCCCAACAGGTGTTGGTTGTTCCTGATCCGTCGCAGGTGGACTCGTCCGCAGAGTATGTGCCACCTAGGCACGTGCCTGAGGGAGATGGTAGTGCGCAGCGCATTTTGCCAATGCGGTCAGGGAAGTTGCATCGGCGCATTGTAGTTGATGTGGAGGATTCGTCCAAGCCCGCAGGGAATCCCTAGTGAGACGTAGGGGACTCATCGAGTGGCAGTGACAGTGGGAGTGACAGTGGGAGTGGGAGTGGGAGTGATGCCTCGGATGATGACGCAACCAACACTGCTGTCACAGTCAGCAGTTCTAACCCTGACACATGTCACCGTATTGCTCGTCCTAGACAATTTTCAGACCATGCTTTCTTGCCTCCGCAGGTTTGAAAATCACCTGTGTACCCCATGTGCATTTGCACACGTTAAAAACCTGTGATTATGCATGCTCGTTGCCGGGTACGTGCACCTGTAAGTTTCTGGACATTCCCTGCCATAATGCCTGTAAAATTACCCACAGCTCGTGTAGGCTTTGCCTTCAGGATGACCCGTGAAATGTGCCTGTAAAATTACCCGCAGTTCGTGTACGCTTTGCCTTCAGGATGACCCGTCAATTGTGCCTGTAAAATTACCCGCGGTTCGTGTAGGCTTTGCCTTCAGGATGACCCGTCAAATCTGCCTGTAAAATTACCCGCAGTTCGTGTAGGCTTTGCCTTCACGATGATCCGTGAAATTTGGCAAAAAGTTGTGACCCGGCTGATGCCACTGCCACCTAGATCAGTGCCCGCGAAATAGGTAAACTGGTACTGGGAGGACAGCATGGCCATAAGAAATGAAGGTACTTTGTTCCGACCGGCATGCCCCGTTTTTAGAAAGCAATTGCGGCACCACTCATGCTCGTGCACGGGGGTTTCTATCTCCTGCTTGGGTCCAAATTGAAAACATAGTGAAAACATGATACCCCCGCCCTTCCACCCCAACTCCCAAAGGTGGTGACGCACAATGTGCTGCCACTTCTTGCATGGCAGGCTTGTTTTGTTTTCTTGGCAAGCCGACGTACCCACCCCCACCCTTTGTGCGGACCATGAGGCCACTCGTCAAAACAAGGTTTGGGCTGTAGTGGACCATTGTATCCCGTGTGCGGACCATCAGGCCACTCGTCAAAATAAGGTTTGGGTTGTAGTGAACCGTTGCATCCCGTGTGCGGACCATCAGGCCACTCGCCAAAACAAGGTTTGGGTTGTAGAGAACCATTGCATCCAACATGCGGACCATCAGGCCACTCGTCAAAACAAGGTTTGGGCTGTAGTGAACCGTTGCATCCTATGTGCGGACCATCAGGCCACTCGTCAAAACCAGGTTTGGGGGGTAGAGAACCATAGCATCCAGTGTGCGGACCATCAAGCCACTCGTCAAAACAAGGTTTGGGGTGTACAGAACCATTCTATCCCGTGTGCAGACCATCAAGCCACTCTTCAAAACAAGGTTTGGGGTGTAGAGAACCATTGTATCCCGTGTGCGGACCATCAGGCCACTCGTCAAAACAAGGTTTGGGGTGTAGAGAACCATTGCATCCAGTGTGTGGACCATCAGGCCACTCGTCACAACAAGGTATGGGGTGTAGAGAACCATGGCATCCCGTGTGCGGACCATCAGGCCACTCGTCAAAACAAGGTTTGGGGTGTAGAGAACCATTGTATGCAGCGGGCGGACCGTCAGGCCACCCGTCAAAACAAGGTTTGGGGTGTAGAGAACCATTGCAACCCGTGTGCGGACAATCAGGCCACTCGTGACAACAAGGTTTGGGGTGTACAGAACTATTGTATCCAGTGTGCGGACCATCAGGCCACTCGTCAAAACAAGGTTTGGGGTGTGGAGAACCATTGTATCCGGTGTGCGGACCATCAGGCCACTCATCAAAACAAGGTTTGAGGTGTAGAGAACCATTGCATCCAACATGCGGACCATCAGGCCACTCGTCAAAACAAGGTTTGGGGTGTAGAGAACGATTGCATCCAGTGTGCGGACCATCAGGCCACTCATCAAAACAAGGTTTGTGGTGTAAAGAACCATTGCACCCCGTGTGCGGACCATCAGGCTTCTCATCAAAACAAGGTTTGGGGTGTAGAGAACCATTGCATCTAGTGTGCGGACCATGAGGCCACTCGTCAAAACAAGGTGTGGGGTGTAGAGAACCGTTGCATCGAGCATGACGGCCATCACGGCACTCGTCACAACAAAGTTTGGGGTGTAGAGAACCATTGCATCCAGTGTGCGGACCATCGGGCCACTCGTCAAAACAAGGTTTGGGGTGTAGAGAACCATTGCATCCAGTGTGCGGACCATCAGGCCACTCGTCAAAACAAGGTTTGGGGTGTAGAGAACGATTGCATCCAGTGTGCGGACCATCAGGCCACTCGCCAAAACAAGGTTTGGGGTGTAGAGAACCATTGCATCCCGTGTGCGGACCATCAGGCCACTCGTCACAACAAGGTTTGGGGTGTAGAGAACGATTGCATCCAGTGTGCGGACCATCAGGCCACTCGTCACAACAAGGTTTGAGGTGTAGAGAACCATAGCATCCAGTGTGCGGACCATCAGTCCACTCGTCAAAACAAGGTTTGGGGTGTAGAGAACCATTGTATCCCGTGTGCGGACCATCAGGGCACTCGTCAAAACAAGGTTTGAGGTGTAGAGAACCATTGTATCCCGTGTGCGGACCATCAGGCCACTCATCAAAACAAGGTTTGGGGTGTAGAGAACCATTGCATCCAGCATGACGACCATCAGGGCACTCGTCAAAACAAGGTTTGGGGTGTAGAGAACCATTGCATCCCGTTTGCGGACCAACAGGCCACTCGTCAAAACAAGGTTTGGGGTGTAGAGAACCATTGCATCCAGCATGACGACCATCAACCCACTCGTCACAACAAGGTTTGAGGTGTAGAGAACCATTGCATATAGTGTGCGGACCATCAGGCCACTCGTCAAAACAAGGTTTGGGGTGTAGAGAACCGTTGCATCCAGTGTGCGGACCATCAGGCCACTCATCAAAACAAGGTTTGGGGTGTAGAGAACCATTGCATCCCCGGTGCGGACCATGAGGCCACTCATCAAAACAAGGTTTGGGGTGTAGAGAACCATTGCATCCAACATGCGGACCATCAGGCCACTTGTCACAACAAGGTTTGGGGTGTAGAGAACCATTGCATCAAGTGTGCGGACCATCAGGCCACTCGTCAAAACCAGGTTTGGGGTGTAGAGAACCATTGCATCCAGTGTGAGGACCATCAGGCCACTCGTCACAACAAGGTTTGGGGTGTAGAGAATGATTGCATCCAGTGTGCGGACCATCAGGCCAATCGTCAAAACAAGGTTTGGGGTGTAGTGAACCATTGCATCCAGTGTGCGGACCATCACGCCACTCGTCACAACAAGGTTTGGGGTGTAGAGAACCATTGCATCCCGTGTGCGGACCATCAGGCCACTCGTCAAAACAAGGTTTGGGGTGTAGGGAACCATTGCATATAGGGTGCGGACCATCAGGCCACTCGTCAAAACAAGGTTTGGGGTGTAGAGAACCATTGCATCCCGTTTGCGGACCATCAGGCCACTTGTCAAAACAAGGTTTGGGGTGTAGAGAACCATTGCATATAGTGTGCGGACCATCAGGCCACTCGTCAAAACAAGGTTTGGGGTGTAGAGGAGAACCATTGCATCCAACATGACGACCATCAGGGCACTCGTCACAACAAGGTTTGGGGTGTAGAGAACCATTGTATCCCTTTTGCGGACCATCAGGCCACTCGTCAAAACAAGGTTTGGGGTGTAGAGCACCATGGCATCCAGTGTGCGGACCATCAGGCCACTCATCACAACAAGGTTTGGGGTGTAGAGAACCATTGCATCCAGCATGACGACCATCAGGGCACTCGTCAAAACAAGGTTTGGGGTGTAGAGAACCATTGCATCCCGTTTGCGGACCATCAGGCCACTCGTCAAAACAAGGTTTGGGGTGTAGAGAACCATTGCATCCAGCATGACGACCATCAACCCACTCGTCACAACAAGGTTTGAGGTGTAGAGAACCATTGCATATAGTGTGCGGACCATCAGGCCACTCGTCAAAACAAGGTTTGGGGTGTAGAGAACCATTGCATCCAGTGTGCGGACCATCAGGCCACTCATCAAAACAAGGTTTGGGGTGTAGAGAACCATTGCATCCCCGGTGCGGACCATGAGGCCACTCATCAAAACAAGGTTTGGGGTGTAGAGAACCATTGCATCCAACATGCGGACCATCAGGCCACTTGTCACCACAAGGTTTGGGGTGTAGAGAACCATTGCATCAAGTGTGCGGACCATCAGGCCACTCGTCAAAACCAGGTTTGGGGTGTAGAGAACCATTGCATCCAGTGTGAGGACCATCAGGCCACTCGTCAAAACAAGGTTTGGGGTGTGTTTGGGGTGTAGAGAACTATTGCATCCAGTGTTCGGACCATCAGGCCACTCGTCACAACAAGGTTTGGGGTGTAGAGAATGATTGCATCCAGTGTGCGGACCATCAGGCCAATCGTCAAAACAAGGTTTGGGGTGTAGTGAACCATTGCATCCAGTGTGCGGACCATCACGCCACTCGTCACAACAAGGTTTGGGGTGTAGAGAACCATTGCATCCCGTGTGCGGACCATCAGGCCACTCGTCAAAACAAGGTTTGGGGTGTAGGGAACCATTGCATATAGGGTGCGGACCATCAGGCCACTCGTCAAAACAAGGTTTGGGGTGTAGAGAACCATTGCATCCCGTTTGCCGATCATCAGGCCACTCGTCAAAACAAGGTTCGGGGTGTAGAGAACCATTGCATCCAACATGCGGACCATCAGGCCACTCGTCACAACGAGGTTTGGGGTGTACAGAACCATAGCATCCCCTGTGCGGACCATCAGGCCACTCGTCAAAACAAGGTTTGGGGTGTAGAGAACCATTGCATATAGTGTGCGGACCATCAGGCCATTCGTCAAAACAAGGTTTGGGGTGTAGAGGAGAACCATTGCATCCAACATGACGACCATCAGGGCACTCGTCACAACAAGGTTTGGGGTGTAGAGAACAATTGTATCCCGTTTGCGGACCATCAGGCCACTTGTCAAAACAAGGTTTGGGGTGTAGAGCACCATTGCATCCAGTGTGCGGACCATCAGGCCACTCATCACAACAAGGTTTGGGGTGTAGAGAACCACTGCATCCAGTGTGCGGATCATCAGGCCACTCGTCACAACAAGGTTTGGGGTGTAGAGAACGATTGCATCCAGTGTGCGGACCATCAGGCCACTCGTCAAAACAAGGTTTGAGGTGTAGAGAACCATTGTATCCCGTGTGCGGACCATTAGGCCACTCATCAAAACAAGGTTTGGGGTGTAGAGAACCATTGCATCCCGGCTGCGGACCATCAGGTCACTCGTCAAAACAAGGTTTGGGGTGTAGAGAACCATTGCATCCAGTGTGCGGACCATCAGGCCACTCGTCACAAGGGAGTTTGGGGTGTACAGAAACATTGCATCCAGTGTGCGGACCATCAGGCCACTCGTCACAACAAGGTTTGGGGTGTAGAGAACCACTGCATCCAGTGTGCGGAGCATGAGGCCACTCCTCAAAACAAGGTTTGGGGTGTAGAGAACGATTGCATCCAGTGTGCGGACCATCAGGCCACTCGTCAAAACAAGGTTTGAGGTGTGGAGAACCATTGCATCCCGTGTGCGGACCATCAGGCCACTCGTCACAACAAAGTTTGGGGTGTACAGAAACATTGCATCCAGTGTGCGGACCATCAGGCCACTCGTCAACACAAGGTTTGAGGTGTAGAGAACCATTGCATATAGTGTGCGGACCATCAGGCCACTCGTCAAAACAAGGTTTGGGGTGTAGAGAACCATTGCATCCCGTGTGCGGACCATCAGGCCACTCGTCACAAGGAAGTTTGGGGTGTACAGAAACATTGCATCCAGTGTGCAGACCATCAGGCCACTCGTCACAACAAGGTTTGGGGTGTAGAGAACCACTGCATCCAGTGTGCGGACTATCAGGCCACTGGTCAAAACAAGGTTTGAGGTGTAGAGAACCATTGCATCCCCTGTGCGGACCATCAGGCCACTCGTCACAACAAAGTTTGGGGTGTAGAGAACCATTGCATCCAGTGTGCGGACGATCAGGCCACTCGTCAAAACAAGGTTTGGGGTGTAGAGAACCACTGCATCCAGTGTGCGGACCATCAGGCCACTCGTCAAAACAAGGTTTGGGGTGTAGAGAACCATTGCATCCCGTGTGCGGACCATCAGGCCACTCGCCAAAACAAGGTTTGGGGTGTAGAGAACCATTGCATCCAGTGTGCGGACCATCAGGCCACTCGTCACAACAAGGTTTGGGGTGTAGAGAACCACTGCATCCAGTGTGCGGACCATCAAGCCACTCGTCAAAACAAGGTTTGGGATGTAGAGAACCGTTGCATTCAGCATGACGACCACCAGGCCACTCGTCACAACAAGGTTTGGGGTGTAGAGAACCATTGCATCCCGTGTGCGGACCATCAGGCCACTCGTCAAAACAAGGTTTGGGGTGTAGAGAACCATTGCATCCAGTGTGCGGACCATCAGGCCACTCGTCAAAACAAGGTCTGGGGTGTGTTTGGGGTGTAGAGAACCACTGCATCCAGTGTGCGGACCATCACGCCACTCGTCACAACAAGGTTTGGGGTGTAAAGAACCACTGCATCCAGTGTGCGGACCATCAGGCCACTCGTCAAAACAAGGTTTGAGGTGCAGAGAACCATTGTATCCCGTGTGCGGACCATCACGCCACTCATCAAAACAAGGTTTGGGGTGTAGAGAACCATTGCATCCCGTGTGCAGACCATCAGTCCACTCGTCAAAACAAGGTTCGGGATGTAGAGAACCATTGCATCCAACATGCGGACCATCAGGCCACTCGTCACAACGAGGTTTGGGCTATACAGAAACCATAGCATCCCGTGTGCGCACCATCGGGCCACTCGTCAAAACAAGGTTTGGGGTGTAGAGAACCATTGCATATAGTGTGCGGACCATCAGGCCACTCGTCAAAACAAGGTTTGGGGTGTAGAGGAGAACCATTGTATCCAACATGACGACCATCAGGGCACTCGTCACAACAAGGTTTGGGGTGTAGAGAACCATTGTATCCCGTTTGCGGACCATCAGGCCACTTGTCAGAACAAGGTTTGAGGTGTAGAGAACCATTGCATATAGTGTGCGGACCATCAGGCCACTCGTCAAAACAAGGTTTGGGGTGTAGAGAACCATTGCATCCAGTGTGCGGACCATCAGGCCACTCGTCACAACAAGGTTTGGGGTGTAGAGAACCACTGCATCCCCTGTGCGGACCATCAGGTCACTCGTCACAACAAGATTTGGGGTGTAGAGAACGATTGCATCCAGTGTGCGGATCATCAGGCCACTCGTCAAAACAAGGTTTGGGGTGTAGAGAACCATTGCATCCAACATGCGGACCATCAGGCCACTCGTCACAACGAAGTTTGGGGTGTACAGAAATATTGCATCCAGTGTGCGGACCATCAGGCCACTCGTCAAAACAAGGTTTGGGGTGTAGAACCATTGCATCCCGTGTGCGGACCATCAGGCCACTCGTCAAAACAAGGTTTGGGGTGTACAGAGCCGTTGCATCCAGCATGACGACCACCAGGCCACTCGTCACAACAAGGTTTGGGGTGTAGAGAACCATTGCATCCCGTGTGCGGACCATCAGGCCACTCGTCAAAACAAGGTTTGGGGTGTGTTTGGGGTGTAGAGAACCACTGCATCCAGTGTGCGGACCATCACGCCACTCGTCACAACAAGGTTTGGGGTGTAGGGAACGATTGCATCCAGTTTGCGGACCATCAGGCCACTCGTCAAAACAAGGTTTGGGGTGTAGAGAACCATTGTATCCCGTGTGCGGACCATCAGGCCACTCATCAAAACAAGGTTTGGGGTGTAGAGAACCACTGCATCCAGTGTGCGGACCATCACGCCACTCGTCACAAGAAGGTTTGGGGTGTAGGGAACAATTGCATCCAGTGTGCGGACCATCAGGCCACTCGTCAAAACAAGGTTTGAGGTGTAGAGAACCATTGTATCCCGTGTGCAGACCATCAGTCCACTCGTCAAAACAAGGTTCGGGATGTAGAGAACCATTGCATCCCGTTTGCGGACCATCAGGCCACTTGTCAAAACAAGGTTTGAGGTGTAGAGAACCATTGCATATAGTGTGCGAACCATCAGGCCACTCCTCAAAACAAGGTTTGGGGTGTAGAGAACCATTGCATCCCCTGTGCGGACCATCAGGCCACTCGTCACAACAAGGTTTGGGGTGTAGAGAACCACTGCATCCAGTGTGCGGACCATCAGGCCACTCGTCACAACAAGGTTTGGGGTGTAGAGAACGATTGCATCCCGTTTGCGGACCATCAGGCCACTTGTCAAAACAAGGTTTGAGGTGTAGAGAACCATTGCATATAGTGTGCGGACCATCAGGCCACTCCTCAAAACAAGGTTTGGGGTGTAGAGAACCATTGCATCCCCTGTGCGGACCATCAGGCCACTCGTCACAACAAGGTTTGGGGTGTAGAGAACCACTGCATCCAGTGTGCGGACCATCAGGCCACTCGTCACAACAAGGTTTGGGGTGTAGAGAACGATTGCATCCAGTGTGCGGAGCATCAGGCCACTCGTCACAACAAGGTTTGGGGTGTAGAGAACCATTGCATCCAGTGTGCGGATCATCAGGCCACTCGTCAAAACAAGGTTTGGGGTGTAGAGAACCATTGCATCCAGTGTGCGGACCATCAGGCCACTCCTCAAAACGAAGTTTGGGGTGTACAGAAACATTGCATCCAGTGTGCGGACCATCAGGCCACTCGTCAAAACAAGGTTTGAGGTGTAGAGAACCATTGCATCCCCTGTGCGGACCATGAGGCCACTCGTCACAACAAGGTTCGGGGTGTAGAGAACCATTGCATCCAGTGTGCGGACCATCAGGCCACTCGTCACAACAAGGTTTGGGGTGTAGAGAACCATTGCATCCAGTGTGCGGACCATGAGGCCACTCGTCAAAACAAGGTTTGGGGTGTAGAGAGCCATTGCATCCCGTGTGCGGACCATCAGGCCACTCGTCAAAACCAGGTTTGGGGTGTAGAGAACCATTGCATCCCTTGTGCGGACCATCAGGCCACTCGTCAAAACAAGGTTTGGGGTGTAGAGAACCATTGCATCCAGTGTGCGGACCATGAGGCCAGTCGTCACAACAAGGTTTGGGGTGTAGAGAACCACTGCATCCAGTGTGCGGACCATCAGGCCACTCGTCAAAACAAGGTTTGGGGTGTAGAGAACCGTTGCATCCAGCATGACGACCACCAGGCCACTCGTCAAAACAAGGTTTGGGGTGTAGAGAACGATTGCATCCCGTGTGCGGACCATCAGGCCACTCGTCAAAACAAGGTTTGGGGTGTAGAGAACCATTGCATCAAGTGTGCGGACCATCAGGCCACTCGTCAAAACAAGGTTTGGGGTGTGTTTGGGGTGTAGAGAACCACTGCATCCAGTGTGCGGACCATCACGCCACTCGTCACAACAAGGTTTGGGGTGTAGAGAACGATTGCATCCCGTGTGCGGACCTTCAGGCCTTTCATCAAAACACGGTTTGGGGTGTAGAGAACCATTGCATCCCGTGTGCAGACCATCAGTCCACTCGTCAAAACAAGGTTCGGGATGTAGAGAACCATTGCATCCAGTGTGCGGACCATCAGGCCACTCCTCAAAACGAAGTTTGGGGTGTACAGAAACATTGCATCCAGTGTGCGGACCATCAGGCCACTCGTCAAAACAAGGTTTGAGGTGTAGAGAACCATTGCATATAGTGTGCGGACCATGAGGCCACTCGTCACAACAAGGTTTGGGGTGTAGAGAACCATTGCATCCAGTGTGCGGACCATCAGGCCACTCGTCAAAACAAGGTTTGGGGTGTAGAGAACCATTGCATCCAGTGTGCGGACCATGAGGCCACTCGTCACAACAAGGTTTGGGGTGTAGAGAACCATTGCATCCCTTGTGCGGACCATCAGGCCACTCGTCAAAACAAGGTTTGGGGTGTAGAGAACCATTGCATCCAGTGTGCGGACCATGAGGCCAGTCGTCACAACAAGGTTTGGGGTGTAGAGAACCATGCATCCAGTGTGCGGACCATCAGGCCACTCGTCAAAACAAGGTTTGGGGTGTAGAGAACCGTTGCATCCAGCATGACGACCACCAGGCCACTCGTCAAAACAAGGTTTGGGGTGTAGAGAACCATTGCATATAGTGTGCGGACCATCAGGCCACTCGTCAAAATAAGGTTTGGGGTGTAGAGAACCATTGCATCAAGTGTGCGGACCATTAGGCCACTCATCAAAACAAGGTTTGGGGTGTGTTTGGGGTGTAGAGAACCACTGCATCCAGTGTGCGGACCATCACGCCACTCGTCACATCAAGGTTGGGGGTGTAGAGAACGATTGCATCCAGTGTGCGGACCATCAGGCCACTCGTCACAACAAGGTTTGGGGTGTAGAGAACCATTGCATCCAGTGTGCGGATCATCAGGCCACTCGTCAAAACAAGGTTTGGGGTGTAGAGAACCATTGCATCCAGTGTGCGGACCATCAGGCCACTCCTCAAAACAAGGTTTGGGGTGTACAGAAACATTGCATCCAGTGTGCGGACCATCAGGCCACTCGTCAAAACAAGGTTTGAGGTGTAGAGAACCATTGCATCCCCTGTGCGGACCATCACGCCACTCGTCACAACAAGGTTTGGGGTGTAGAGAACCATTGCATCCAGTGTGCGGACCATCAGGCCACTCGTCACAACAAGGTTTGGGGTGTAGAGAACCATTGCATCCAGTGTGCGGACCATGAGGCCACTCGTCAAAACAAGGTTTGGGGTGTAGAGAGCCATTGCATCCCGTGTGCGGACCATCAGGCCACTCGTCAAAACCAGGTTTGGGGTGTAGAGAACCATTGCATCCCTTGTGCGGACCATGAGGCCAGTCGTCACAACAAGGTTTGGGGTGTAGAGAACCACTGCATCCAGTGTGCGGACCATCAGGCCACTCGTCAAAACAAGGTTTGGGGTGTAGAGAACCGTTGCATCCAGCAAGACGACCACCAGGCCACTCGTCAAAACAAGGTTTGGGGTGTAGAGAACCATTGCATCCCGTGTGCGGACCATCAGGCCACTCGTCAAAACAAGGTTTGGGGTGTAGAGAACCATTGCATCAAGTGTGCGGACCATCAGGCCACTCGTCAAAACAAGGTTTGGGGTGTGTTTGGGGTGTAGAGAACCATTGCATCCCGTGTGCGGACCATCAGGCCACTCGTCAAAACAAGGTTCGGGATGTAGAGAACCATTGCATCCAGTGTGCGGACCATCAGGCCACTCCTCAAAACGAAGTTTGGGGTGTACAGAAACATTGCATCCAGTGTGCGGACCATCAGGCCACTCGTCAAAACAAGGTTTGAGGTGTAGAGAACCATTGCATATAGTGTGCGGACCATGAGGCCACTCGTCACAACAAGGTTTGGGGTGTAGAGAACCATTGCATCCAGTGTGCGGACCATCAGGCCACTCGTCAAAACAAGGTTTGGGGTGTAGAGAACCATTGCATCCAGTGTGCGGACCATGAGGCCACTCGTCACAACAAGGTTTGGGGTGTAGAGAACCATTGCATCCCTTGTGCGGACCATCAGGCCACTCGTCAAAACAAGGTTTGGGGTGTAGAGAACCATTGCATCCAGTGTGCGGACCATCAGGCCACTCGTCAAAACAAGGTTTGGGGTGTAGAGAACCATTGCATCCAGCATGACGACCACCAGGCCACTCGTCAAAACAAGGTTTGGGGTGTAGAGAACCATTGCATCCCGTGTGCGGACCATCAGGCCACTCGTCAAAACAAGGTTTGGGGTGTAGAGAACCATTGCATCAAGTGTGCGGACCATTAGGCCACTCATCAAAACAAGGTTTGGGGTGTGTTTGGGGTGTAGAGAACCACTGCATCCAGTGTGCGGACCATCACGCCACTCGTCACAACAAGGTTTGGGGTGTAGAGAACGATTGCATCCAGTGTGCGGACCATCAGGCCACTCGTCAAAACAAGGTTTGAGGTGTAGAGAACCATTGTATCCCGTGTGCGGACCTTCACGCCTTTCATCAAAACACGGTTTGGGGTGTAGAGAACCATTGCATCCAGTGTGCGGATCATCAGGCCACTCGTCAAAACAAGGTTTGGGGTGTAGAGAACCATTGCATCCAGTGTGCGGACCATCAGGCCACTCCTCAAAACGAAGTTTGGGGTGTACAGAAACATTGCATCCAGTGTGCGGACCATCAGGCCACTCGTCAAAACAAGGTTTGAGGTGTAGAGAACCATTGCATATAGTGTGCGGACCATTAGGCCACTCGTCACAACAAGGTTTGGGGTGTAGAGAACCATTGCATCCAGTGTGCGGACCATCACGCCACTCGTCACAACAAAGTTTGGGGTGTACAGAAACATTGCATCCAGTGTGCGGACCATCAGGCCACTCGTCAAAACAAGGTTTGAGGTGTAGAGAACCATTGCATATAGTGTGCGGACCATCAGGCCACTCGTCAAAACAAGGTTTGGGGTGTAGAGAACCATTGCATCCAGTGTGCGGACCATGAGGCCAGTCGTCACAACAAGGTTTGGGGTGTAGAGAACCACTGCATCCAGTGTGCGGACCATCAGGCCACTCGTCAAAACAAGGTTTGGGGTGTAGAGAGCCATTGCATCCCGTGTGCGGACCATCAGGCCACTCGTCAAAACAAGGTTTGGGGTGTAGAGAACCATTGCATCCCTTGTGCGGACCATCAGGCCACTCGTCAAAACAAGGTTTGAGGTGTAGAGAACCATTGCATATAGTGTGCGGACCATGAGGCCACTCGTCACAACAAGGTTTGGGGTGTAGAGAACCATTGCATCCAGTGTGCGGACCACCAGGCCACTCGTCACAACAAAGTTTGGGGTGTACAGAAACATTGCATCCAGTGTGCGGACCATCAGGCCACTCGTCAAAACAAGGTTTGAGGTGTAGAGAACCATTGCATATAGTGTGCGGACCATCAGGCCACTCGTCAAAACAAGGTTTGGGGTGTAGAGAACCATTGCATCCAGTGTGCGGACCATGAGGCCAGTCGTCACAACAAGGTTTGGGGTGTAGAGAACCACTGCATCCAGTGTGCGGACCATGAGGCCACTCGTCAAAACAAGGTTTGGGGTGTAGAGAGCCATTGCATCGCTTGTGCGGACCATCAGGCCACTCGTCAAAACAAGGTTTGGGGTGTAGAGAACCATTGCATCCCTTGTGCGGACCATCAGGCCACTCGTCAAAACAAGGTTTGGGGTGTAGAGAACCATTGCATCCAGTGTGCGGACCATGAGGCCAGTCGTCACAACAAGGTTTGGGGTGTAGAGAACCACTGCATCCAGTGTGCGGACCATCAGGCCACTCGTCAAAACAAGGTTTGGGGTGTAGAGAACCGTTGCATCCAGCATGACGACCACCAGGCCACTCGTCAAAACAAGGTTTGGGGTGTAGAGAACCATTGCATCCCGTGTGCGAACCATCAGGCCACTCGTCAAAACAAGGTTTGGGGTGTAGAGAACCATTGCATCAAGTGTGCGGACCATCAGGCCACTCGTCAAAACAAGGTTTGGGGTGTGTTTGGGGTGTAGAGAACCACTGCATCCAGTGTGCGGACCATCACGCCACTCGTCACAACAAGGTTTGGGGTGTAGAGAACGATTGCATCCAGTGTGCGGACCATCAGGCCACTCGTCAAAACAAGGTTTGAGGTGTAGAGAACCATTGTATCCCGTGTGCGGACCTTCAAGCCTTTCATCAAAACACGGTTTGGGGTGTAGAGAACCATTGCATCCCGTGTGCAGACCATCAGTCCACTCGTCAAAACAAGGTTCGGGATGTAGAGAACCATTGCATCCAGTGTGCGGACCATCAGGCCACTCGTCAAAACAAGGTTTGGGGTGTAGAGAACCATAGCATCCCGTGTGCGGACCATCAGGCTACTCGTCAAAACAAGGTTTGGGGTGTAGAGAACCATTGCATCCAACATGCGGACCATTAGGCCACTCGTCACGACGAGGTTTGGGGTGTATAGAACCATTGCATCCAAAGTGCGGACCATCAGGCCACTCGTCAAAAACCAGGTTTTGGGTGTAGAGAACCATTGCATATAGTGTGCGGACCATCAGGCCACTCGTCAAAATAAGGTTTGGGGTGTAGAGAACCATTGCATATAGTGTGCGGACCATCAGGCCACTCCTCAAAACAAGGTTTGGGGTGTAGAGAACCATTGCATCCAACATGCGGACCATCAGGCCACTCGTCACAACAAGGTTTGGGGTGTAGAGAACCATTGCATCCCGTGTGCGGACCATCACGCCACTCCTCAAAACAAGGTTTGGGGTGTAGAGAACCATTGCATCCAGTGTGCGGACCATCAGGCCACTCGTCACAACAAGGTTTGGGGTGTAGAGAACCATTGCATCCAGTGTGCGGACCATGAGGCCACTCGTCAAAACAAGGTTTGGGGTGTAGAGAACCATTGCATCCAGTGTGCGGACCATCAGGCCACTCGTCACAACAAGGTTTGGGGTGTAGAGAACCATTGTACCCCGTGTGCGGACCATTACGCCACTCATCAAAACAAGGTTTGGGGTGTAGAGAACCATTGCATCCCGGCCGCGGACCGTCAGGCCACTCGTCAAAACAAGGTTTGGGCCGTAGAGAACCATTGCATCCAACATCCGGACCATCAGGCCACTCGTCACAACGAAGTTTGGGGTGTACAGAACCATTGCATATAGTGTGCGGACCATCAAGCCACTCCTCAAAACAACGTTTGGGGTGTAGAGAACCATTGCATCCAGCATGACGACCATCAGGGCACTCGTCACAACAAGGTTTGGGGTGTAGAGAACTATTGCATCCCGTTTGCGGACCATCAGGCCACTCGTCAAAACAAGGTTTGGGGTGTAGAGAACCATTGCATATAGTGTGCGGACCATTAGGCCACTCGTCAAAACAAGGTTTGGGGTGTAGAGAACCATTGCATCCAGTGTGCGGACCATGAGGCCAGTCGTCACAACAAGGTTTGGGGTGTAGAGAACCACTGCATCCAGTGTGCGGACCATCAGGCCACTCGTCAAAACAAGGTTTGGGGTGTAGAGAGCCATTGCATCCCGTGTGCGGACCATCAGGCCACTCGTCAAAACAAGGTTTGGGGTGTAGAGAACCATTGCATCCCTTGTGCGGACCATCAGGCCACTCGTCAAAACAAGGTTTGAGGTGTAGAGAACCATTGCATATAGTGTGCGGACCATGAGGCCACTCGTCACAACAAGGTTTGGGGTGTAGAGAACCATTGCATCCAGTGTGCGGACCATCAGGCCACTCGTCACAACAAAGTTTGGGGTGTACAGAAACATTGCATCCAGTGTGCGGACCATCAGGCCACTCGTCAAAACAAGGTTTGAGGTGTAGAGAACCATTGCATATAGTGTGCGGACCATCAGGCCACTCGTCAAAACAAGGTTTGGGGTGTAGAGAACCATTGCATCCAGTGTGCGGACCATGAGGCCAGTCGTCACAACAAGGTTTGGGGTGTAGAGAGCCATTGCATCCCGTGTGCGGACCATCAGGCCACTCGTCAAAACAAGGTTTGGGGTGTAGAGAGCCATTGCATCCCGTGTGCGGACCATCAGGCCACTCGTCAAAACAAGGTTTGGGGTGTAGAGAACCATTGCATCCCTTGTGCGGACCATCAGGCCACTCGTCAAAACAAGGTTTGGGGTGTAGAGAACCATTGCATCCAGTGTGCGGACCATGAGGCCAGTCGTCACAACAAGGTTTGGGGTGTAGAGAACCACTGCATCCAGTGTGCGGACCATCAGGCCACTCGTCAAAACAAGGTTTGGGGTGTAGAGAACCGTTGCATCCAGCATGACGACCACCAGGCCACTCGTCAAAACAAGGTTTGGGGTGTAGAGAACCATTGCATCCCGTGTGCGGACCATCAGGCCACTCGTCAAAACAAGGTTTGGGGTGTAGAGAACCATTGCATCAAGTGTGCGGACCATCAGGCCACTCGTCAAAACAAGGTTTGGGGTGTGTTTGGGGTGTAGAGAACCACTGCATCCAGTGTGCGGACCATCACGCCACTCGTCACAACAAGGTTTGGGGTGTAGAGAACGATTGCATCCAGTGTGCGGACCATCAGGCCACTCGTCAAAACAAGGTTTGAGGTGTAGAGAACCATTGTATCCCGTGTGCGGACCTTCAAGCCTTTCATCAAAACACGGTTTGGGGTGTAGAGAACCATTGCATCCCGTGTGCAGACCATCAGTCCACTCGTCAAAACAAGGTTCGGGATGTAGAGAACCATTGCATCCAGTGTGCGGACCATCAGGCCACTCGTCAAAACAAGGTTTGGGGTGTAGAGAACCATAGCATCCCGTGTGCGGACCATCAGGCTACTCGTCAAAACCACGTTTGGGGTGTAGAGAACCATTGCATCCAACATGCGGACCATTAGGCCACTCGTCACGACGAGGTTTGGGGTGTATAGAACCATTGCATCAAAAGTGCGGACCATCAGGCCACTCGTCAAAAACCAGGTTTTGGGTGTAGAGAACCATTGCATATAGTGTGCGGACCATCAGGCCACTCGTCAAAATAAGGTTTGGGGTGTAGAGAACCATTGCATATAGTGTGCGGACCATCAGGCCACTCCTCAAAACAAGGTTTGGGGTGTAGAGAACCATTGCATCCAACATGCGGACCATCAGGCCACTCGTCATAACAAGGTTTGGGGTGTAGAGAACCATTGCATCCCGTGTGCGGACCATCACGCCACTCCTCAAAACAAGGTTTGGGGTGTAGAGAACCATTGCATCCAGTGTGCGGACCATCAGGCCACTCGTCAAAACAAGGTTTGGGGTGTAGAGAACCATTGCATCCAGTGTGCGGACCATGAGGCCACTCGTCAAAACAAGGTTTGGGGTGTAGAGAACCATTGCATCCAGTGTGCGGACCATCAGGCCACTCGTCACAACAAGGTTTGGGGTGTAGAGAACCATTGTATCCCGTGTGCGGACCATTACGCCACTCATCAAAACAAGGTTTGGGGTGTAGAGAACCATTGCATCCCGGCCGCGGACCGTCAGGCCACTCGTCAAAACAAGGTTTGGGCCGTAGAGAACCATTGCATCCAACATCCGGACCATCAGGCCACTCGTCACAACGAAGTTTGGGGTGTACAGAACCATTGCATATAGTGTGCGGACCATCAGGCCACTCCTCAAAACAACGTTTGGGGTGTAGAGAACCATTGCATCCAGCATGACGACCATCAGGGCACTCGTCACAACAAGGTTTGGGGTGTAGAGAACTATTGCATCCCGTTTGCGGACCATCAGGCTACTCGTCAAAACAAGGTTTGGGGTGTAGAGAACCATTGCATCCAACATCCGGACCATCAGGCCACTCGTCACAACGAAGTTTGGGGTGTATAGAACCATTGCATCCAGTGTGCGGACCATGAGGCCACTCGTGAAAACAAGGTTTGGGGTGTAGAGAACCATTGCATCCAGTGTGCGGACCATCAGGCCACTCGTCACAACAGGGTTTGGGGTGTAGAGAACCATTGTATCCCGTGTGCGGACCATTACGCCACTCATCAAAACAAGGTTTGGGGTGTAGAGAACCATTGCATCCCGGCCGCGGACCGTCAGGCCACTCGTCAAAACAAGGTTTGGGGTGTAGAGAACCATTGCATCCAACATCCGGACCATCAGGCCACTCATCACAACGAAGTTTGGGGTGTACAGAACCATTGCATATAGTGTGCGGACCATCAGTCCACTCCTCAAAACAACGTTTGGGGTGTAGAGAACCATTGCATCCAGCATGACGACCATCAGGGCACTCGTCACAACAAGGTTTGGGGTGTAGAGAACTATTGCATCCCGTTTGATGACCATCAGGCCACTTGTCAAAACAAGGTTTGAGGTGTAGAGAACCATTGCATATAGTGTGCGGGCCATCACGCCACTCCTCAAATCAAGGTTTGGGGTGTAGAGAACCATTGCATCCAGTGTGTGGACCATCACGCCACTCGTCAAAACAAGGTTTGGGGTGTAGAGAACCATTGCATCCCCTGTGCGGACCATGAGGCCACTCGTCAAAACAAGGTGTGGGCTGTAGAGAACCGTTGCATCCAGCATGACGACCATTAGGCCAGTCGTCACAACAAGGTTTGGGCTGTAGAGAACGATTGCATCCCGTGTGCGGACCATCAGGCCACTCGTCAAAACAAGGTTTGGGGTGTAGAGAACCGTTGCATCCAGTGTGCGGACCATCAGGGCACTCGTCAAAACAAGGTTTGGGGTGTGTTTGGGGTGTAGAGAACCACTGCATCCCGTGTGCGGACCATCAAGCCACTCGTCAAAACAAGGTTTGGGGTGTAGAGAACGATTGCATCCCGTGTGCGGACCATCAGGCTACTCGTCAAAACCAGGTTTGGGGTGTAGAGAACCATTGTATCCCGTGTGCGGACCATCACGCCACTCATCAAAACAAGGTTTGGGGTGTAGAGAACCATAGCATCCCGTGTGCGGACCATCAGGCTACTCGTCAAAACCAGGTTTGGGGTGTAGAGAACCATTGCATCCAACATGCGGACCATTAGGCCACTCGTCACGACGAGGTTTGGGGTGTATAGAACCATTGCATCCAAAGTGCGGACCATTGGGCCACTCATCAAAAACCAGGTTTTGGGTGTAGAGAACCATTGCATATAGTGTGCGGACCATCAGGCCACTCGTCAAAACAAGGTTTGGGGTGTAGAGAACCATTGCATATAGTGTGCGGACCATCAGGCCACTCCTCAAAACAAGGTTTGGAGTGTAGAGAACCATTGCATCCAGCATGACGACCATCAGGGCACTCGTCACAACAAGGTTTGGGCTGTGGAGAACCATTGCATCCAACATACGGACCATCAGGCCACTCGTCACAACGAGGTTTGGGGTGTAGAGAACCATTGCATCCCGTGTGCGGACCATCAGGCCGCTCCTCAAAACAAGGTTTGGGCTGTAGAGAACCATTGCATCCAGTGTGCGGACCATCACGCCACTCGTCAAAACAAGGTTTGGGGTGTAGAGAACCATAGCATCCCGTGTGCGGACCATGAGGCCACTCGTCAAAACAAGGTGTGGGGTGTAGAGAACCGTTGCATCCAGCATGACGACCATCAGGCCACTCGTCACAACAAGGTTTGGGGTGTGGAGAACCATTGCATCCCGTGTGCGGACCATCACGCCACTCCTCAAAACAAGGTTTGAGGTGTAGAGAACGATTGCATCCCCTGTGCGGACCATGAGGCCACTCGTCAAAACAAGGTGTGGGGTGTAGAGAACCGTTGCATCCAGCATGACGACCATCAGGCCACTCGTCACAACAAGGTTTGGGCTGTAGAGAACCATAGCATCCCGTGTGCGGACCATCACGCCACTCCTCAAAACAAGGTTTGAGGTGTAGAGAACCATTGCATCCCCTGTGCGGACCATGAGGCCACTCGTCAAAACAAGGTGTGGGGTGTAGAGAACCGTTGCATCCAGCATGACGACCATCAGGCCACTCGTCAAAACAAGGTTTGAGGTGTAGAGAACCATAGCATCCCGTGTGCGGACCATCAGGCCACTCGTCAAAACAAGGTTTGGGGTGTAGAGAACCATAGCATTTTGTGTGCGGACCATTAGGCCATTCGTCAAAACCAGGTTTGGGGTGTAGAGAACCATAGCATTTTGTGTGCGGACCATCACGCCACTCGTCAAAACCAGGTTTGGGGTGTAGAGAACCATTGCATCCCGTGTGCGGACCATCAGGCCACTTGTCAAAACAAGGTTTGAGGTGTAGAGAACCATTGCATATAGTGTGCGGACCATCAGGCCACTCCTCAAAATAAGGTTTGAGGTGTAGAGAACCATTGCATCCCGTTTGCGGACCATCAAGCCACTTGCCAAAACAAGGTTTGAGGTGTAGAGAACCATTGCATATAGTGTGCGGACCATCACGCCACTCCTCAAAACAAGGTTTGGGGTGTAGCGAACCATTGCATCCAGTGTGCGGACCATTAGGCCACTCGTCAAAACAAGGTTTGAGGTGTAGAGAACCATTGTATCCCGTGTGCGGACCATCAGGCCACTCATCAAAACAAGGTTTGGGGTATAGAGAACCATTGCATCCAGTGTGCCGACCATCAAGCCACTCGTCACAACAAGGTTTGGTTTGTAGAGATCCATTGCATCCCGTGTGCGGACCATCAGGCCACTCGTCAAAACACGGTTTGGGGTGTAGAGAACCATTGCATCCAGCATAAGGACCATCAGGCCACTCGTCACAACAAGGTTTGGGGTGTAGAGAACCATTGCAACCAGTGTGCGGACCATCACGCCACTCGTCAAAACAAGGTTTTGGATGTGGAGAACGATTGCATCCAGTGTGCGGACCATCAGGCCCACTCGTCAAAACAAGGTTTGAGGTGTAGAGAACCATTGTATCCCGTGTGCGGACCATCAGGCCACTCATCAAAACAAGGTTTGGGGTATAGAGAACCATTGCATCCAGTGTGCCGACCATCAAGCCACTCGTCACAACAAGGTTTGGTTTGTAGAGATCCATTGCATCCCGTGTGCGGACCATCAGGCCACTCGTCAAAACACGGTTTGGGGTGTAGCGAACCATTGCATCCAGCATGACGACCATCAGGCCACTCCTCAAAACAAGGTTTGGGGTGTAGAGAACCATTGCATCCAGTGTGCCGACCATAAGGCCACTCGTCCAAACAAGGTTTGGGGTGTAGAGAACCATTGCAACCCGTGTGCGGACCACCAAGCCACCCGTCACAACAAGGTTTGGGGTGTAGAGAACGATTGCATCCATTGTGCGGACCATCACGCCACTCGTCAAAACAAGGTTTGGGGTGTGGAGAACCATTGTATCCAACATGCGGACCATCAGGCCACTCGTCAAAACAAGGTTTGGGGTGTAGAGAACCATTGCATCCCGTGTGCGGACCATCAGGCCACTCGTCAAAACAAGGTTTGGGGTGTAGAGAACCATTGCAACCCGTGTGCGGACCACCAAGCCACCCGTCACAACAAGGTTTGGGGTGTAGAGAACGATTGCATCCAGTGTGCGGACCATCACGCCACTCGTCAAAACAAGGTTTGGGGTGTAGAGAACCATTGTATCCAACATGCGGACCATCAGGCCACTCGTCAAAACAAGGTTTGGGGTGTAGAGAACCATTGCATCCCGTGTGCGGACCATCAGGCCACTCGTCAAAACAAGGTTTGGGGTGTAGAGAACCATTGCATCCAGTGTGCGGACCATCAGGCCACTCGTCAAATCAAGGTTTGGGGTGTAGAGAAGCATTGCATCCAGCATGCGGACCATCAGGCCACTCGTCAAAACAAGGTTTGGGGTGTAGAGAACCATTGCATATAGTGTGAGGACCATGAGGCCACTTGTCAAAACAAGATTTGGGGTGTAGAGAACCATTGCATCCAGTGTTCGGACCATCAGGCCACTCGTCAAAACAAGGTTTGGGGTGTAGAGAACCATTGCATATAGTGTGAGGACCATCAGGCCACTTGTTAAAACAAGGTTTGAGGTGTAGAGAACCATTGCATCCAGTGTGCGGACCATCAGGCCACTCGCACGCCGGGGCGGGAGATTGGGCGTTGGACAGGGTTGCGCGCCGAGGTCGTGTGGCAAACGCCGGGGCTGGTGGTTGTGCGCTTGACAGGGCAGCGCGCCCGGGTCGTGGCCTGTTGGCGCACGTTGGGGCGGGAGGATGGGCGCTGGACAGGGCAACGCGCCCTGGTCGTGGCCTGTTGGCGCACGTTGGGGCGGGAGGATGGGCGCTGGAAAGGGCAACGCGCCCTAGTCGTGGCCTGTTGGCGCACGTTGGGGCGGGAGGATGGGCGCCGGACAGGGCAACGCGCCCTAGTCGTGGCCTGTTGGCGCACGTTGGGGCGGGAGGATGGGCGCTGGACAGGGCAACGCGCCCTGGTCGTTGCCTGTTGGCGCACGTTGGGGCGGGAGGATGGGCGCTGGACAGGGCAGCGCGCCCTGGTCGTGGCCTGTTGGCGCACGTTGGGGCGGGAGGATGGGCGCTGGACAGGGCAACGCGCCCTGGTCGTGGCCTGTTGGCGCACGTTGGGGCGGGAGGATGGGCGCTGGACAGGGCAGCGCGCCCTGGTCGTTGCCTGTTGGCGCACGTTGAGGCGGGAGGATGGGCGCTGGACAGGGCAGCGCGCCCTGGTCGTGGCCTGTTGGCGCACGCTGGGGTGGGAGGTGGGCCCAGTAGGCAGCAGGCCCCAGCCTGGCCTGGCTGTGGCCGGTCTACGTTAACCAGGCCCGGGTAACGTAGACACGGCCGGGCCGGGCTGGGTCCTGCTGCCTCCTTCCGCCCCGTGCCGAGGAGGCCCTGCAGGGGGGGCGGGTGTCGTAACCCTCTAGCCCGGCTAACGCAGACTGGCCACAGCCGCGTTGGGTTGGGCTCTGCAGCCTCCCGATGCCTTCCCCCCGAGGAGGTTTTGCGGGGAGGCGGGTGTCGTGACCCCGTGGCCCGGCTAACGCAAACCATCCACAGCCGGGCGGCGGCGGGTCTTGCTGCCTCCCAGTGCCTCCCCCCCCCCCCCCCCCCCGGGCCCAGGAAACCCTGCGGGGGGGGCGGGTCTGGTGACCCCTTGGCCCGGCCCGGCTGACGCAGAACGGCCAGAGCCGGGCCGGGGTGGGTCGTGCTGCCTCCCATCGCCCTCCGCCCCGTGCCGAGGAGGCACTGCGGGGGGGGGGGGGGGGGCGAAGTCGTGACCCCCAGGCAATGCAGCACAACACACACAATGCAGTGCGGCAGTGGGGCACAGCACACATGTGCAGTGCGGCACGACACACACAGAACAGAGGTGCAGTACAGCACAGTACCCAAAGTGCAGAGCAGTGCGCAACACAGGGCAGTGTAGCATAGCTCGCAAAGCGCGTGCAGCACAACACGCGCAACGCAGTGCAGTGTGCGCAGTGTGCACAGCACAGTGCGGTGCAGCGCCGCGCACAGGGCAGTGCTGCACGGCAGAGCGCACACAGCGTGGTGCGGCACAGCACACACAACGCAGTGCAGCATAGCTCACGGGTGCAGTGCGCCACCGCACACAATGCCGTGCAACGCAGCATGCACAGTGCGGTGCCGCAAAGGCAACACCTTGCAATGCCACGGGCTGTGCTGTCTTGTGCCATGAAGTGCAGCACAGCACACACAGTGCAGGACTGCGCAGCTCACGCAGTGCAGTACTACATAGCACACACAGTGCAGTGTAGCACAGCACAAGTATGCACATTGCAGTGCTGCACAGCCGGCACCACGCAGAGCAACGTAGCGTGCGGTCCCATGCCGTGCGGTGCAGCACAGCACACATAGTGCAGCGCAGCACGGTTCGCACAGTGCAGTGCAATGCGCAGCATAGTGCCCTGCGGCACAACACAACACACACAGTGTAAGGCGGCACAACACAACATGCATCTGCACCAGCAGGCTCCATCCTTCGATGTCTCCGTTAGCCAGCCAAACGTCAGCCCCATGCGGGGGTCTAGCATTGGCTGCAGTGGATGTCCCATGTCCCAGCGCACAATGGAGGCCTGCTCGTCGTCTCGGCCCATGCCGAAGCCACCAAACTGGCACCTGAGTGCCATGATGTACCCAGGAGGAACCCTGCTCACCGTGTTGTTCTTGGCTGACTCCAATGTCTCGGCCTCGTGTGCCCATGACCCGAGCGGGCACTCATCCCAAAGGGTTGGGAGGGGGTGTTGGCAGGGGGTGCAAGGCAAGGTGCAGTGTGGAGGTCAGGACGGGAAGCAAACAGGTGACCCTGACTGGAAACCCTAGCGCTTGAGGAGCACGAGCCGCCGCACTCGCCTTACTACCAACACTAACCTGCGAGTATGCCGGGCACAGCTCCCCCTCGTGAGTGGCACACAGCCTCGGCACCCCACAACTGAAGCAATCGTTCGTGGCTTTCTTCCGACAACCCGAGATAGTACAGCACCGTGGCCCATCAACGTCGCGGCTTTCCTCCAAACCCCAAAACGGAACGCGAACTCCAACTGTGTACGAGTACGTGACGGAAATAGTGGCAATGCCCAAGAAAAGCACTCGTCTCCACCATCACTCCGGCTTGGAAAGAGGTGTACACCCGCCTGCATGGACAAAGCCGCTGTACGAGACGAACAAGTCACCGCGTCACAGCGGAATGGGAATAGGGTCCCATGGACGGGGAAAACCCTCACGGCTATGTGGCAAGAAGACGGTGTCGGTGCCATCAATGGATTACAAGTCCCTTGTCCAAGGCCACAAAGACGGACACCACCCTCTTCCCATCGGGAACCTTCATCGTGTCGCGATGGTGGGATTGCATTTCACGCCCCTTCGCACCTACCGCGGCCGCTTGGTACGCCTTGTGGTCCCCACTCCATGTGTTGTTGAACAAGCCGAGAACGAAGTTTGTGAATGACATGAGGGCCTCACCTTCATGGTATCCAACACCCGATCCTTCTACATCAACATGAGAAAGTCGTAGGGCGTACATCCTTCTATTGCCCTAGTCCGGGCCGCGGTGAACCCCGGGGAAGTCATTGAATACGGGATCCCAAGTGTCGCATGGTCAAGTTTCAAGGGCTTCCACAAGCTTATCAAGCATTTCCATGGGCACCACTCCTTTCCACAACAACATTTGCTGGGGTCTTCGTTGAAGGTGAACTCGGAGTGCAATACACCAACCGTGGGTGGGTCTCCCACCCCAACCCATGGCAACGTACGCAATGGTACTACCAATAGTAGAACACCACCATGCAACAGACTCTGTGACTACTTCATCTTCCCCTTACCCCTGCTCTCCTCGAAAAACTTCTGCATGTCCTGTGTAGTAGGGATCTTGGTGGCTGCAGAGCTGGAACTGCTGGAGCGTGTTGCCGGGCCTGTCTGTGCTTCCTCTTGCGTATTAACGGAGGCCTTGGCCTCTTCACTCCGGGGGTCTTTCGCTGATCCTCTCCACTTGCAGCTGTGGCCTCTGGAACACGAGCAGACTGGGAGGCACTGGCAGACGGCTTGGCTGTGGGGCTGGCCTTGGACTGTAACGCCTTACTCTTTGGAGTACCAGCAGCAACTGGCCCTGTCGTGTCGTGCCAAGGGTTCTCATCCGGGGCAGGCAGGGGAAACGGGCTCTCCATCAAACGTGACAGCTAGGATGATGCGCGGGTCCTCTTGCTGGCTGCCTTCAGCGTATTGGCTGCCCTGGCACCTTGCTTGGCCTCCTGCTTGGCCTCCTGCTTCATCACCTGCTTGTCTATTTTCTTTGCCTGTTTCGCTGTCCCCTTGAAGCGCTTGTCCAGGGCCTTGACCGCAGCTGGGGTCACCGGGGTCCTGTTAGCGAACAATGACAACTCACCTTCAAAGTCCGGATTGCGTGGTGCTCACCTCCTTCGACAGTACCTTTTGCATGTTGTTGGGTGGCAGGCCCGTGCAACCCCGGAAGCGGATGGGGTCCATCGCACAGAGTACACCAGAAGAGTTGACATTGTCTTCAAAATTTGTTGTGCAGAGTGGCAGGACGCGGGAACCATCAACAACATCGGCTATGCTGGATCTGCTAGCACATTCTTCAATGGGACCAAAAGTTCATACCACTAGCGGAACATTGGGGTGCGCCATGGGTAATTCACGACCATGTATGGGGGATGCAGGATGAATTTCTTGGGTTGCAGCAAACCACTATACAGAACACTGCATGTGAACTCAGCCCGACTGGCCTTCGCAACCATGTCCGTTTCCCCTGTACTGTAAAACCGCAATCTTGGTCTTCTGCCACGTTGCCGGTACAGGCTGCCTCTCCTGCAGGGATGCCGCCTGCTCCCTTGCGTTTGCGTTGGGTCCATACACAATGCAGGGGGTCCCATCACCCACCATCTTACCACCCAGCACCACAGGGATCGTGTCCATTGGTTCCTCAGGCCCAAGCTCAATGTATACCAGGTGGGCAACACAGAGAGTTCCCATCTTGTCCTTGCAGCATCGCACTGTTCGTATCTTGTTCGTCACCACCACCTCCACCACCCCATCTTGTGCGCCATCTGTGCCCACAGTACCTTGTGCAGTCATGTCTGCCATGTGGTGCAACTGGGAAGCTGGTACCGGGGACCCCCCACAAAACGGGCCTCCCGGGGACCACCCCCCATCGAGGTATAGCGGACCCAAAACAACTTGAGGGCTTCGGGGGATGAAAACTAAGGGGGGCGTCCCTGGGTTTAGGGTCAAACAACATAGGGGCGGTTTTTCGAAAACCCGAGAACCCCATCTCGGACACCTTCTCGGGACTTCTCGGCTTACCTTCCTGATCAGAAAGGGGTTCTCAAAATGACTCCTTGGGGGGGTTCATGATCAGAAAGGGGTTCCCAAAATGATCTCTCGGGGGGCATGCCAGTGCCCCCGTCGTTGGTCGTTGTTTGCGTGAAGCCAATGATCGCTTGGGCACCCGTCTTATCGCCGCCGCCCCTACTGAAGTGGAGGAGACCATCCGTATTGACGGGCTACCCACGAGGGTCAAGTTCAATCCGGGGACTACGTTGGGTCGTATCGAGGCGCCGCGGAATGTTCTTGGAGAGATGGAGCCCAGACTCGTTAGTGACTTGGTTCACACCACCTTCATGCTCAATCCTACACTTCGGGCCGTTTTGATCCACCTCAATAGTGCGGACGTTACGAGCCTTCTTGCGGGGATCTTGCCGCACGTTCCAAAGCCGAAGGACAAGGCCAAGGGAAAGGAACCCACCGGTCGGGCCCAGGAGGATGTGGTTTATTGGATTGGAGAGGATGCGGATGACTGTGTGGTTTTCGCGAGTACCAAGCCGAGCCCCTCGGAGATGACACGTCGTGCCTTTGGAAGTGCCCCAATTGGTCACAAGGAGCGTGTATTGCCGGCCTCCAAGATGCACAACTTACGGGTTCGGAGTTTGGCAACCAATTCCGGACTTGCCTTTGCAGATCCGGTGGAGGGCATTACCACCCCATCCCATATGGTGGGGAAAATTGTGGCACTACCTCCCCCCCCCCCCCCCGTGTGGGTTCTGGTTGTTGCCTAGCACTGCGATGGGTTGGCGCCCTGTGTGTGGTGCGAACTGCGCTGCTTTGCACTGCGCCCTTGCTGCCTGTCACTGTGCAGCTGTGTTCCACTGCTGGCAATAAAAAAAATTTGTATGTACCTGCCACTTCTTTTCCCCGGCTTGCAACACCCCTGCACACACACACTGCCCTTGATGTCCCCGACGTGCTGGGCTTCTTTCCGACACTGTAACAGTATTGTTCTGGTCAGCTCTACTGCTGGCAGTAGTACCCTCATACTGCTACATCTCTCAGCATATGTGTCCACTTATAAGCCACGCATCGTGCCGCCTTCACCACACAGCCGTCCTGCTTACCGGCTGCATTGCATTGCATGTTTGTGTGCATTTGGACTGTGATGTATTCCCTTTGTTACTCAAGTCAGGACGTCCATAGGTCTTTGGTGAAGAACTGTTTCGTAACCGGTTTCTGTGGGGCAGGTTCTACTGCTGACTGTTAAAAACAGCTGCCGTCTTACAAAAAACTGGTATCAGACTTGCATGTTCCTTTATCATGAGGAGACACTGTTGTGCATGCCTGCCTTCTACTATTCCCTACCACGTCAACGTGCAAGTTGTGTGTCTACACATTTGAACAACTGCCTTTTCCGATTACCATTTCCTCACACATTCATGTTTTCCTTCCTCTACAGGCGAGTTCTACTGCCAGCAGTAGAACGAGTTGGCGTTGGAGATGTGGTTTTAGCAGGGGTGCTCTGAAGCTTAAAGTTCATTTTTGGGTCCTTGCACATTCCTGAGACTTTGTTTCGAAAAAGGGGGTTTTCGTGGTGCCCCCAAACCACCCTTTAGTAAGTTACCCTGGAAAGGGTACCTTTGCACCACCAAGTGGTTATGTGGCATTTTCCTATGTATGCAAGCTTGCATGGTTTTGAGCTCATAGCATGTGTGAGGTGATTCTATTAACTTCAGTGAATCCACCAAGCAAAGAATTAGCCCCCAAAGTTGCACCACCAATTGGCCCGTGAGTTGTGCCCACGGGGGGGGGGGCGACTCCGCGGGTCCTAGGACGCCAACTACCCCTCCCCCCCCCCCCCCCCCCCGGCAGAAGAGTTCTTCTCGGGGGGGTCCAATGGGGCCTTAGCGAGATGCCCGATGTGGCAACGCAAGCCCACCGGGGGCCGCGCTCTCAAGGGAGTGACCACGGCAGTAAGTCCCAGCGTGCTGGCACTGAGAAGCGAGCAGGGGAGAGACTCCTTCCCTCGCGTAGCGACTCAACCAGAAAAGGGACGCACCACGTCGTCAAGCGCCCGGACCAAGCCGGGAGAAGGGGGCCAGCAAGGGGCCCTAAGCACCTCCACCCAACAGGGGACACCACCATCAACCCAACAACGACTCGCTCCTATGTTGAGGTGGTCCGGGGAGTCGTGCAACGAAGTGGGCGGCCAACGACGGCAAGTGGCCCACCCCACGTCTCCCGCTACATCCTACTCCCCTGTGCACCCACGCACACCCCACAACCCCCATCCGCGCAGCAAAGGCATGAAGGAGAGGGTAGGGGGTTTGTGTTGCGCTCGCCAAAGGATGGACTGAGCGCGGGAACTTGGAGGAGAAAGGTTGTTATGTGCCCCCGTCGGGGAAACGACCCCGCAAGTGGCCATCCCAGGGCCCACCAGCCGCCGTTGGGGAGAGGTACCTCACCGCCGGCTTGGGATGGCCGCTTGGACGCACCTGGCCAACGGCGAAGGCATTTGCCTTCCTCTGCGTGGACTCGACGCACAGAAGTGAAACAGGGCAAGTCCAGGGGCTCCGTTGGCACAACCGACCAAGGGAAAGGGAAGGGAAGGAGTGTGGTGAGGCCGATGGGCACCACGGCCTACGGAGGGAAAGGCCAAGGGAAGGGAAAGGGGAGGGGAGAGGGAAGGTTAGGGCAAGGAGGAAGAGGAAGGTCAAAGGGTGGTGAGAAGCCGACGGGCACCACCGCCTATGGAGGGAAAGGGTCCAAGTGAAGGGCAGCGAATGGACCCCCTGGACGCAATCAACCTGGGACCAACTTTTTTGGGGGAGGGGGTCCCAAAAAAAAATGAGAACTTCTTTATCTAGGTAGAATTCCTCTCATATTTAGGCTTTGGGTGACTTTCAGACAGACAGACAGACAGAAGAGTATTTTCAAGGTTCCCAGGGGCTTGGGGAGGCAGAGTGGTATTAGCCCGTAGTGGTGCTGGATCGCCCCTGAAAAGAGCCATTCTGGGCTAATTTGCACTATGATGGGAATCCTTGGTTGGCCTATTGCAGCCGCTGTTCCTGGATCCGGAGACAGGTCCCATTCATTTTTTTCAAGATGGACCCCCATTAAACAAAGAAGGGTTCTGTATGGGGCACCACTCCCAAAGTCATTGTGATGTCTGGGATGGTTTGGCTGAAAAAGCGCTACTTCTTTTTGAGGGGTGATTGGGTCTTTTTGGGCCAAGCTTCAGGCAATCTGTGGGCTTTTGGGAAAGCATTTTTAGGGGCTGCCCAGCCAGCTTTGGGGATGGGTAGGCACAACCCCGGGGGGGGGGGGGGGACCCCTCGGTTCTGGACGCCAACTACCCCCCCAACTAACTGTTGGCCGGAGGCCCCTTGGGGGGGCGGGGGGGGGGTTCAGGGAGGGGCGAATGGGGGGGGGGGGGGGGGGGGGGGGCTGTGGGAGGGTTGGTGGGGAGGGGGGCACAGGCTCCCCTTACCTCCCCTTGCCCTCCCTCTAACCACACACCATCACCATAAACCTAACCCTAACCTTTGCAGCCAGTTGGTTTGGCCATGCCACCCATGTTGATTGGGCTGAACAAGATCCCCCCAATTTCGTTCATGGCTGCTTTTGCCACATCATTGCATCCATTTGGGACCCCAACACTCACTCTGACCGTAGCCTAGGGTGAGAGCCAGGGCTAGGGTTAGGGCTAGGGTTAGGGTCACCGAGCTGGTGGAACCAGTCTTGGTTTTATAACCCTTTTTAGTGTCTAGGGTGGACCTACCAGGTTTAGCAGCAGCAGCAAGCAGCAAGCAGCAGCACGCGCGAAATGGGTAAAAATCAGATTTCCGTCGTGGTGCTTCAGATTCGGGTGAAATTTTGGTGGATGATACCTATGGGTGTGAAGTACAATCACACAAAGTCTGAGCAAGAAACTCAACGGTGGCGGCTGGGAACGGGATTCGCAAGTGGCGGACCTCAGTTTCAGAAACTGCAGTTTAGGGCCAAAAACAGCCATTTTTGGGCCAAAAAAGCCCTGGAACACATTCAAAACGGCCAAAACGAAGGGAAACAGTGCGTACACTCCACGTGCGGCTTGACTTCCCCGTGTCAACGAGCTCTTTGCGGCCCTCTAACTCCATGATATGCCGCGGAAGCGGCCCAAAAAGGCCCCCAGAAGCTCCAACTGCCGACAGCCACAAACCAAGAATAGGCCATATCTTTGGCTACATGGCTCAAAATGCGATTCTGAGGGCACCTACTCCACCCGCAACCCCCCACGTTTTGTGGTTTCCACCCCTCAGAATTGCCCAAACGGACGCCTAGACCCCAATAACTAGGCCCACTAGGCTGTGGCAAGCTGCAAGCTCAAGCCCAAACAGGTGGGTACCCAAATGGGTCAACAGGGTCCGAAAGGGGTAAAAATATGACTTTCCGCCAAAATGATCCTAGACCATGTGCGACGCTAAAACAAGTGTTTTTGGACTGTTTTGAGCTTGTGGTGGCCCATTTGGGTCCTCCGAAAATCCCAAAATGCCTTATAAATGGGCTGTTTTGGGACCAAAAATGGGTCAAAAATGGGTCAAAAACACATTTTTCCAAAACTCATCGTAGACCATTTGGGGTGCACAAAAGGGTGAAATGAGCCCATTTCGAGCCCATTTTGGGGCATTCTGGCCCCTCAAAAGTCCAAAAAACCTTGAAAGTGGGCCTCGTGGTGATGGGGTTCAGGTGCATTTCACTTTGTCAAGAGCCATCAATGTGTGAATCATTCTTGATGTCCCTCACCATTCATATCTAATGTTCCCTCCCCCACCAGCTCGGTCCCAATATTCAGTCTTGATTAGGGTTAGGGTCAGGTGTAGGGATAGGAGTAGGCTGAGGGTTGGGGGTGGGTGTTAGAGTCAAGGTTGGGTTCAAGGATAGTGTTGGGGTGCAAATTGGACAAAATTTTCCTTAGGGCACCTTTGGTGTTCATGGAGCATCGGGCGCCTTAGGCGCCCATGGACGCCCTGGGGCGACACCGTTGGCAACTAAGTGTTGGCCGAAGGCCCCTAGGGGGGGGGGGGGGTTTGGCATGACGCCATGGTGTGATGATCTCGTCTGCTGTTGGAAGCGGCACCAACCCTCTTTGGGGGACAGGTTGCATATCTTGCTGTCAATACGTTTGGGCACCAGACCGCATTGTGGGACAGCATTTGGGGTGCGTTTGGAACGGACAAGATGTTCGTGTGGGCACCTGCTTGCGCCTTGCTTTGGGTATCATTGGACAGTGGTGGATACTGGTGGGCTGGAGAGGTTTTCCAGTGTGATGCCGGAGGGTGACGACCATCGTCGAGCTATGGCTGGGGGTCCCCAACCAAAAACTCATTAGGGGGATCTTTTATTAGACAGAATACGGGCATTGCAAGGTATGCAAATGGACCCAAAGGGAGATATGAGCTGTCCATGTTTTTGATCTAACAACCTCTGCGAGGTGATTTCTTCAGCAAAGCTGTCACCATGCTGTTGTGTTCCACCAGGCACTGCCCGAATCCCCATATAAGACATCCTTGGAGATGATGGTGGATTACACCCTGAGTCGTATTTATTGAGCATTTGATTAAGCCGCATTCGCCTACCGCATGCAAGCCACCTTGAGATCCACCTTGCAGCCCTTTGTCCAACTTTGCCTTCTTCTTGACCATCACACGCTGCATGGTGCATACGTGTTGGGTGCCAAGTAGTGCAGGATATGAGATGAAGCTGCAGCAATGGCAATTGCTACAATCAGTGTGTTGGTTGCAATAGTTTTTGGGCATTGGACATTTTCAACTGCCAATCTGCAGCCCTTAATCGTGTATTGTATGCAGTTGCATGCCGTTACACGTAACAGGATGATTGTAAGTCCTGCACCACCTGGACGGATGGGCTTTTTTGGGGTGCAAGTTGTGCTCCATTGTTGAGCTACAGTGCTGCACAGGTCATGCCCCATGTTTGCCATGACTCTTCCATGGCTGTCTATGCTTTGAGCATACAACAGTCCTGATCCTCTTGGTTCAATGCAACCTTGCAGTGAAAATCGGTTTATTTTCTCAGTGTGGCTTTCTGCCTTCCCGTGTTTTGGGTGGCACCCCCCCCCCCCTGGGCAAACCTACTCCATTTTTGGCCCCCCCCCCCCCCAACTTCATGTTGGATGTGCAAGAAGGTTTCTGAAACATCCATGTGTGTACCCCGCCTGTCCCATACCCTCCTTCCTGAACTTCGCCTATTTCAGCTGATGTGCTCTGTACTGGATTAAGTATTCTGTTTCTTGCCATCGATGGTTTCACTGTGGTCACCGAATCTTAACATCAGTTGGTGGAGGAGGGTTGAGCAACCAAGCATTCTGAGTCGATTTGTATTACGCCAAGGAAAATCTGAACACCCAATGTTGTTGTTTTTGCCCATGGGTTGTTGTTTTTGCCCATGGGCGTTCTCCCCTGCCTCTCTGCCTCTCTACTCTGCTCTGTGCACAGTTATGCCGACTGAGCTCTCAGGGGGCAAAGTACAGTATGTGGGCTGTGTTCCCAGTCCTACACCACAAGCTGTCAGTTGCGTGCCATGCCATTGCCATGGTAATGCTGCGCTGTGCCCTTTGTTAACATGGTTCCAATGTGGATCCCAAGAAGGGGGAAATTTGCGGTCTGGTGGAATGCAAACAACAAATTATAGTCAACTCCTGTGGTGTGTAATGAAATTGCATAATTTTCCATGTCTGTGCAGCCTATGTTGTGCACTGTGTTGTACCCTGTGAAAGGGCTCTCCATCGCCATGGCACACTTGAGTGGCCAATAAATTTACATTAGCACCTGCCATCCTGAAATGCATTTTGCGAACGTGCATGCCATGGTTCGGTGAGAGAACTTTTGTTTGTGTCTCGGTGCTTAAGGTGTGGAGTGAAGTTTTGATGTGGGTTGCCATGGCTATGCATCTCAAGCACACTGGAATGGTTGGCGTGTAAGCATGTGAGCTTACGGTTGCACGATGGGCAAATGGACAGCTGTGCATGCACAGCACATATTTTGGCATTGTTAGGGTCACTTATTTTGGCATTGTTAGGGTCACTGTGCAGCAGAAAACACACACTAGTGGTGGTATCGGTGGCGGTAGTTGTGATGGTGGGCTCTAGCGGCCACATTGGCTACAGCAGTGGGCCTAGTATTCCGGGTGGGGGGGGGGGGGGGGGGGTTGTAATGGGCAAAATTCGGCATGGCAAATTTTGGCACAACGAAACCAAACCAAATTTCGCCATGGTTTTTAAGAGGTGTGCCTGCACCGAATTTTGCTGTTCCTTGGAAGAGAATTCAGCACCACATGTTGTTGAGCACCACATCGTGTTCAAGCTTTGAACCCTGTGTTACACAGTGCTAACACGCGAAATGCCTTACCACCGGGAAAATGCCTTGACTAGCATTTTTGGCGCTGACCCAAAGTCCCCCTCATCGGCTTACCCTAAGGGGGAAGGGGGGTCTGTGTAAAACCAAGTAAAAATTTTTTTCAAAAAATTTTTTTCCTAACTAGCCAACAGTTTACTCACTTCATTAATGTTTTACTCGGCATCGGGAACCTAGTAAAAACAAACATATCTTTTTGCTAGGTTTCAGGACCTAGTTAAAAAAAATGGTTTTTTTTACTAAGTTGGATACCCTAGTAAAACAAATAGTTTACTAGGTTACTAGACAAGTTTGCTAGTTCACTAATTTTTTTACTAGGTTTCAAAACCTCCAAAAGCAAAAGAACTAGGCTTTAGAATTTTCGGACCACTTGTTGGCCACTTCTGATTTTGTCCCCCGCCCTGAGGGGTTTTTTCCACTGGCCTTGATGAGGGCCCTTTTTGAACCCCTATCCGGGGACTCCCAAGAATGCAAGTCCCGTGGTAAAACTTAGTTTTCTTGTGTGGCCCCTTGAGTTGGGGTTCGGGACTCGCAATCCACGCTTTGTGAGGAGTGCGTTGTTCGTAGATGAGTCGCGATCGGTCTTGCAAAAGTGGGAGGAGGAGGTTGAGGTTGGGAAGATCTTGCATCCCATGCAATCCCATGCCGAAACTACCCCCTTCTCCTCGTGTAGTCCCCCCCCCCCCCTCCCCACAATCCGCACGAGCGCCGAGCGGTCGGCCCACGCGACCGCGGGCACTCACAGCAGACACAGCGCCGCGGGTCAGCGGGCACAGGAGCTGAGCGCGCCGCCTCCCCTGGCACGGCGTCGCCGACAAGGGCCGACAGGCCGTCGGCTCGAGCAGTGCGCGTGGAGAAGACGCCGGGCAGAAAGTCCAAGTCCCAATGACTCCGGCTGCACATGCCGGCATCGCACATGGTGCCGGAGGTGCCCGCAGTGATGGTACATGTCCTGGTGGGCCACAGCGAGCCTGGGCCCCGGCTCCAGCGGAACATCCACGACCTCAGGGCGGCGATGAGCCGCGTGCGTTAGCGGCTGTGGCGCGCCGCGCCCGAGTCGACCGATGCGGTGTGGGACGCAGTAGACGAGGCGCTGGTGCGTGCTACCCGCCCGTCAGATGGTAGCCGCACGTCGTGCTTGCAAGGCGGCTTGGTGGGTCCGTGCCTGTCCACTTGGCCCAACTGCCCCCGCGATCACTTGCACCGGTTCCCGATCGCGCCTCATACCCCAGACAAGCTAGTTGCCCTCTGAGGTGCCATCGTCGCAGAACTCCCCGAGCTGTCCTCGGCGGTGCAGCCGCTCTCGGATGTCACTCTGGCGCAATCGTATCTCATCCTAGAGCTGTGGACCACGGCCTTTCAGCAACGTGGTCACCGGCTCCCGCCCCACCTCCTAGTGTCCCCGCCCATGTGGACTGGCGCCGTCGTATTTGCCCTCCTCACCCCATACAACAACCCTGCGGTGCGTCCGGCAGGGGGCGTTGGCGCACGGGTCCTATCCGTGCAGTCCGGGCTGCCCACGGCGGAACGACGGTCGCTCGAAGCCATCAACCGCTCTTGGGCGGCCACAACGCGGTTTTCCTTTGATGTCTGCCCACGCTGTGACTTGCCGCGGCTGCAGCGTGCGGTGCAGATTACTCCCTTGGTTGCCCCGGACGCCGGGTCGCCAAGCTTTCGGGTGTGTGGCGCTGTGCTGAGGGGCAGCACAGTCACCCGTGTCATGGCAGCGTGCGGCCAGCTCGTGCACGGAGGCCGACCGTGGGGCCCCGCAGTATCCCTCACTCTAGCAGCACGTCAGCTCTGTGCCCCGGCCACAGAGCATTTGCACCCCCAAGCAGACCCCGACCCGTACCAGCACCTACGGAGCTCATTCCTGGGCGACGCCATATTCAAGTTCGACGCCTAGCCCACAGGACTCACTTCCCTCCGGGTCTTCACCGTCAACGCCGGCGGCCTGGCGATGAAGCTCCCCATGCTGGTGGCCCTGCTGGTGGACATTGAGCCGGACATCGTTGGCGTCCAAGAAGAGGGCCTGCTGTTGTGCGACACGAGCTTGCAGGGCATACCGTGCAGCGTGGTACTGGGTCCTCACTCACCAGGTGGCGGGCTGGCAATCCTGGTTCACGCGCGCCTTAAGGCCAGGCAGGCCGTTCAGAAGGACCTCATGGAGAACGCCATTAGCATTGCCCTACACATGTCCGACAAAGCCCCAGTGATTGTCTCCAACGTGCACTTCCCCCCAGGCATACCGGCTCCGCAACGGCGCCTGTGCATGCTGCACACCTCAACGTTCCACGCTCGGCACCCTGGAGGAATCAAACTCGTCCCGGGGGACATGAACGCCGTCTTCGCGGACGCCTCAGGCACCTGGCTTCGCAAAGCTTGCGAGGACAACCGATACTGGGGTGGGTATACACACATGTACCCGCGAGGGGAGCCAACGAACATCGTTGTCTTGCGTACGAGGACCTCCCGCCGTGAGCTGGACTGGATACTAGTGGGTCCGTAGTCACCCGTCAGCGCCCGCCGCAAAGCGCTCTTTCGAGGGCTCAGCACCCATCTCGTAGTCGCCTGTGAATTCACGGTGCGCTCAGAGCATCTGGCGCAGGCCAACCCGGCAGGACGCCTGTTCCGTTTTCGTTTAGCTGACCAAGGCACTCTGGCGGTCGCAACGGTCATTGCCAGCCTGGCTTTTTGGCGGGCGTGGTGCGCGCGCGCCTGAGGTCCGACGAAGCCCTCGCCCTGTACAGGTCGTGTCTGCGGGAGGTAGTCCCGTCGTCGTTTAGCGGGTTTCGCCTGGCCGCGGAGGCAGCCTGCAAATGGTTCGAGGGGTCTAGCCTGAGCTCCCGCGACCGTATCACGGGCTGGTGGGCAGACCGCCAAAACACCGCATTCCCGAGGGCTGTCCAGCTCACAGAAGGCAAAGTGCGCGGCGTCACCGTGGACTCTGTCACTGCCCCCATGCTGAAGTTGAAGAAGTCCAAGTTTGAGCAGATGACCTCCGTCCGCCCCGACGGGGAGCATTTCCCCACCGAGCCGTCGGACTACAAAGCAGAGGTGCTGCGCCGGGCCAACGAGCTTCACCGTGGGCGTCTCGTGCCTGTGGATGCCTCATAGATGCGGAGGCTGGCGGACATGTATCGTCCGGCCCTTCAGGACCGCCCAGACGTGCACACGGCGATCCGGCAAGCGCACGCAGCCAGGTGCGGCGGGACCCCGAACCCCCGAGCCCCAGCGTCCCCAGGCTCCCCGCCCATGTTTCAGAGGATGTACTTCGAGATCAAGAGGTCAGGCTCAGAGACCGCAGCGTTCGTATGTCCACGCCATCGTCTCAGCCCTGAATTGCAGGAGCTCGTATGTTTTGCTCCTGCTGCGCCACGTGCTTAGTCGTCGCGTCAGACGGGGCGTGCGGGCCAGCGGCAGTGGCGTATGTGGCAGTGCTGGCTGATTACGCAGGCATCGTTGCCGAGGCGCACGCAACTGTTCAAGTTCACGACCCCGACTCTTTCACCACGGAGTGGCTGTGTCGCTTTTTAGGACTCTACCTCCTGGAGCAGGTCCAGCCCACACCTACAGTGCAAGTCTTGGCTCTGGCGGACAATACCCACATCACCACCGAGGTCCAGGACCACCAGCCTTCTGGCAGCCCGTTGCTGGACCGCCTTCGAGTCACTTCCGCGCAAAGGCTGCACGCATACGACGCTGAGGAGCTGTACGTGCCAGCTCAGTCGAGCGAGGTCCAGCAGCCGGCGGGAAGCCCTTAGACGCTCGTCGACGTGCAGCGTGCTGCGCACATGAGTGCGACCGGGTGTCTGCACCAGGCTGAGCGGGGTGCAGTGCCCTTCGCAGCAGCGGTGGGCGATGTAGTCCTCTTAACGTCCGGGGGCGTCCCCTACCTGCGTCACTCCGTGGCACTCGAGCAGCAGTCATCAGCCTGGCCCCCGAGGTGCCGCAGCTAGACGCCATGGTCACGCGTGATCCGACAGCGTCAGCCCTGTGGCGGAGTCTTGTCCTGGAGGCTGAGTTGACCGGAAGCCATCAACGTCGCCACTTGGCTGCGGGCAGCCGTTGCCATGCGGCCGCAAGTGGCAGGCGTCTTTCACGGCCCATTCTGCAGTGCGTCGTGCGCACGGTGGGGCCAGCACCTGCTCTTCCACTGCGGAAAGGTGGCCCTCGCAATGCAGGCGGGTTTCAAGGCGCTGCTCCTGTGCTTGGCGTGCTTACGTCGCGGGCCGCGCTAGAGGTTCCGGGCTCTGCCCCAGTTGTCTTCGTGCTCCGCAACGACCAGCCCGTCAGCGAGACCCAGCCGCCGCCCTGCCCGGGGTAGATGTGTGTGACCTGGTCTGGCGTGCTGCTGGCACCGGCGGATTCCCTCCCTCCGTGGCTGCACCTTGGTGCGTGCAAGCGGGCCATGATCGAGTACATGGAGACAGTGGCTCAGTACGCCCGCTCTTAGTCCCAAGATATGTTTTACCCGCAGAGCGACGCGTCGGTGCGTGGCTAGCTCTATCGTATCGGCTGGCAGGATGCGGTCTGCCTGACGACCATCCTGCATCTCTATGACCGCGCAGTCACTTGCGTCTCGGCCGCGGCCGGTCTTGGGGTCGCGGCCCTGGCTCCTCCTGAGCTTGTTACGGAGCCTGCCGATGCGCGCTGCTCACGCCTGGTCGTAGTTGGTACAGACACCGCTCCAGAACCGGACGGAGTGGTGACCCATCGCGTCTACACGGACCGCACGGAGCCTTCCGGGCGTTATGTACAAGTCTGGCTCGGAGACAAGTTCTGGCTGGTGGCGCCTGAGGCGTCGCTGCCCACGCATCTAGTGCACTCCATGCCCACCTTGGCTGATGTGGTGCCACGCTCAACCGCCATAGTGCGCGCTCACCGGCCGCGACCCGCAGCGGCCGACACATCGACCACCCCGCGTCCATAACCTGGCCGTGGGCCGGGTCAATAGCGGCGCGGTGTGCAGGAGCAGCAGCGCAGCTCGTGGATGCCTCGACCTTCGCGGCATGCCCCCTCACTCACGCCGTGTCTATGACCTCATTGATGGTAGCTCCGCTTCCGGAGGACACATCCCTACCGGGGTCTGTCGCATTAAAGCCGGAAATCACCGGACACGTTCACCCTCCTCAGCTACAGGAAGACGTACGCCGCGATAGAATACACACCGCCAATACCACCAGGACAAGAGGACAGATGGCTGCAAACGATGGCCACGAAGCTGGGACAGGTGCTGGGCTTTGCAATGCCGCCGAAGCCTGCGCAGAGCAACGATCCACGAGCGGAGCACAGGGCGTACAGAAATTGGCGCCTTGAGGCCCCGAACATGGCCCCGACCATGGGTGTATCCAGCAGCCAGGGCGTCCCGCAATACTTCTGGTTGCAAGGCAAAGAGTGGCTGGTGCGGAACGCCACAAATCACCTGACCCCGAAGGGATTGGACTCCGTCCTCGGGGCACAAGAGTCTGCATAGTCAGCGGAGCCGCAGAGGGCAAGCAAGCGCCGCAACGACCGACAGGGGGCAAGCAGGCCGTGATGCAGCCCCGCCCTACGACGAGGTCATGCGCCGTCACATATGCAGGAGGCAGCGCAAGCGCGAGTGGGAGGACCCGGCAGCCAGCCACGGCACATGGCGGCCCAGCCGCCGCTACGTGACACGCCACTGCCGCCATACACGCCGCGACGTGAGGTCTACCATGCCGCAGAACGAGTCCCGAGTTCCGCCACCAGCGCGCCTAGACAAGATCCATGGGAAGGAGACCGCTTCAAAGGACGAGGAGGAAAAGGACATCCCCGGTCCAAGGTGTGTGTGATGCATTTGCTCAAAAGGGCCCATTTTACGTACAGACGCGCGCTGTGCCGTGTCGCACCGCCGATGCCATCGCTCTGCATGTCTGCTATCGTAGGGGAAAGGGCGCCGATGACAATCATCCGCCAACCGGCGGCCTGCCGAGATGACCAGCAGCACTGCCCAAGCAGCGCGGGCGAGATACACCTCATCACCGACACCTGCACCCGTCCCGTGCCACGAGGTGACACGCGAGAAGCTACCGGGCACCACATTGAGTTGCCTGGAAGCTCCGCAGTCACCGGGGTGCATTCCTCAACGAGGACGCGGACAGTCCCCCACATGCCAAGAGCCGACCGAGCTGACCACGTCACCGTCCCGTCACTGCGGGCGAGATGCACCTGGTCACCGGCATACAGAGTTGTCCCATACTGCAATGCCTCGCTGCAACCCAGCTCCTTTGTCTGACCGACGTGGCCCACGCACAATGCCAGTCGAAACTACTGTCAAATCAGGACAGGAATGACGCTTCCTCCATAACCTTTGCATGCCGACTAGTGCTCTTATTGGCCAGGGGCAGGAGGGGTGTGAGGCATCACTGGAGAGGGTTGATGCTCCCCCCGTTGGTAAGGGCATACCATGCAGGTAGGACCGAGAAACGACGTAGGCCTAGCACCGCATCATGTAGGCCAGGAAGCCTGGCTCCACGACCCAACGGAAGATGGGGACGTGGAGTCGAATCCGGGACCACAGGATTGTGTATAGCGACCTAGTCGGCTATCAGACATCAGACATCAGACTTTTATGGACCATCACTCCCAACCCCCCCCCCCCCCCCACCCCAACACCCTTTCTACCCCCCCCCCCCCCCGGTGTCAGACTTCCCCCCCCCCCCCCCCCGTGTCCCCCCCAATATCACACTTGTCCCATTGTCACCACACCCTTGAGGTGTAGAAGTGGGTTGTGGTCTCGACCCTAGCGTCTGAAACCCAACCAATGCTTGCAACCCCTTCAATGATGGTACGTGCCCCCCCCCACCCCCACCCCACCCCACCCCACCCCATCTATCTCACGGTACCGCCGGTGCGACGGGTGGCGTGTCTCGTCCTCATAGTTTTTCACACTGAGTTATGTCACAGATCAGTGTCAGTTATACCTGAGAGTGCAACAAAAAGGCATCCGCCACCACACACCTGCAGCAGCGCGCTCCACCACCGGTGCCACCTTGCGGCTCCGGAACCGCATCTCCTCCTGGTATTCCCCCTCAGCTCGCCTGCTGAGGGGGATTTGAACCCCCGTCTTCAGTGCGGCAGCCGGCTGCGCTGCCGCTGGGGTACTTGCCGCAAAACCCTGCTTTTGCACCACAATACACAGGAACGAAGCGTCCAAGCGGAAATTTAAAACCAGAGGCTGGGCCTACGGCCCCCTCGCACCAACTACGCACTACAGCCATATGCACTGACCAGAGCACCATGAGACAGCAACAGCAATGGAACACACAGACACACGGCAGAACACACCATAGGACTACCACAGCAACTGAGAGCCGAAGGAGTGCTTGATCACGGTAGCAGTGGGAGGTAAGACACACAGTATGTAGCATGAAGGCAGCACATGCTGATATATAAGTCATCAGGTGAACAAGCACGATAGTTGCAGTTTGATTGTAGATATGGATGCAGTTTTATGAGGGATGAATACGTTGTGCTTCATCTAGATTGTCCATAGCATATCCTCTCGAACACAAGAACTGTTGCAGTTTGAATGATGATTGCGCCCATCTCTCTCACTCAAACCGATCGGGGGGCTCATATGTGACTGAAGACAAGTGGGAACAGAATCCTGATGTTTGGCCCAAGCAACCTCACGTGAGCTAATCGGGTCAGTTTTGCTGGTGGGGTGGGTGGGTGGGGGTTCATCGGGTTGAGCCGGATATGTGGAGAGGGGGGGTAGTGGGTTTCGAGCACGGCATAGCACAGCACGGCACAGCACAGCACATCACAGCACATCACAGCATACCACAGCACAGCACAACATACAGCATAGCACAGCATATTACAGCACAACACAGCACAACACAACCCCTACGGCCGCCCAAGAGAGCCTCCCTCCCTCCCTCCCTCCCTCCCTCCCTACCCTCCCTCCCTCCCTCCCACCCTGTCATTTCCCTGCTTGTGTGGTTGAGGTTAGGGAGGGTATGCCTGTTTTTCTTTTTCAGGTTTGAACCATGACGATTGATCATATGCCGTTTCTTTATGGGTTGCCGGTGACAGCGTGTCACGGCATTGATCGAACGGTGGACCGTAGTTGCCCCCACATTTGCAAGTTTCTTTGTCCGTTTTTGAACCATGACGATTGATCATATGCCGTTTCTTTATGAGGTGCCACTGACAGCGTGTCACGGCACTGATCAAATGGTGGACGGTAGTTGCCCCCACATTTGCAAGTTTCTTTGTCCATTTTCGAACCATGGTTAGGGAGGGTATGCCTGTTTTTCTTTTTCAGGTTTGAACGATGACGATTAATCATATGCCGTTTCTTTATGGGTTACAGCGTGTCATGGTGGATGTGGTGGATCATGGTGGGGTCATGGTGGACCGTAGTTGCCCCCACATTTGCAAGTTTCTTTGTCCGTTTTTGAAACATGACAATTGATCATATGCTGTTTCTTTATGAGGTGCCGGTGCCAGGGTGTCACGGCACTGATCGAACGGTGGACCGTAGTTGCCCGCACATTTGCAAGTTTCTTTTTCCGTTTTTGAACCATGACGATTGATCATATGCCGTTTCTTTATGAGACCCCCCATATATATGACGGAACCCCATCCGTGAAATATTTGGGGGCTGTAGACCCCCCAGATATTTGACGGAACCCCATCCGTCAAATATTTTTGGGGTGTACAGCCCCCAAATATTTGACAGAACCCCATCCGTGAAATATCTAGGGGGTCTACACCCCCAAAATATTTCACGGATGTGGTTCCGTGAAATATTTTAGGGGTGTACAGCCCCCAAATATTTAACGGAACCCCATCCGTCAAAAATTTGGGGGCTGTAGACCCCACAAATATTTGACGGAACCCCATCCTTGAAATATTTTGGGGTTCTACACCCCCAAAACATTTCACAGATGTGGTTCCGTGAAATATTTGGGGGCGATAGACCCCCCAAATATTTGACGGAACCCCTTCCGTGAAATATTTGGGGGCTGTAGACCCCCCAAATATTTGACGGAACCCCATCCGTCAAATATTTTGGGGGTCTACAGCCCCCAAATATTTGACGGAACCCCATCCGTGAAATATTTTGGGGGTGTAGACCCCCAAAATATTTCACGGATGGGGTTCCGTCAAATATTTTGGGGGTCTAAAGCCCCCAAATATTTGACAAAAGCCCATCCGTCAAATATTTGGGGGCTGTACACCCCCCAAATATTTGATGGAACCCCTTCCGTGAAATATTTGGGGGCTATAGACCCCCCAAATATTTGACGGAACCCCATCCGTCAAATATTTTGGGGGTGTACAGCCCCCAAATATTTGACGGAACCCCATCCGTCAAATATTTTGGGGGTCTACACCCCCAAAATATTTCACGGATGTGGTTCCGTGAAATATTTGGGGGCTGTAGACCCCCCAAATATTTGACGGAACCCCTTCCGTGAAATATTTTGGGGGTCTACAGCGCCCAAATATTTGACGGAACCCCATCCGTCAAATATTTTGGGGGTCTACAGCCCCCAAATATTTGACGGAACCCCATCCGTCAAATATTTTGGGGGTGTACAGCCCCCAAATATTTGACGGAACCCATCCGTGAAATATTTTGGGGGTCTACACCCCCAAAATATTTCACGGATGTGGTTCCGTGAAATATTTGGGGGGTGTACAGCCCCCAAATATTTCACGGAACCCCATCCGTCAAATATTTTGGGGCTGTAGACCCCCCAAATATTTCACGGAACCCCATCCGTGAAATATTTGGGGGGTCAAAACCCCCCAACCATTTCACGGATATGGTTCCGTGAAATATTTGGGGGCTGTAGACCCCCCAAACGCTTGAAGGAACCCCATCCGTCAAATATTTTGGGAGTGTACAGCCCCCAAATATTTGACGGAACCCCAGCCGTCAAATATTTCGGGGTTGTACAGCCCCCAAATATTTGACGGAACCCCATCCGTCAAATATTTTGGGGGTGTACAGCCCCCCAATATTTGATCGAACCCCATCCGTCAAATATTTTGGGGGTCTACACCCCCAAAACATTTCACGGATGTGATTCCGTGAAATATTTGGGGGCTGTAGACCCCCCAAATATTTGACGGAACCCCTTCCGTGAAACATTTGGGGGCTGTAGATCCCCCAAATATTTATAGGAACCCCATCCGTGAAATATTGTTGGGTTCTACAGCGCCCAAATATTTGACGGAACCCCATCCGTCAAATATTTTGGGGGTCTACAACCCCCAAATATTTGACGGAACCCCATCCGTCAAATATTTTGGGGGTGTACAGCCCCCAAATATTTGACGGAACCCCATCAGTGAAACATTTTGGGGGTGTACACCCCCAAAATATTTCACGGATCTGGTTCAGTGAAATATTTTGGGGGTGTACAGCCCCCAAATATTTCACGGAACCCCATCCGTCAAATATTTTGGGGATGTAGACCCCCCAAATATTTCACGGAACCCCATCCGTGAAATATTTGGGGGGTCGCGACCCCCCAACCATTTCACGGATATGGTTCTGTGAAATATTAGGGGGCTGTAGAACCCCCAAATATTTGACGGAACCCCATCCGTCAAATATTTTGGGGGTCTACAGCCCCCAATATTTGACGGAACCCCATCCGTCAAATATTTTGGGGGTGTACAGCCCCCAAATATTTGACGGAACCCCATCCGTCAAATATTTTGGGGGTGTACAGCCCCCAAATATTTGACGGAACCCCATCCGTCAAATATTTTGGGGGTGTACAGCCCCCAAATATTTGACGGAACCCCATCCGTCAAATATTTGGGGGCTGTAGACCCCCCAAATATTTGACGGAACCCCATCCATGAAATATTTTGGGGGTCTACACCCCCAAAATATTTCACGGATGTGGTACCGTGAAATATTTGGGGGCTGTAGACCCCCCAAATATTTGACGGAACCCCTTCCGTGAAATATTTGGGGGCTGTAGACCCCCCAAATATTTGACGGAACCCCATCCGTGAAATATTGTTGGGTTCTACAGCGCCCAAATATTTGACGGAACCCCATCCGTCAAATGTTTTGGGGGTCTACAGCCCCCAAATATTTGACGGAACCCCATCCGTCAAATATTTTTCAGGGGTGTACACTCCCCAAATATTTGACGGAACCCCTTCCGTGAAATATTTGGGGGCTGTAGACCCCCCAAATATTTGACGGAACCCCATCCGTGAAATATTGTTGGGTTCTACAGCGCCCAAATATTTGACGGAACCCCATCCGTCAAATATTTGGGGGCTGTACATCCCCCAAATATTTGACGGAACCCCTTCCGTGAAATATTTGGGGGCTGTAGACCCCCCAAATATTTGACGGAACCCCATCCGTCAAATATTTTGGGGGTGTACAGCCCCCAAATATTTGACGGAACCCCATCCGTCAAATATTTTGGGTGTGTACAGCCACCAAATATTTGACGGAACCCCATCCGTGAAATATTTTGGGGGTCTACACCCCCAAAATATTTCACGCATGCGGTTCCGTCAAATATTTTGGAGGTTTACAGCCCCCAAATATTTGACGGAACCCCATCCATCAAATATTTTTGGGGTGTACAGCCCCCAAAATTTGACGGAACCCCATCCGTCAAATATTTTGGGGGTCTACACCCCAGAAACATCTCACGGATGTGGTTCCGTGAAATCTTTGGGGGCTCTAGACCCCCAAATATTTGACGGAACCCCTTCCGTGAAATATTTGGCGGCTGTAGACCCCCCAAATATTTGACGGAACCCAATACGTCAAATATTTGGGGGCTGTAGACCCCCCAAATATTTGACAGAACCCCATCCGTGAAATATTTTGGGGGTCTACACCCCCAAAACATTTCACGGATGTGATTCCGTGAAATATTAGGGGGCTGTAGACCCCCCAAATATTTCACGGAACCCCATCCGTCAAATATTTTGGGGGTGTACAGCCCCCAAATATTTGACGGAACCCCATCCCTCAAATATTTTTGGGGTGTACACTCCCCAAATATTTGACGGAACCCCATCCGTCAAATATTTGGGGGCTGTACACCCCCCAAATATTTCATGGAACCCCATCCGTGAAATATTTGGGGGGTCAAAACCCCTTTAACCATTTCACGGATATGGTTATGTGAAATATTAGGGGGCTGTAGACCCCCCAAATATTTGACGGAACCCCATCCGTCAAATATTTTGGGGGTCTACAGCCCCCAATATTTGACGGAACCCCATCCGTCAAATATTTTTGGGGTGTACAGCCCCCAAATATTTGACGGAACCCCATCCGTCAAATATTTTGGGGGTGTACAGCCCCCAAATATTTCGTATTTGACGGAACCCCATACGTGAAATATTTTGGGGGTGTACACCCCCAAAATATTTGACGGAACCCCATCCGTTAAAATATTTTGGGGGTGTACAGCCCCCAAATATTTGACGGAACCCCATCCGTGAAACATTCGGGGGCTGTAGACCCCCCAAATATTTATAGGAACCCCATCCGTGAAATATTGTTGGGTTCTACAGCGCCCAAATATTTGACAGAACCCCATCCGTCAAATATTTTGGGGGTGTACAGCCCCCAAATATTTGACGGAACCCCATCAGTGAAATATTTTGGGGGTGTACACCCCCAAAATATTTCACGGATCTGGTTCAGTGAAATATTTTGGGGGTGTACAGCCCCCAAATATTTCACAGAACCCCATCCGTCAAATATTTTGGGGATGTAGACCCCCCAAATATTTCACGGAACCCCATCCGTGAAATATTTGGGGGGTCACGACCCCCCAACCATTTCACGGATATGGTTCTGTGAAATATTAGGGGGCTGTAGAACCCCCAAATATTTGACGGAACCCCATCCGTCAAATATTTTGGGGGTCTACAGCCCCCAATATTTGACGAAACCCCATCCGTCAAATATTTTGGGGGTGTACAGCCCCCAAATATTTGACGGAACCCCATCCGTTAAAATATTTTGGGGGTGTACAGCCCCCAAATATTTGACGGAACCCCATCCGTCAAATATTTGGGGGCTGTAGACCCCCCAAATAATCGAGGAAACCCCATCCGTCAAATATTTGGGGGCTGTACATCCCCCAAATATTTGACGGAACCCCTTCCGTGAAATATTTGGGAGCTGTAGACCCCCCAAATATTTGACGGAACCCCATCCGTCAAATATTTTGGGGGTCTACAACCCCCAAATATTTGACGGAACCCCATCCGTCAAATATTTTGGGGGTGTACAGCCCCCAAATATTTGACGGAACCCCATCAGTGAAATATTTTGGGGGTGTACACCCCCAAAATATTTCACGGATCTGGTTCAGTGAAATATTTTGGGGGTGTACAGCCCCCAAATATTTCACGGAACCCCATCCGTCAAATATTTTGGGGATGTAGACCCCCCAAAAATTTCACGGAACCCCATCCGTGAAATATTTGGGGGGTCACGACCCCCCAACCATTTCACGGATATGGTTCTGTGAAATATTAGGGGGCTGTAGAACCCCCAAATATTTGACGGAACCCCATCCGTCAAATATTTTGGGGGTGTACAGCCCCCAAATATTTGACGGAACCCCATCCGTCAAATATTTTGGGGGTGTACAGCCCCCAAATATTTGACTGAACCCCATCCGTCAAATATTTGGGGGCTGTAGACCCCCCAAATATTTGACGGAACCCCATCCATGAAATATTTTGGGGGTCTACACCCCCAAAATATTTCATGGATGTGGTTCCGTGAAATACTTGGGGGCTGTAGACCCCCCAAATATTTGACGGAACCCCTTCCGTGAAATATTTGGGGGCTGTAGACCCCCCAAATATTTGACGGAACCCCATCCGTGAAATATTGTTGGGTTCTACAGCGCCCAAATATTTGACGGAACCCCATCCGTCAAATATTTTGGGGGTGTACAGCCCCCAAATATTTGACGGAACGCCATCCGTCAAATATTTTGGGGGTGTACAGGCACCAAATATTGGACGGAACCCCATCCGTGAAATATTTGGGGGCTGTAGACCCCCCAAATATTTGACGGAACCCCATCCGTCAAATATTTTGGGGGTGTACAGCCCCCAAATATTTGACGGAACGCCATCCGTCAAATATTTTGGGGGTGTACAGGCACCAAATATTGGACGGAACCCCATCCGTGAAATATTTTGCGGGTCTACACCCCCAAAATATTTCACGCATGTGGTTCCGTCAAATATTTTGGAGGTTTACAGCCCCCAAATATTTGACGAAACCCCATCCGTCAAATATTTTTGGGGTGTACAGCCCCCAAATATTTGACGGAACCCCATCCGTCAAATCTTTTGGGGGTCTACACCCCCAAAACATTTCACGGATGTGGTTCCGTGAAATCTTTGGGCGCTGTAGACCCCCAAATATTTGACGGAACCCCTTCCGTGAAATATTTGGCGGCTGTAGACCCCCCCAATATTTGACGGAACCCCATACGTCAAATATTTGGGGGCTGTAGACCCCCCAAATATTTGACGGAACCCCATCCGTCAAATATTTTGGGGGTCTACACCCCCAAAACATTTCACGGATGTGATTCCGTGAAATATTAGGGGGCTGTAGACCCCCCAAATATTTCATCGAACCCCATCCGTCAAATATTTTGGGGGTGTACAGCCCCCAAATATTTGACGGAACCCCATCCCTCAAATTTTTTTGGGGTGTACACTCCCCAAATATTTGACGGAACCCCATCCGTCAAATATTTGGGGGCTGTACACCCCCCAAATATTTGATGGAACATCTTCCGAGAAGTATATGGGGCTGTAGACCCCCCAAATATTTGACGGAACCCCATCCGTCAATTATTTTGGGGATGTACAGCCCCCAAATATTTGACGGAACCCCATCCGTCAAATATTTCGGGGTTGTACAGCCCCCAAATATTTGACGGAACCCCATCCGTCAAATATTTTGGGGGTGTACAGCCCCCAAATATTTGACGGAACCCCATCCGTCAATTATTTTGGGGATGTACAGCCCCCAAATATTTGACGGAACCCCATCCGTCAAATATTTTGGGGGTGTACAGCCCCCAAATATTTGACGGAACCCCATCCGTCAAATATTTTGGGGGTCTACACCCCCAAAATATTTGAAGGATGTGGTTCCGTGAAATATTTGGGGGCTGTAGACCCCCCAAATATTTGACGGAACCCCTTCCGTGAAATATTTGGGGGCTGTAGATCCCCCAAATGTTTGACGGAACCCCATCCGTGAAATATTGTTGGGTTCTACAGCGCCCAAATATTTGACGGAACCCCATCCGTCAAATATTTTGGGGGTCTACAGCCCCCAATATTTGACGGAACCCCATCCGTCAAATATTTTGGGGGTGTACAGCCCCCAAATATTTGACGGAACCCCATCCGTCAAATATTTTGGGGGTGTACAGCCCCCAAATATTTCGTATTTGACGGAACCCCATTGGTGAAATATTTGGGGGGTGTACACCCCCAAAATATTTGACGGAACCCCATCCGTTAAAATATTTTGGGGGTGTACAGCCCCCAAATATTTGACGGAACCCCTTCCGTCAAATATTTGGGGGCTGTAGACCCCCCAAATATTTGACGGAACCCCTTCCGTGAAATATTTGGGGGCTGTAGACCCCCCAAATATTTGACGGAACCCCATCCGTCAAATATTTTGGGGGTCTACAGCCCCCAAATATTTGACGGAACCCCATCCGTCAAATATTTTGGGGGTGTACAGCCCCCAAATATTTCGTATTTGACGGAACCCCATTGGTGAAATATTTGGGGGGTGTACACCCCCAAAATATTTGACGGAACCCCATCCGTTAAAATATTTTGGGGGTGTACAGCCCCCAAATATTTGACGGAACCCCTTCCGTCAAATATTTGGGGGCTGTACACCCCCCAAGTATTTGACGGAACCCCTTCCGTGAAATATTTGGGGGGTGTAGACCCCCCAAATATTTGACGGAACCCCATCCGTCAAATATTTTGGGGGTGTACAGCCCCCAAATATTTGAAGGAACCCCATCCGTCAAATATTTTGGGGGTGTACAGCCCCCAAATATTTGAAGGAACCCCATCCGTCAAATATTTTGGGGGTCTACACCCCCAAAATATTTCACGGATGTGGTTCCGTCAAATATTTTGGACGTTTACAGCCCCCAAATATTTGACGAAACTCCATCCGTCAAATATTTTTGGGGTGTACAGCCCCGAAACATTTCACGGATGTGGTTCCGTGAAATCTTTGGGGGCTGTAGACCCCCAATTATTTGACGGAACCCCTTCCGTGAAATATTTGGGGGCTGTAGACCCCCAAATATTTGACGGAACCCCATACGTCAAATATTTGGGGGCTGTAGACCCCCCAAATATTTGACGGAACCCCATCTGTCAAATATTTTGGGGGTCTACACCCCCAAAACATTTCACGGATGTGATTCCGTGAAATATTAGGGGGTTGTAGACCCCCCAAATATTTCATCGAACCCCATCCGTCAAATATTTTGGGGGTGTACAGCCCCCAAATATTTGACGGAACCCCATCCCTCAAATATTTTTGGGGTGTACACTCCCCAAATATTTGACGGAACCCCATCCGTCAAATATTTGGTGGCTGTACACCCCCCAAATATTTGATGGAACCCCTTCCGTGAAATATTTGGGGGCTGTAGACCCCCCAAATATTTGACGGAACCCCATCCGTCAATTATTTTGGGGGTGTACAGCCCCCAAATATTTGATGGAACCCCATCCGTCAAATATTTCGGGGTTGTACAGCCCCCAAATATTTGACGGAACCCCATCCGTCAAATATTTTGGGGGTGTACAGCCCCCAAATATTTGACGGAACCCCATCCGTCAAATATTTTGGGGGTCTACACCCCCAAAATATTTCACGGATTTGGTTCCGTGAAATATTTGGGGGCTGTAGACCCCCCAAATATTTGACGGAACCCCATCCGTGAAATATTGTTGGGTTCTACAGCGCCCAAATATTTGACTGAACCCCATCCGTCAAATATTTTGGGGGTCTACAACCCCCAAATATTTGACGGAACCCCATCCGTCAAATATTTTGGGGGTGTACAGCCCCCAAATATTTGACGGAACCCCATCAGTGAAATATTTTGGGGGTCTACACCCCCAAAATATTTCACGGATGTGGTTCCGTGAAATATTTTCGGGGTATACAGCCCCCAAATATTTGACGGAACCCCATCCGTCAAATGTTTCGGGGGTCTACAGCCCCCAAATATTTGACGGAACCCCATCCGTCAAATATTTTGGGGCTCTACACCCCCGAAACATTTCACGGATGTGATTCCGTGAAAAATTTTGGGGGCTGCATACCCCCCAAATATTTGACGGAACCCCATCCGTCAAATATTTTGGGGGTCTACAGCCCCCAAATATTTGACGGAACCCCATCCGTCAAATATTTTGGGGGTGTACAGCCCCCAAATATTTGACCGAACCCCATCCGTGAAATATTTGGGGGGTCTACACCCCCAAAATATTTCACGGATGTTTTTCCGTGAAATATTTTGGGGGTGTACAGCCCCCAAATATTTGACGGAACCCCATCCGTGAAATATTTTGGGGGTCCACACACCCAAAATATTTCACGGATGTTTTTCCGTGAAACATTTTGGGGACGTACAGCCCCCAAATATTTGACGGAACCTCATCCGTCAAATTTTTTGGGGGTGTACAGGCCCCAAATATTTGATGGAACCCCATCCGTCAAATATTTGGGGGCTGTAGACCCCCCAAATATTTGACGGAACCCCATCCGTGAAACATTTGGGGGGTCTACACCCCCCAAATATTTGACGGAACCCCATCCGTGAAATAGTTGGGGGGTCTACACCCCCAAAACATTTCACGGATATGGTTCCGTGAAATATTTGGGGGCTGTAGACCCCCCAAATATTTGACGGAACCCCATCCGTCAAATATTTTTGGGGTGTACAGCCCCCAAATATTTGACGGAACCCCATCCGTCAAATTTTTTTGGGGGTGTACAGCCCCCAAATATTTGACGGAACCCCATCCGTGAAATATTTGGGGGGTCTACAACCCCAAAATATTTCACGGATGTTTTTCCGTGAAATATTTTGGGGGTGTACAGCCCCCAAATATTTGACGGAACCCCATCCGTGAAATATTTTGGGGGTCCACACCCCCAAAATATTTCACGGATGTTTTTCCGTGAAATATTTTGGGGTTGTACAGCCCCCAAATATTTGACGGAACCCCATCCGTCAAATATTTTTGGGGGTGTACAGGCCCCCAATATTTGATGGAACCCCATCCGTCAAATATTTGGGGGCTGTAGACCCCCCAAATATTTGACGGAACCCCATCCGTGAAACATTTGGGGGGTCTACACCCCCCAAATATTTCACGGAACCCCATCCGTGAAATAGTTGGGGGGTCTACACCCCCAAAACATTTCACGGATATGGTTCCGTGAAATATTTGGGGGCTGTAGACCCCCCAAATATTTGACGGAACCCCATCCGTCAAATATTTTTGGGGTGTACAGCCCCCAAATATTTGACGGAACCCCATCCGTCAAATATTTTTGGGGGGGGTACAGCCCCCAAATATTTGACGGAACCCCATCCGTGAAATATTTGGGGGGTCTACAACCCCAAAATATTTCACGGATGTTTTTCCGTGAAATATTTTGGGGGTGTACAGCCCCCAAATATTTGACGGAACCCCATCCGTGAAATATAAATTGGGGGTCCACACCCCCAAAATATTTCACGGATGTTTTTCCGTGAAATATTTTGGGGTTGTACAGCCCCCAAATATTTGACGGAACCCCATCCGTCAAATATTTTTGGGGGTGTACAGGCCCCCAATATTTGATGGAACCCCATCCGTCAAATATTTGGGGGCTGTAGACCCCCCAAATATTTGACGGAACCCCATCCGTGAAACATTTGGGGGGTCTACACCCCCCAAATATTTCACGGAACCCCATCCGTGAAATATTTGGGGGGTCTACACCCCCAAAACATTTCACGGATATGGTTCCGTGAAATATTTGGGGGCTGTAGACCCCCCAAATATTTGACGGAACCCCATCCGTCATATATTTTTGGGGTGTACAACCCCCAAATATTTGACGGAACCCCATCCGTCAAATATTTTTGGGGTGTACAGCCCCCAAATATTTGACGGAACCCCATCCGTGAAGCATTTTGGGGGTCTACACCCCCAAAATATTTCACGGATGTGGTTCCGTGAAATATTTTGGGGGTGTACAGCCCCCAAATATTTGACGGAACCCCATCTGTCAAATATCTTGGGGGTGTACAGCCCCCAAATATTTGACGGAACCCCATCCGTCAAATATTTTGGGGTCCACACCCCCAAAACATTTCACGGATGTGATTCCGTGAAATATTTGGGGGCTGTAGACCCCCCAAAATCTTTGACGGAACCCCATCCGTCAAATATTTTGGGGGTGTACAGCCCCCAAATATTTGACGGAACCCCATCGGTTAAATATTTTGGGGGTGTACAGCCTCCAAATATTTGACGGAACCCCATCCGTCAAATATTTTGGGGGTGTATAGCCCCCAAATATTTGACGGCACCCCATCCGTCAAATATTTTGGGGGTGTACAGGCCCCAAATATTTGATGGAACCCCATCCGTCAAATATTTGGGGGCTGTAGACCCCCCAAATATTTGACGGAACCCCATCCGTGAAACATTTGGGGGGTCTACACCCCCCAAATATTTCACGGAACCCCATCCGTGAAATATTTGGGGGGTCTACACCCCCAAAACATTTCACGGATATGGTTCCGTGAAATATTTGGGGGCTGTAGACCCCCCAAATATTTCACGGAACCCCATCCGTCAAATATTTTTGGGGTGTACAGCCCCCAAATATTTGACGGAACCCCATCCGTGAAATATTTGGGGGGTCTACACCCCCAAAATATTTCACGGAAGTTTTTCCGTGAAATATTTTGGGGGTGTAAAGCCCCCAAATATTTGACGGAACCCCATCCGTGAAATATTTTGGGGGTGTACAGCCACCAAATATTTGACGGAACCCCATCCGTCAAATATTTTGGGGGTGTCCAGGCCCCAAATATTTGATGGAACCCCATCCGTCAAATATTTGGGGGCTGTAGACCCCCCAAATCTTTGACGGAACCCCATCCGTGAAACATTTGGGGGGTCTACACCCCCCATATATTTCACGGAACCCCATCCGTGAAATATTTGGGGGGTCTACACCCCCAAAACGTTTCACGGATATGGTTCCGTGAAATATTTGGGGGCTGTAGACCCCCCAAATATTTGACGGAACCCCATCCGTCATATATTTTTGGGGTGTACAGCCCCCAAATATTTGACGGAACCCCATCCGTCAAATATTTTTGGGGGTGTACAGCCCCCAAATATTTGACGGAACCCCATCCGTGAAATATTTGGGGGGTCTACAACCCCAAAATATTTCACGGATGTTTTTCCGTGAAATATTTTGGGGGTGTACAGCCCCCAAATATTTGACGGAACCCCATCCGTGAAATATTTTGGGGGTCCACACCCCCAAAATATTTCACGGATGTTTTTCCGTGAAATATTTTGGGGTTGTACAGCCCCCAAATATTTGACGGAACCCCATCCGTCAAATATTTTTGGGGGTGTACAGGCCCCCAATATTTGATGGAACCCCATCCGTCAAATATTTGGGGGCTGTAGACCCCCCAAATATTTGACGGAACCCCATCCGTGAAACATTTGGGGGGTCTACACCCCCCAAAAATTTCACGGAACCCCATCCGTGAAATAGTTGGGGGGTCTACACCCCCAAAACATTTCACGGATATGGTTCCGTGAAATATTTGGGGGCTGTAGACCCCCCAAATATTTGACGGAACCCCATCCGTCATATATTTTTGGGGTGTACAACCCCCAAATATTTGACGGAACCCCATCCGTCAAATATTTTTGGGTGTACAGCCCCCAAATATTTGACGGAACCCCATCCGTGAAGCATTTTGGGGGTCTACACCCCCAAAATATTTCACGGATGTGGTTCCGTGAAATATTTTGGGGGTGTACAGCCCCCAAATATTTGACGGAACCCCATCTGTCAAATATCTTGGGGGTGTACAGCCCCCAAATATTTGACGGAACCCCATCCGTCAAATATTTTGGGGTCCACACCCCCAAAACATTTCACGGATGTGATTCCGTGAAATATTTGGGGGCTGTAGACCCCCCAAAATCTTTGACGGAACCCCATCCGTCAAATATTCTGGGGGTGTACAGCCCCCAAATATTTGACGGAACCCCATCGGTTAAATATTTTGGGGCTGTACAGCCTCCAAATATTTGACCGAACCCCATCCGTGAAATATTTGGGGGGTCTACACCCCCAAAACATTTCACGGATATGGTTCCGTGAAATATTTGGGGGCTGTAGACCCCCCAAATATTTGACGGAACCCCATCCGTCAAATATTTTTGGGGTGTACAGCCCCCAAATATTTGACGGAACCCCATCCGTCAAATATTTTTGGGGGTGTACAGCCCCCAAATATTTGACGGAACCCCATCCGTGAAATATTTGGGGGGTCTACAACCCCAAAATATTTCACGGATGTTTTTCCGTGAAATATTTTGGGGGTGTAGAGCCCCCAAATATTCGACGGAACCCCATCCGTGAAATATTTTGGGGGTCCACACCCCCAAAATATTTCACGGATGTTTTTCCGTGAAATATTTTGGGGTTGTACAGCCCCCAAATATTTGACGGAACCCCATCCGTCAAATATTTTTGGGGGTGTACAGGCCCCCAATATTTGATGGAACCCCATCCGTCAAATATTTGGGGGCTGTAGACCCCCCAAATATTTGACGGAACCCCATCCGTGAAACATTTGGGGGGTCTACACCCCCCAAATATTTCACGGAACCCCATCCGTGAAATAGTTGGGGGGTCTACACCCCCAAAACATTTCACGGATATGGTTCCGTGAAATATTTGGGGGCTGTAGACCCCCCAAATATTTGACGGAACCCCATCCGTCATATATTTTTGGGGTGTACAACCCCCAAATATTTGACGGAACCCCATCCGTCAAATATTTTTGGGGTGTACAGCCCCCAAATATTTGACGGAACCCCATCCGTGAAGCATTTTGGGGGTCTACACCCCCAAAATATTTCACGGATGTGGTTCCGTGAAATATTTTGGGGGTGTACAGCCCCCAAATATTTGACGGAACCCCATCTGTCAAATATCTTGGGGGTGTACAGCCCCCAAATATTTGACGGAACCCCATCCGTCAAATATTTTGGGGTCCACACCCCCAAAACATTTCACGGATGTGATTCCGTGAAATATTTGGGGGCTGTAGACCCCCCAAAATCTTTGACGGAACCCCATCCGTCAAATATTTTGGGGGTGTACAGCCCCCAAATATTTGACGGAACCCCATCGGTTAAATATTTTGGGGGTGTACAGCCTCCAAATATTTGACGGAACCCCATCCGTCAAATATTTTGGGGGTGTACAGGCCCCAAATATTTGATGGAACCCCATCCGTCAAATATTTGGGGGCTGTAGACCCCCCAAATATTTGACGGAACCCCATCCGTGAAACATTTGGGGGGTCTACACCCCCCAAATATTTCACGGAACCCCATCCGTGAAATATTTGGGGGGTCTACACCCCCAAAACATTTCACGGATATGGTTCCGTGAAATATTTGGGGGCTGTAGACCCCCCAAATATTTCACGGAACCCCATCCGTCAAATATTTTTGGGGTGTACAGCCCCCAAATATTTGACGGAACCCCATCCGTGAAATATTTGGGGGGTCTACACCCCCCAAATATTTCACGGAAGTTTTTCCGTGAAATATTTTGGGGGTGTAAAGCCCCCAAATATTTGACGGAACCCCATCCGTGAAATATTTTGGGGGTGTACAGCCACCAAATATTTGACGGAACCCCATCCGTCAAATATTTTGGGGGTGTCCAGGCCCCAAATATTTGATGGAACCCCATCCGTCAAATATTTGGGGGCTGTAGACCCCCCAAATCTTTGACGGAACCCCATCCGTGAAACATTTGGGGGGTCTACACCCCCCATATATTTCACGGAACCCCATCCGTGAAATATTTGGGGGGTCTACACCCCCAAAACATTTCACGGATATGGTTCCGTGAAATATTTGGGGGCTGTAGACCCCCCAAATATTTGACGGAACCCCATCCGTCATATATTTTTGGGGTGTACAGCCCCCAAATATTTGACGGAACCCCACTCGTCAAATATTTTTGGGGGTGTACAGCCCCCAAATATTTGACGGAACCCCATCCGTGAAATATTTGGGGGGTCTACAACCCCAAAATATTTCACCGATGTTTTTCCGTGAAATATTTTGGGGGTGTACAGCCCCCAAATATTTGACGGAACCCCATCCGTGAAATATTTTGGGGGTCCACACCCCCAAAATATTTCACGGATGTTTTTCCGTGAAATATTTTGGGGTTGTACAGCCCCCAAATATTTGACGGAACCCCATCCGTCAAATATTTTTGGGGGTCTACAGGCCCCCAATATTTGATGGAACCCCATCCGTCAAATATTTGGGGGCTGTAGACCCCCCAAATATTTGACGGAACCCCATCCGTGAAACATTTGGGGGGTCTACACCCCCCAAATATTTCACGGAACCCCATCCGTGAAATAGTTGGGGGGTCTACACCCCCAAAACATTTCACGGATATGGTTCCGTGAAATATTTGGGGGCTGTAGACCCCCCAAATATTTGACGGAACCCCATCCGTCAAATATTTTTGGGGTGTACAGCCCCCAAATATTTGACGGAACCCCATCCGTCAAATATTTTTGGGGGTGTACAGCCCCCAAATATTTGACGGAACCCCATCCGTGAAATATTTGGGGGGTCTACAACCCCAAAATATTTCACGGATGTTTTTCCGTGAAATATTTTGGGGGTGTACAGCCCCCAAATATTTGACGGAACCCCATCCGTGAAATATTTTGGGGGTCCACACCCCCAAAATATTTCACGGATGTTTTTCCGTGAAATATTTTAGGGTTGTACAGCCCCCAAATATTTGACGGAACCCCATCCGTCAAATATTTTTGGGGGTGTACAGGCCCCCAATATTTGATGGAACCCCATCCGTCAAATATTTGGGGGCTGTAGACCCCCCAAATATTTGACGGAACCCCATCCGTGAAACATTTGGGGGGTCTACACCCCCCAAATATTTCACGGAACCCCATCCGTGAAATAGTTGGGGGGTCTACACCCCCAAAACATTTCACGGATATGGTTCCGTGAAATATTTGGGGGCTGTAGACCCCCCAAATATTTGACGGAACCCCATCCGTCATATATTTTTGGGGTGTACAACCCCCAAATATTTGACGGAACCCCATCCGTCAAATATTTTTGGGGTGTACAGCCCCCAAATATTTGACGGAACCCCATCCGTGAAGCATTTTGGGGGTCTACATCCCCAAAATATTTCACGGATGTGGTTCCGTGAAATATTTTGGGGGTGTACAGCCCCCAAATATTTGACGGAACCCCATCTGTCAAATATCTTGGGGATGTACAGCCCCCAAATATTTGACGGAACCCCATCCGTCAAATATTTTGGGGTCCACACCCCCAAAACATTTCACGGATGTGATTCCGTGAAATATTTGGGGGCTGTAGACCCCCCAAAATCTTTGACGGAACCCCATCCGTCAAATATTTTGGGGGTGTACAGCCCCCAAATATTTGACGGAACCCCATCGGTTAAATATTTTGGGGGTGTACAGCCTCCAAATATTTGACGGAACCCCATCCGTCAAATATTTTGGGTGTGTATAGCCCCCAAATATTTGACGGAACCCCATCCGTCAAATATTTTGGGGGTGTACAGGCCCCAAATATTTGATGGAACCCCATCCGTCAAATATTTGGGGGCTGTAGACCCCCCAAATATTTGACGGAACCCCATCCGTGAAACATTTGGGGGGTCTACA